>CM038793.1:290983012-291023766 GCA_021764765.1 Vicia sativa
GCCAGCGATATGATACTTCGTTGGTGACGACTTTCCCTCATGAGATTCCTTTTGCAATCTTCGCGGAGGATCATGCCGACTTTGAACTCGCGTGATGACCTTTTGGTGGTGGTGCAGGCGTAATTTGAATTGCTTGACGGGCCTCCGGGGCCTAGCGCTTCAGCGGATCTCATCGACCATATCTGGTTCTTCGCGGTAAACAAGTGATTCATTTCTCTCAGATTCGGTCGTCTGGCAGGATTCTCACGATTTATGTGGTATGACCGCCTTACGTTCCATTATGTTAACTTGAAGGGGATTTCCAGTGGTTGAATGGGAGTGGTTTCGATAAGCCAGTAACGCGTTGTCGACTCTTTACCAGGTTCTTGGCTTTCCAAGGTCGCACTTTGAGTTCCGTAATAAGACTCTGTTAAACTGCAGCAGCGTTGGTGCGAAGGGTGCTCGTGAGTGAAGTGATGTGGTTTCACAACGCCCACGAAATTGGAAGTTTTGATGCGATTGAGCTGCGTCCCGTTGTCGTGATGAGGGGCTTATGGAATTAAGCGGAAGGGACATTCGTTGTAAAAGCGAAGGATGTTGAAAGGAGGTGATTTTGGCGGGTGCCTCATTTCTATCCATTTGTGAATTAGTCTACAACCCTGATGAGGTACTTGTTTTGGTGAAGACCACATGTGAAAGATACATGTATCCATTTCCCTTTGTTGAAGGCGCACGGGGATGTGGCGTCGTGAGCTCGTGAAATTGGTGGCGATGTGCATGTCGGCGTGGCGTTGGCTTGTGCATTCTTGGCGTGTTCTTTACAAGTCCTTTTGCATGGTAATAATCGGTGTGTATAATGTTGCGGGTGCTTGACAGCCGACCTCCAGTGTTAGGCGTTAATTTCGGTGGATCTCATGAAGGATTGGGACTTTGGACTCTCGACGCGCAAGGAGGAATTGAAACTCGCCCGATACAAGCGTTGCTCGAAACGGCGTAGAAGCGTACGGCGACTTGGTGGTGGGCGTTTCAACATCGTGGGTATTCCTCATGAGGTAGTTATTGCAGAGATATCAACAGATCACATCGCCCGATCGCGTTTATATCGAGAATGTTGTCGTGGATCTCGATGCTGGGTTGGTGGCGTCTCTTATATCGCAACCTTTATTCCTCCACTTTCGCCGTGCCAGCAGTTTGGACAAGATATCTGCCCGGTATTTTTGTTCTCGGGGGGCATTAGCGATCTGACCGATCAACTCCTCGGTTTTCGCTACGAGGTTAAGGTTATTCGATGAGGCTGTCGTTTTTGATGTGGTAATCTCCAGCGACTTGCGGTCAGCGACGAGTTGGGGAGTCGGTGAATATTTGAATGTCTGACGCTTTACTTTTTGGCCAGCGGACACTGCGACAAAGCCTCATACTGCTCGATTGTTAGATGTGGGTGAAAGCGAAGTCGAGTGCTCGATTACGATGCCTTCCTCGTTTTTCGAGGAGGGCGCTTTTCCAGCAGCTCCGTCGAACTAGAGCTCGTCGGCGTCGGTCCATTTCACATCCCCGTGGCGAGATGCCAAATGCTTGTTGTCATTTCGGCCGAAATGGCGTTGCTGCGCTTTCAGGCTTTTAGTCCCTCGTGTCGGTGTCGAATTCGGAAGTTCGAGGACCGTCTGACATCCGATCCGGCCATGTGCGGGCGGCGGCCTTTACGGGTTGCTCACTCATAAATGCGATGATGCGTGGGCGAGGAATGCCGTCTCATGATCGCCTCGCGATTTAGAGGCGAGTGCGACCTATTTGCGATATCTTGTCTCGGGCCCTCAAGGGCTTTGCTCGTGAAGTGAGCGGGTTTTGCATATCTTGAGTTTCGCGAGTATGATCTGGGCTCTTATGCCCGTTGGATACGGTAAGTACAAATATAAGGTTCCAGACTGCTGACCATGAGCACGGTGGTTACTGAAAGTGCACATTTGGTGCGGGCTTGCTCGCTACTCCTTGTTCCATTCAAGGTCGGCCCATTTCTCGATAATTTAAAAATGGGAATTGCGTATTTGTTCCAACCTACGCCTGAAGCGTGATAGGAGGTAAGCATGCCGATTCCAGATTTGAATGGACTTCTTGGATGCAGGCGATGGTAGTTCGGGGCTTGTGAGCATTCAATAAATTTGGCGATTCCTCGTTGTCGAGATAGAGAAGCGGGAACTTCTGTGACTCCGACGCACTTCTCACGGGTTGAGCGCGATACGTGCTTTTGAGCTTGGTGGGTCACCTTGGTAGAGATTTCACGATCATGGTCCTTGTATACCTCGGCGATGTCACCCGATTTAAGCTTCGAAATACCTTGTTCATCATTCAGCGGTAGGTTGCTGGCATTCTTCGGTCAGAAGGGCATTACGTTGTAGTAATAGTTCCCGACTTCTATCATGAAGTCGTTACAAGTCTGTCAATGTATCCATGGGGATCTGGTTGTAACCAATAAGCATCCAAAAGAGAGCAATTTATAACCCGTGATTGTGAATGGAATATCAATGTTAGGCAAAATGCATCTTTTGGACATGCCGATTGAGATCGGTGTAGTCAGCCTTACGTCGCACCCCATTTTCCATTAGATTTTTGAGGTACAACATTTGACAACCAAGTTGAATACTTGGCCTCGAAAATAAAATTTGCCTCTAGGAGGTCCTTTCTGACTTTTCGGCCTCAGTTTTCTCGGGTACCTACGCCTCGTTGTACTATGGCTGTGTTGGATCTATGGGTACGGTGACGGTGACCTCGAGAATTAGAGTCAGGAGCATCTGCTTGCCTCCATGCGAAGAGATGCACGTTCTCCCGAAGGCAAGCTCGTTTGTTCCAGCAGTCGGGAGTTAAACCCGATCTTGACCCATTCTTTAAGGGGTCTCCAGAGGACGACTCGAACTTCGCCAGCATCGGAATTAGGCGGAGGATCCCATGTCTCTGCTTGTCGTCGACCATCTTTTACCAAATAAGCGGTGTCGAGGTCTCTTGAGGATGCGTTGGGGCTCTGGTTCTCGCGGCTGGGAGCTCGATTTAGGTTGTCCGTGCTTTCGCGCCTTCTTGGTGGCCCAGGCGCTTCGGGTCGACTAAGTGCGCATCCCCTAGCGGCGTTGTGGCACCTCACCATGACTTTAATATCGCCACTGATGGTAGTAGCGCGTCCCGTTTGGTGTAGAACTTGAGCTTCAAATGGATGATCGAGGCTGCGGTGAGTTCGGCCGGTGGTTGCGAGCAACATTGTAGAGGTAGCGATGGATCACGAGGAAAGCGGACTTGACACGGCGCGGGCATCTTGTAGAAAGGTGACGAGGAGCTCGACATGCCCCCAAGGTCGGGGCGTGAGCCGTTGAACCTGAAGGTCGGTCCCGTATGGTGATAAATGAGATGCGTGTTGGGTGTTGAACGGTGAGTGTACATGACATCGACCGAGCTGCCTTTGTCGACCAAGATCATGGACTTGATTTGCCGTCCTTGCTTTGATAAGGAGAATATGAAGTTGGGCGCTCGGGGAGTTCTTCCAAGTAGAAGGTGATGGATTCCAGATGACGTGGGCCCATTCAAGAGAAACAGTTGGTGAGCCTTCTCGATTAGTTAAGTCAAATTTTCTCTTGGTGAGTTAATGGACAATTTAGCGTCACCACCGTAGGAATGACCATGGTGAGAATTCTTCCGCGAATTTGTGTGAGTGGTCTGAGGTTGTGGAGTCTGCGGCACAGTTAAGCTGTTATTGATGAGAGTAGGAGTCCCCGTGGCGAACTTCGTCCTCGATTTCCTTATTATCGGGCACCTCGTGATGCCTCAGACTTCTTATCTTTGTCGAGTCTTCCGCCTTTGATTAATGTTCGATCGCGTCCTTGAGATGGGCGCAATCCTCGGGGAAGTGGTCGTGACTCGGGTAATCGACAATACTTGGTCATCGGCTCCTGGTTTCGAGGAGTGGGCTTGAGCGTCGACCCTCCGTCTTTGAACTCGTGGGAAGCACTACGCGAGGATCCGCTCGGAAGCGGTCGGTGGTGTATAGTCGGTGAAGCGACCAGGCGGGCCTCGTGATCTCGGGGTTCAAAATTACATCCTCGCGTCGTTTGTCATCAGGCGGCAAGATGACCGCAACCGAGCGTCGATTGTCTGGTGTCAGTGGGGATTCCCGAACCTCGACTCCTCGAGTCCTCGCGGTTGGCGGCTTCCTTCTCCTCGTAAGTGATGTGGCGCGAGGCCTTGTCGAGAGGGCATCGAGGTGGTAGGAGGCTCGATCTTAAACGGCTTTCCGAAATGCTGTGCGGGGGGCCCTGCTCGGTGAGGTCGCTTTTATGATCGCGAGGGAACTTGTATGGCTTCTGTTGGGCGGTCAATGAACTCTCGGTGTTCGTCACTCTTACGAATGATGTGGCCTCGAGGAGGCCTGGGTCTTCGGATACCTGAGGCATGAATGTACTAAGTGGGCCCGGGCTTTGAGTTCTCCGAAGTGTATATGGATCTCGGGGCAAAATTTTGTACTAATCCATTCTTTGTTTTCCGAGTAGTGGGAAACAATCTGCATTGATTGGCCCACCGTTGAGTATTGGGCATGGCCTCGAACCCGTGATGTGATCGATAGGGTCATCCACTCCGTCGTGGGCGGCTGAGGAGGTTTCTCCATCCCAGGAATTGGCACATTCATGATCTTTGGCAGACGAGAGAGGACACGAGGGTCGTCCTCGTCGCTCCGATGGGAGGCGTGGCGGGCGGCGTTGATGTCTCGTGGTAGGTTCTTTGGTGCGAGATACTGCACTTTTGGTTCTTCTCGATTCGTTGGCCCACGCTCGCGTCGGGGAGGTGGCGAGTCGCTCAGGTGGTTTACGAGGATCCGCTCGGTCGCGGGTCCTCTGCCTCTGGGCGGTGTGTCGGTGGGAGAATCGTCCTCTTAGTTCTCCGTGGGGAGTTCGGGAGCGATGTCGTCGGGGTGATGGCGACCAATTGGTCGCGGTGTCTCGGGGTGATCGGGAAGCTTTTAGAACATGGAGCCTCACAGGTGGCCGGAGGTTGGTGTTGTTGATGGCCGCGAAGGCGGTGGCCCCATTACATCGGCGTGGTGGTGGTGCACCTCTTGGAAGCCCATGGGTTCAGCTGCCCGAGCGGTGATTTGATTCGGCTACGTGCCGCCTCCTCGATAGGATCCGGTCCAAGAGGAAGCGGTGTGTCTTCTCGAGCATCCGTCTCCGGAAGCGGTGTTATTTTGCTCGGCGGATCGTCGTGGAGGATTCTCCATGTTGGTTGGAGGGTCGGCCATGACAAATGGAGTTCGATTTGCTTTGGTCAAGCTGAATGAAAGAGGCGGGAAGCAAGTTTCCCGAGACGGTGCGCGATCGTGCACGATCGGAAGGTGTCTTATTGATCTGCTGCGGTGGTCCAAAGAGAAGGGGGGTACTGAGATACTCCGTGCCAAAGTGAGGAAAGCGAGAGAAATAAGCAAGTAAGAAGAGAATGAATGACATACTGACCCTCTCAAGTGAGAGGTATTTATCAATCCCAGGCCAAGATCGAGTTAGTGGGCGGATCCGAAGCCCACTAGCGGATTGCTAGGGTTTCGCGTGTGCATGGAGAACCGACACGTGGCCTCCCTGGATGTCGCCGAAATCCGGGTCAGTCCCAGAAATTCCGGCCGGCGTGTGACAGTTGGCGATCCGGTGAAAGTGCGATATTCTCGGGGGCACGTGGCGATCGAGGACCGTTGGCCACGTGGCCCGCGTGATATGCTAAGTTGTTTTCAAAGGGTGGGCCTTTCTTCTATTGGGCCTGAATGCGGGCCATAGCCAATTAGAACCCATACAAATAATACCAAACACATCCCAATACATGATTCCAATGTCAAAACAACACTCTGACATCATGCAACAACTACATAACACCAATTGCATCAAGAATGTCAAAAATCATGCATTTAGGATCAAAACTCATAAACCTAAAAATCCTAAATTGGGACTCCTAATCTCTTACTCTATTCTACCATTCTCAAAACACGATACATTATAATTAGAGCAATCACCCTTTACCTTAGTCAAAATCTTGAATCTTCCTTGAGCTTTAGGTTCCTCTCCTCCTTTGCTTTTCTTCTCTTCTCACGTCGCTCTAATTCTCCAATTCCTTTTCCTCTCTTCTTATTTTCCTTTTTATTATAATAATAACAATAAAATAAAGTATTAGAGGCTTTACTATACACCTTCTTCTCTACTAATCCAACACAAGCCCAAACCTTTACTCCTTTTATTTCCAATTATTCCAAAATTCCAAAATTCTAATTTTAATTAAATAAATTATTTAAATTTAAATTATTTAATAATTGAAAATATTGGGGTGTTACAACGTCGATCCGTCTTCCACGAATCAATTCCCTCAATTAGATCATTTATTGCTTCGAGATCTGGTATGGTTCTTGTTAATTAGGTTAATCGTCTCGGGAAAATGAGGCGTCTTCTTTTTGGCGTTGGTTTGTTCTTCTTGGCGATATACAACTGCTTTGTGTGCTCATTGTGTGTATCTTTGGGATTCCTCCATTTTTCTTGCATGCTAATTGAATCTCGATTTTGATATTTGATTCATCTATTTCGATTGAGTTTTGATTATGGTATTTTAGATTTTGATCTGTTTTAATTTTAATATTTTTAAATATAATTATACAAAATTAATAACATGTCGTTCGGTTTTCCATACGCAACAAAGTAAGTACATTGTTAATTATTAAATTTATGTCTTTCATATATATAAAATCCTAATATATTATATGTTAATTCATTTAGGTATAGTGTAACGGACATGGATTCTGAAAGAATCGAGAACATAATGTTATCCTTTATCGTGTCGATAGACCACCTATGCGCGGTTGATATGCGTACTTTCTATTAACTCGACTAAATTTAACGCATATTATTTTAAAATATATCATTCTGGATTTTTTAACACATATTATTTTTACTCAACGGTTACATGGAGACCATACTTGGGTTTGGATCATATACCGATGAAGATGATGCGTGGTTTGGCTAGATGCTATCATCTGAGTTTAACATTGTGGAAATGCACCCACCGTGTGAAAATGCGATTTGGTATGTTCCAAGACATACCGCGCGATCCGATATGTTTGGATCCTTGGCATCTCGAGAATGGTCGATGCCCAATGGGGTATGATAATTGGAAAACTTTGCAAGGGAGTATTGTAGGATGTGGAAAACAAAGCGGACCATATCTTACAATTCCACGGTTACGAGGATGGGAAATATAACACTTCGTCAATACATTGCTTGGTGCCGTGGGTAACAAACCCAAAATGCATGTCTCTACCTCCCTATTTGGTTGACCCGCACCTGGTGGGCCACCTCGACTCCACAACAACAACCCGACAACACCACCAACAATACCAACAATCACCCCAACAACACGCAACAACCACTAACAACACTAACAACGGTCCAACATCCATGACCTCCCCTGACCAACCGGCGATACGCGACCACACAATCCAACCCCAACCTCGACGATTACCAACCCACTCAAATGCCAACACACGGTTTCAATACTCTATATGCAAACACCCAGTACAACACTCCGAACAAAGAGCATATATGGGTCCATCAATATCTCCCTCACCCGGACACTAGCTTCCCGAAGAATATTCTCCAACCAACTCAACAAACCACCAACCATCATTGTACCAAACCCTCACCATTCATATGGGTTGGTCCAAACACCCATTTCCTTTTACCCCCCATTCATAATCCACCTATCTGGGATCGTGCTATCATCCCCATGGAACCTAACCCCACACCAACGACGAACTTTGAGAACATGGGAACACGTCTATCTGGCGGTCACGACAAATAATGCGGATCTTGAGGCATACATGGATCGATCACATACATTACGAGAATCCATCGACCCGTACACGAGGGCCATCGACCCGACCATAGCGGCCTCAGCGGAGAATTAGGAGAGGATGCGCTTGTGGAATCGATGGTGCGTGCGCATGTCCGGACCGTCGACAATAAATCTATGTAAATGTCATGTAATGAAAATTTTTATTTAAATTTTTATTTCACAATATTGTCTTGTACTTTAATTTAAATCAAAAATCAAAAGCCTTTTAAAAAAAATACACATGGCCATCTCGGATGGCTTTTCCATGTGAATAACATAAGCGCCATCGAGATGAATTTTGGGAAAAAACTTTTCACTAAGGCGAGTGGGTGGCTCTGCTTTAAAAAATAATCTTTGCCATCTCGGATAACTTTTGTATTTAAAACAAAAACATGGTTATTTGGGTAATTAATTTCAATACATGATTATTTGCGGATTTTTAAAAAAGTTAGTTGGAAAAAAATTGTGATTTACTTAAAAGTTTATATAATTTAATTTAATAAAAATATAAATAAAAATGAATAATTAAATTTTTTAATGATGTGACAATTGTGATATCATATTAGGGTGCCATGTCATTGAGACAAATGGTCGGGACCAACGAAAATTCACCAAAAATGAAATGAGGGGCCTAATACCTGATTTTTTTAAAAAGAGACTAAAATGTTAGAAAAATTATTATAGAGACTAAAAGTGCATTTAAGTTTTATTTATATTATGTAGCGTAAATATAATTAGTAAATTCAATTCATACTATTAAAATAATAAAAAGAGCCTGACAATTAAGATTAATTAAGTATTATATTAATAAAATTTATATATTTAATTTTAATTTATTTAAATTAAAATTATTGATGGTTTTTAAATTTTAAAATAAAAATTATATGGATTTTATTAATATATAATTTTATTTGTAAAAAATTTATTCTAAATTTTGTCTTAGCCTCTAAATTCGTTGGGCCGGTTCTAAACAGTAGTGTATAAATCTGATTTTTTTTGTTTAAATATTCAAGTTTCTCAACAATTATACCAAACAAATTAAAATGATCATGTTTAAAAAATCATGCGTAGAACTCAAGTAAATTGGATTGACGCTTATAAAGGCAAGTCTTCCGAATTGGTTTCTCCACTGGAGCAAGTCAATTTAATTGCAAGGGGATTTATCAGTGTAAGATGTTAACAAAAAGGTTTCTTCTCTGATTGATCATGACTTGGGCTGCTGGGATCGGCTGACTCTTAGTTAAACCTTGGATTTGCAAGATGTTATCCAGCTACAGTGCTCTGCGCTTTGGAGAATTTGGACAACTCGTAATAATTGTGTCTTCAAGAACAAGGTTCCTGATCCTGCTAAATTGCCCTTGAGGTGGCTGAAATGGTTAGGGACTTCAATAGGGCTAATCTGGAGGCACTGGTCAGACATAACATCTTCTTTCAGCTCCTGGTGTAACTTTGGTTCAGGTTGATGCAGTTTTGAGGATGGTTTCCTTGTCATGGGATGCGCTTTCAAGACGGAGGCTACTACAGTTTCTATGTCAGTGAGCAAGAGAGAAATCTTACAGTGTGGCTGAAGCTCTAACCATCAAGTTGGCGCTTACGAATGCATTCCCCAACTGGATAATACCATTCTCCAATCGGACGCACTCAATGTTGATGATTGTATCAAGCAGTTGATGAGAGTTGATGAGATGAAGATTTTGACTTTATTGTGTATATTTTGATCAAAGTGGGAGTTTTATCAGGTAACTCCATTTATGTAATCTTATGTGACTATGCCAAACAATTTCAGAGACCACTTTGATGTACTGTTATGTTTGGTATCCTTCCCCATCTTTAGCGTCTACTTCTCTGGTATTTTCATTGCACCAAAGTATTTGTCCATGCAAATAAGTGATTTGAAGTTAATATATCACGCTAGAGATGTAGTTCTAGAAGTCAAGCTAAACCATTTTAGAGACTTCCACCATCAACTTTTGTTCAATTTGATTACCAGTCCCAGTCATTATAAAAAATTAAACTTTATCATCAATTTTGATTCATGTGGTTTAACATGGTAGAGAGAACTATAAAGAGAGTGTCGAGTATTTTTGTATTTGCAACCTAAAAAAAAACTTAATTCTCATTTGATGATAGATGATATACAACATGTGATGTAGGTCAATTATCCAGCAAAGAGAAGATAACTGAACCAACAACTTAAAATTGCAAGTAGCTAAGGCTTAATTGTCCTACTCCTCCTACCCAACTACCACCACCATTATATATACATACAGTTGGGTACACCTATATGCATTAATATCATCACATCTACTCCAAAAAATATACAATTAAAACTCATCTACAATGGTGCTTCTATCCAAAATGGTCACTCTTTAGTCCTCTCTTTCAAATGTTGTGAAAAACTAACTATCTTTCCTTCAAAGGGTGTCCTACTTACCAAATTATAGGACCACACAAATCAATATGCATGGCTATATTATATCACTTAAATTGCCACCATTTTTACTTAATTTACAAGCATGCTCAAAATTTCCCATTAGTTAAATCTAACTAAAACTAGTAAAGATACATAATTGAATATCCTCTGCATGCAACTAATAATCTCTCGAATCAGGGAGGACCACAATGGACAGTAAAACCTCCCTCAAAAAAATTGAACATTGTTGTGTGCTCTTGCTCAAAGCTGAATTCGAACTCAGAACCTCTAATTAAGAGGGAAGAGATCTCTTACTATCTCATTCATTTCAGAGACTTGTTTATGATTGTCAATTATGATAAGATAAAATCCATTTATTAATTAATTCACCAGCAAATCTAATCTAAAGCCAAACATACCATGAGTGCTACTTTATGACACAAAATAAAACAATTGCTTGGGGGAAGTGATGAAGAGAGACTATAGAAGCAACCATCATATAATATACAATAAAAAAAATCCATCAATATTACAATCTGCACAACAAGTCCTCTTAACAAAATGAGAAAAGAAAAGTTGTAAAGTTGAATCTTAGACCTAACCAAACAAAACAACAGCCTCATTGAGCACTTGCATTACTATATTCATTAAAAAATGAAAAATGATGATGATTATGAACTAATAACTTCATCTGAAGGGACAATGTTTCATGATTCTTCATGTACTACTTCACTACTTCATATAATAATATAATCATACAATATGCTATTCTGACAAACAGACAATGTGACACTCCTAAAAATCCCAGTTATAATATACTAATAACAATGATGATAATAATTAAACAAATAAACAAACAAACAAATCAAGAACAGATATTCTTAATCTTAACTTAACTTCCCATTCACACTTGCAACATAATTAATTAAAGATAATAATATTAATAATAGTAATAATCAATCCTCAATTTCAATTACTGTTATTATAACAATATAATAGTGGAATCAAACAAGATAATAAGGGAATTAAAGATGGCATCCAAAGCAATTACAGTACTTTGGTGCAAAAGAACAGAAACCAAAAGGCTTATTAGGAATGTTGCAATTGATGGCATAGCAACAAGGAGAAGGTATGCAAACACCTTTAGCTCCACCACAGCATGTACAAAGAGCACATATCCTGAAACTTCCAAGTTTCCTTCTGCTATCATTCATCATCATCATCATCTTCTCCATCTTCCCATCTTCCATCACAGGTACCATTGGAAATGACCCATTTGCTTCCTGTTCATAAAAAAAAAAAATCTTTTCAGTTTTGAAACTACCCACATGAAAATAAGGTAGATCCATGAATTATATTTAAAAGGGTGGACAAAGATTGTGGAGAAGACTTACATGGAGCAAGGTTGCTTCATTGCCTAAAATAGAAACAAAAATGAGAGAGAAGATGAGACAATGAGAAGGAATCATCATGGTTTGTTTGTTTTGTCACTGACAAGAGATTATTTAGTCTTAGGTTTGTGTTTGAAAAGGGTTTACTTGGTAATCTTGTCTTGTGTGGATGAGATTGAATTTTGGTGTAACATAAATGAGTATTTGGTGGCTATTTATGTTTAAATTTGTGAGTTTAGTAAATCAAACTAGCTAGCTTTGAAGATTGAAAAGTAAAGAGAAGGAATAGAGATTAAGAATGGAAGGAAAATGAATTATGAGATGGAATTTGGAAGAGAGGGTTTAAGAAAGGAGAAGAGAAGAAGAGAAACAAGGGTTTCCTTTGGAAACAGAGGTCACAGGAGTGACCTTGTGTGTAAGTAAAGAGAAGAGTGACAGAGAAAGAAAGAAAGAATGAGAATTTATTTAATTGAAAATATTGAACTCTCTCTAACACTTTCTCTCTACATGACACTAGTAAAAAGTACAAAAGTTAAAAGAATAGCTGGAAATTTGACTATGGAAAGGTCGTGAGTTTACACTAGTATGTTGACTACAAATTTGGTTATAAATTGGTGTGGAGTTGGATCTTACATAAGGTGGCTCATTGGATAATTTGAAATCTTATCCAAATTGGTATGGAGTTGGATCTTACATTCGATGCCTCATTTGATTAACAACTTGGCTTAAATAGTTTTTTTTTTTTCAAATAAATTTTAAATGTTGGATTTCATCTGATTTTAGTTTTTAAAATAAAAATTTACAAGAAAATCAATAAATTTTTGAATTCTTCTGTAAACTTTAACATTCACAATTATTTCTAGAAACTATTATGAATAACACTTACATTTTATCATTATTTTTAATAGTTGTGGTGATATATATATATATATATATATATATATATATATATATATATATATATATATATATATATATATATATATATATATATATATATATATATATATATATATATATATATATACTCTCAAAACAAAATTTTAACATCGTTTTCTTCACATGCACATGTTTTCATAAACTTCTTAAACTTAATAATCAAATTCATTTGTTTATCCTTCTTCTAAACTTTCTATATTCAACACTATTTTATTTTTCAAAAAACAAATCCATTTATGTGAACTCGTCCTAATAACCTTCTTCAAAATAAAATAATCAAATTCATACATTTTATCTTTCTATTTTTTCTCAATTAGCTTTCTTCCATTTTCATATTGGTTCCATGTATGACACTAGTTCTTCTTAAAAAATTTTTCATTTGGCATGATTTTCTTCTTTTCTGGTTATCTCTACTTGGGTTATATTTTTCTTTATGTTAAGATGTTTGTTAATGTTAGTTTATGTTTCCATATCAGGTTAACATTCTTAAAGTTGTTTATATTTTGAAATTTGGTTCAAGAGTTTATGTTTTCAAATCTTATTCAAATTTATGTTCAAACTTGTTTACATTTGCAAGGTGTTTTTGACTTATAGGAAAGTGAATGAAAAATTAACTCAAGAAAGCGATACTATGAGTGTGGCTCACAAATGCATTGTGTTGCTATGGAGAAACAATACAAGTATGAAACTATTTTGGAGACTTTATCCACCTTATATTTTTCTTCATAGCAACATAAAGTAGATCAACCTCGGATTATTCCATGAATCTTTTCAATAAAAGGTATGTTGTTGTTGTTTTATTGATGAATGTTGATATATGTTGTTGATGTTGATAAATGTTTCTCAAAATATCTATTTGAGTTTATTATATTGTATGTAGGTTGCTTATTTCATTAAGCCTTCATTGAACATGTAATCATTTAAATTGATTTAGAAAATGATAATTTGAAAACTAACTTAGATCAATCAATGTTTTCAAATTGCATGTGTCTTATAATTCATCTATCTCTCTTTAACACATAGAACAATTGGTTCGATGCCCCAGTTCTTCAAAGCAACAATTCATTTTCTTTTGGTTTATATTGCAAAACATCAAATTTATTGAGAAATTCAGATCTTCTTCATCCTTGTCATCATAATAATCACCATCGTTGATTAAAATGGTGATGATGATGATGATTTTGAATTAGTCAACATATTGATATTTTGCAAAGAAAACTAGGAGAGAATAAATTGTTGCTTTGAAAAACTAGGGACATTGAACCAAATTCTAAGTGCTAAATAGCGAGAGATGAATTATGAGATACATGCAATTCGAAAAATAGTGGTTCGTTTAAGTTGTTTTTCAAGAAAAATTAATTTTTCAAATTATTATCTTCTATATCAGTTTTAATGGTTGGATATGTTTAGTGAGGTGTAGGAAAAAAAAACTTATATATACATACCACAATGATTATCTTTTGTAACCATAGTGAAATGTTAATTATATTCCAAATAAATTGTTATAGATGGATTTCAAACTCATGACCTAAATATATATCACTGTGGTTGTTTAATATAATCATTATGATAGGTAGAGCACTACCTAGCTTATCACCTCGATCACATGCTGTTATGGAAACTAACATACTTGCACTCACACACAATGTAACGACGGTAAACCGTCATTATATGTGTTTCATAATTGTTGTCATGTGTTTTGTAGTGATATCTAAAATTGTATCACAATTGATCACTTTGATTCTTCTTAGACAAAATTCATTTAGCATCCCTAAATACCTTATAATAAGTCATTGGTGACTTGAAAGTTAATACTTAATATTAATGCAACAAAGACAACATAATTCTAAGGAAATGAATGTGATTTTGAGGTATATTTGCACTCATGATGTGTCGACCCTTATTTCTTATATGCATGTACTCCTTAATTTTATGGCAAAGGATGGGCGGAAGAATGTAGAAAATTGGAAAACCAGTATGAACAATATGAATGAGTGAAGGCGAGGATGCACATAGTCCTTGGTGAAGTTCTAGATGGAGAAAAGAAGAATGATGTTGCTTATAAGAAATAGTGATGAGTTGGCGAGGAGAACATGGATGTAGTGTTTTTGTAGGAGACATTCACGATTGATGATATTAGCAAGTCGTTACTAAGTCGACCTTGAGGTCTTATATGGAGTATGTGTAAGACTATAGTGCAACAGAGAGGTGAATTATATTTTACGGATTTTTAGAGTTTTTAGCGATGATTCTTATGTTCTTGTTTTTTCGGAAATATGTTAATGAACTTAGAGTGCAGAATTTAAATGCATAAATATAAAGAACACAAAGATGTATATTAGTTCTTCTTATCAACCAAGGGTACATCCAGTCCCCTTACACCCCATGAGAGATTTTCACAATTATTAGATCTTTATACAAGCCTCACATCAAGAATTATCCTACAATTTTCTAACAACAACAAAGAAACACACCACTTCCTTGACTTCTAAAACACCAACAACAATGGTGGACTTTGAATCACTTTGATTCAAAGAAACTTTTCCAACAAACAGAAACACAATCCTTCATATTTATAAACACCTGTAGAAAATACAACTACTTTCTTATAGACAAAAATCACCACACACTTGGTGAAATATTACAGTAAACAAATAATTTTAATACATACAGACTTAATAAATTTGAGAGTTTTGTTGTTTTTCTGATATTCTGAAAAATTATGTTCTTCCCTTTCTTGTAGAAATTAATAATCTATGATGTACTTAAATGCTCAAGGACTTAGAAACTTTTATGAGATATGAAATGCACTAAAAATTTGTGTTAATAAATTATGAACACATTAAATATTTTCTAAGATATGAGTTATTTGAAATCTGAAAATTCTGGCATTAAATACATCACAAAATGCCTCTTGAAAATGTGTTGCAATGCTTAAAAAAAATTCATGATTAATTGCAATGATATATGAAAAGGTTTCATGAAAATGTGCAATAAAAATGTATTGCAATGTATCATAATTTTCAAAAAGATCCATGGTCCAATTGATTGTGGGGAACACTTTCAAGGTAAATTGAATTTTATACAATTGATTATGGTGATGGGTACAATCCATTGGAACCTTCAATTTAGATAAATTCCAAAAGTTAGTGTCTAAGCTACAATTGAGTATTTCTCTTCTCAAGTCTTATACAATAGATTGTGGCAACACATCCAATTTATTGTGACTATACAAAATTTCAAATATCCCCATTTTTCAAAGTGTGTCATGAATGAAAAAATGTTTCAAATGTTCTTTGACCCTTAAAGAAAGTTTGAGATGAAGTGAGATATTTGAGAACTTAATGTATAACCAATTGTCACAAGTACCTTGATCAAAAGAATACTTTCTTGAATTCCATAACTTAGCGCATGAATAGATGATTCAAATATCTTTCTTCTTTGATCTCTCTTCCATGATAATATTTTGTATTCATCAAAATCAATTCTTACAAAGACAATGAACATCTTCTTCATAATATGTATATTCTTTTGATAAGTTTTATGAGAAGACAGAGGCACGTATTCTCTTTTTGCATCCCGATCTTGACATGAGTGAGCTCAAGTTGTTCAAGGTCATCAAAGATGGAAAGCTCGTAGAGTAAAGTGAACATGAGGATACCTTTTAAGTGGATATTCCTCCATATTTTGGGGAGGAAATCATGCCTACTTCAGATAATCTAAACTTTCAGAAAGAGGTGAGGCATGTTTCGGACGAGACTTGGCTTATTAAGGACAAAGATAATGTCTCTTTTGTGTCAGGGATTGTATTAATGTTTGGCTATTTGTAATTAAATAAGTTTATAATTATTTTTTAATTATTTTTGTATTCATTACCTCCCTAATGCTTTAATTTTATTGAATCTTAATTTTGTTATAATTACTTCATCATTTTTATACTGAGGGTATAAAAAATAATATTTTTGGTGTGTCCTTGCTCACGAAGTATTTAGTATAAAAATTCATCTTTCATTGAGAATGAGTTTTAACTTGGGTGAGATTTAGGGTTTTTGGTTTTCCCATAGAAAATTAAGGTGCTGCTGAGGGTGTAATGGTACATCGAAAGGTGAAATGATACCCCAAAGGCTGTAATGATTTCCCAGATGGTGTAACATACCCCAATAAGCACAACAATACCTTGGAGAATGCAATGATACCATAGAGGGAGAAATGATACCCCATAGGCATAAATAGATCTCGAAGGATGCAATGATACCTCATAGGCATAATAATAATTATGTTTAGCCTTTAGTTTAAATATAGGAACAACCAAAAAAAATTTAAAAAATATGATGCCTCACTAAAATATTTGCCTTTGTAGGGGAAAAAAGTGTCTTTCTATTACTTTGTTGATGTTTCAAACCAAGAAATAAGTCATGATAATTTATATATTTTCTGTATTAACTTCAAAATAATTGTTAACTATAAAATTGCCTCATAGTCATTGATTCTCAAAACATGGGGATGGCCTCATTGTTTAGTTATTTCAGTTTGCAAACACTTTTTGACATTTTCTTAAATATTATGTATGACATCTCCCAGTTCAGAAATAGTTTTATGATTCAGGTCAACACCTCTATTTGCTTGAGTTTCCTGCCACCCTTTTCCACTCTTCTTGGAAATACACGGGAGATGCACCTCCACGCCACTATGGAATTCTTTCAATTCTTTAGTAGGGAAAACATTTCCTCCAAATACTCCTCTATGAGGTCCAAGTCCATGAAATTCTCACTGCGAAGGTCACTATTTGGTGTTGGAAAGGAAATCATCGCAACCTTTTTTATTATAAGATTATCTTTGTCGCATTTCCTAGCCAATTTTTGGTCTCTTCTTACGACATTTATACACATGTTGTCTAGGGGGTACTTCATTGTTATGTATAACATTGTCATGGTTAATTATAAGGTTTTAAGGGCTAGACAATTGATGATTATGTTGTAGGGCGATGGGGGTCTACAACTAGATATTTGATTGTTAGGGATTTGGTGTTCTCGCTCAGTCGGAAATAGTTTTGATGGAAATATGTCTTATGGTTTGTACTTGTTTGCCGAAAAAACCCTACCATTTAGCTCTTAAACTAATGTAAATGTTCTTGGTCAAGTTGTAACTTTTAAAGGTGTCCCATAGAGAACATCATCAAAGTTATCAAGATCTCACGAGAACACATTTGACATCAAACTGGATAATTTCATGATGATGACCACTGAGTTCATCTTCATAAGACAATATCCATTAAAGTCCTTGTGTGTTAATATGCGTATTGGTTCACTCGCATCTTTCCTCCAAGTATTTCTCCCTATTTAGGAGAGGACTTTTGAGCATATTATCTCAGGTCGTGATCGTGATCCAGAGCCCATGCAATTCACCCTAGACGTATCTTCTCAAGTGCCCCTCTTCGATGAGACATTTATTTCCTTTTAGTTGATGGAAATGCGTGTGGTGACCCCACGACCTTATGAAATGTACATCATATATTTGGTTCTTTTCTCATGCCTCTCACTTTGGGATTGGGGGATAAAAGATGGCCTTAGTATCGTACACCTTAAGCCATATTTGTTCTAGTTGGTAAAATCACACCACGAGTCTTTTAAGTTATTTTTTTTGTAACAAGTTGGTCCTTTAAGTTTTTTTTTTGTAACAACTTGATACTTTTGGGTGATTTCTACATCATTTTTCTCAAATTTTGAACATTTAGAAATGTTGATTGTTGTATTTCTGATTACACTTCATCATTTTCATACCACTCAAAATAATTGCATCCACAATTAACATATTTTCTCTGTTAAAAAAGGGTACTGGTGCACACATTTAATAACTTAAAGAATTAAGTTGTTGCAAAAAATACTTAAAGGGCGAACATGTTACAAACAAATAACTTAAAGGACCTCTAATATATTTTTGCCAATCCGGTTAATATTATTACACATATAAATTATTTAGAGAGGCATGCTACAATTTCAAGTAATATCTTATGGTTTTAAGCCAAAGTAGAATCTTATAATTTTATTATATATATCTTCTTCGCTTTTAGAGTGAAAGTTCAATATTTAATATCAGCATATCAAACTAAAATTATTGAATCGAAGGATTGAGTTTTGACTAAATTGTAGAGTCTTTTAAATAAAATTTGATTAACATTAAAGATTTAGCCCTCTTTGATCAAATATATTAATTTAAGAGTTTTTTTATTTCTCATCGTATTGTAGTTAGAGAATCAGATGTACGGTTTATTATAAGTATGATTCAATGCTTAAAAGTTTGAATATATTATTAGCATATATTTGTAACTATGTGAATGTTAATCAATTGAAAAATAGATTCAAAATTTACAAATGATGATTTAGTAGACATATAATGTGAATCCAAATAGGACCGTGCGATAACACAAGCTTCTTACTAGAATAGTATAATACCCTATTCAAACTTTGCTATAAGTGATATTTTACCTTGTTAAATTTTAATACTCCATCCGTCATAAATAAATTTCAATTTTTTAAATTAATTGAATAAATAATATATTTGGTCTGAATCTAAAATGTGAAATTTGTTTATAATTTAGAAAAATATTATATTTATATTTCATTAACCTTATTATTTTTTGTTTTTAAAAAAGTTAATTATATAATTTATTACAATGGTAAACACCAAAATCGACCAATTAAATTTTTTATTTATATACACACCCAAAAGTCATAATTTTGTATCTCGTTAATATCATTTATTATCCTATAATTATGTCTTACTAATTAAGAAGAAGAAGAGAGTTTAAAAATGTAAAAATTTAGTGAATTTCTTAATTCATCCTATGGGGTTGAATTAAACCCTACGCATTTTTGAAAATATCCTCCAAAATCAAAAATATACTTCCGCTACGCATTATAATTTGAAATATTTGAATGAAAATCAAAAATAAAATTCAGATTCCAAACTAAACAATAAAATATTGAAAATTATTCTCAATTCAGTCAGAAATACACGCTTTATTTGAAAATCACACATGATTTAAAAGCAGTATAATTCGATTTACACTCAATCCTTTCAATCTATTTATATGATATAGAGTGCGAATCAGAAATATATTTCTATTTTTCAGAGGCAAAATTAGAATTTCACGTAGTGCGTTAGAAGAATATGGAATGAGTTAAGAAATTCATAAAATTTATTATGTCTTACTAATTAAAAAGAAAAAAAATTAAAAAGTGTAAAAGTTAGAATTGTTAAAAAGAGAATAACTAAGAGCATAAATATCGCTAGGTTCTTTTGCCAACATGTACCACTATTATCACGTGGTATGAGTAATTGATCATAAATGTTGTGGCAATAAATGAAGCGTATAAGAAAAGCAACGGTTCTTTTAATTTATTTATTAGTTTGAAGTAGTTTTTTAGATTAAAATAATTTAAAAAAATTAAATTACTTTAGACTACTTTATGGGAACACAACTTTCAAAATAATTTGTTACCGTTAACAAAATAACGTTGTATCTCATTCAATTTTTTACTAGTTTTAATTTATATAAAAAAAATAGTTTGATAATAAATAAGTGTTCATGCATATCAATTTTCTACCACAATTTTTATCTACATTTAGTCTAAATTTGAATCATTTCTTTCATCTATTTTTAATTTTCTTTCTTCTACACATTTCATCGCCAATGAACCCAACCACCATAATTCTTGGTCAATTTCATACAAAATTGTGGCATTCCATCATTATCCCAAATCAACAAAATGCGTCAATAATCAAACTCACATCATAACTCAAATTTTCAAAATCCTACTTTTATCTGAATCAACAAAATTATCCACACTTTGAAATTACCCATATTATTATCAACACTTTCCATCTCAATCAAATAGTTCCACTATGTTTCATGGAGTTCAAATGGATAATAGTCATGTGAAGTAATTGATCAAAATAAACACCAACATTTTGTACTCAAGCTCAAGATGGATTGGAAACAATCACCTTGATGAAGAAGTCAAAACTACATCGGTTATGAATATATAAAATAAGATTTCAACAAGGAGGATGAACTTCTCATTTAATCATGCTTAATATTTCAAGGATCAATTGTTGGATTGATCAAAAGAGATAGTTTACGGAAGAGGATTGGTGAAGCTTATAACAACCACCGCACAAGAATTTTCGAGGAATCCGATGGCATAAAAGATTAATCCTTGTGTACAAAAGTTTGTTGGGTGCTACAAACAAGTTGTCGTTATAAAGCGGTAGCTACGAGAGTGACTTGTCGTTACATGTGATATTTATTACCAAGCGGACATGAAAATTTTACATTCGAGTGCATGAAGTATTGAGAGATGAACCCAAATGGCTTGGAGGTTCATCAGAACATACACAAAAAGAACAAAGAGTTGACACGGAGCATATCAACATCTTAACCCTGGCCAACAGCGAATACAATCCACCATCACCGACTTTGTTACATCGTCCCATCGGTAATAAAGCGGCCAAAGGAAACAAAAAGAAAAATGTGTGGAAAAGCCTACTCTAAATTTGATTCTATGAAGAGGACTTAAACAAAAATTGAATTAATGTCGGGGTTTTGCCGTGATCTTTGAGTTACGACAAGATAAATGATTTGCAAATACTCACGAAGGATACATCAAATATGACACAAAGACAACTACAAGATCATGAATTTTTGTGTGGTGTAATTAGAGATAGATATGGAATTAATTGATATTATTATGTAGGTTGGATTTAGTTATTATGTATGTTGGATTTAATTATTATTTATGTTGGTTAATTATTGTGTATGTTGGATTTAATATCTATATAAATTTAGTTTATGATTAGTTATTCAAATTCAATTTTATTCAAACTAGCCGTTATTAGGACTGATTTTAGTCGAACTAGCGTTATTAAAACTCGATTTTAGTCGAACTAGTCGTTATTCAAACTCAATTTTAGTTAAACTAGCTATTATCCATATCTATAAATATTATACATGCATAACAAACTTCAAAAGCATTCCTAACTTCATGCCGAAAATCATTCACTGACTTCTTTCTTTTCATTCAATATTGAACTTCTCTTACATGGATCCTTCCATCTTGGAAAAATGTTCATGGATTTTATGAATGACGACATGAATGAAGAACTTGTGCTCTACTTTTAAAGCCATGTGCAAGAAGAATCGAGAGCTCAAGTGAGCCTAGGCGCCAAAAGAGAATATAGAGAGGAATCGTGAAGAAGGACATGAGCGACTATTCAATGATTATTTCTCGAAACTCCGGTGTACCGGATGAGCAATTTAAGTAGAAGGTATTGAATGCATAAACATGTATTTCTTATCGTTGAAGCTCTTGGTCAACATAATGGTATTTTCATTTGAAGATTGATGCAACTAGTAAATCAAGTCTTTCAGCTAAAAATGCCTCTTGATTCGTATGTTGGCATATGGAACATCTAGCGATAATGTGGATGACTATTTGAGAATCGGTGAAACCGACACTAAAATGTGTTGATAAGTTTACAAGGGTGTGATTAGTTTATTTGGGCCTAATATTCACGAACAAGAAGACATTGAGCAGCTTACTACGGATGGAAGCGTGGCTTTCGGTATCATTAGGTAGTATTGATTGTATGCATTAGGAATGGAAAAATTACCCAGTTGCATTGAAAGGCAGTATGTTCGAGGTGATCATGGTAAACCACGGTTATGCTTAAGCAGTTGCTTCACAAGACTTATGGATTTGGCATGCTTTCTTTGGGGTAGCGGGTTCACAATGATATCAATGTCTTTGAACAATCGATGTCTTCAGCGATGTTATGCAAGAGAACTCACGAGATCCATTATTGATCAATCGACATGAATACAACATGGACTATTATCTATCGGATGACATTTATCACGAATGGGCTACATTTGTGAAAAGCATCGATGCCTGAGGATAAGAAAATTATTTGCTCGACATCAAGATGGTTCAAGAAAGGATATCGAATGAGCATTTGGAGTTACTGATCCCGTTTGTGATCATAAATATTCTCAATCTTGGCACTTGGATGCCTTGAAGCGTATAATGAACACGTGCATCGTATTGCCTGACATGATTGTTGAAGATGAGCGTGCAACATATGGTGGTAATTTTGATTATTCTTATGATTATTTGAGCAATGACCCAATTGTACCACAGGCGATGCTAATAATAATTTCAAGAGTTCTTCACAGACATCATGTTCGCGATAAGCAATTCATCGACACCAGCAGGACTTGATAGAACACATATGAGAATGTTTTGGACATGAGAATAACCGAGTTAAGTTATTTTAACGTTTATTATTTTATGGTAATAGTTTATTTTAATATTTATGATTTTATTTTTGTATTATGGTATAACTTATATGTCATAGTAAGTTATTTAATATATTTTCATATTTTTAATTTTATTATTTATATAAAATATAAATTTAAAATATAATGTAAATTTTGTGGGACCTATATTAGAGTTTTAGGTGAGTAGTATGGATATTTAAAAATATGGTTAGATGGTTTAAATGATTGAAAAGTGTGAGTAATATATTATATTAGATGAGACCCACTTATACCACCAATATGAGTAAATGCGGATGTGGGTGGTCTAAGAGAAAATTAAATATTGAAAGCTGGTAAACAACAAGAACAAAAGAAATTACTTATCAAGTAATCATAATAAAAACAAGAGAAATTAAATTAGTGTGGACCTCACCTACGGGTTTATATGAGCAGAACAAATTTGCATCGACTCATTAAGCATATGAACTTGAGATTCTCTTCAATAATGCAAGTGGCACTTACCTAACATATAGACTTACATTGGAAGACACGATTGTAAGAAATTTATTCTTGAAAGGGTAAAAGCGTGTCAACCAAGATTCATATATTGTTTGCATAAATTTAGAAGATAAAACAAGGTGTTCGAGTTTGACTATGTGTTGGTGTGTTACTTATCGTTTTTTAAAAATATTTATGCCTTTACAGAGAATTTCTTCGCCACTTTCTTCTTCATTCTTGGTGAAAAACCAAAAATATCTCCAACTTTTGTAAGTTAACTTATGAATTTGTCTTGGAGGTGGACTTCGTAAGTTAACTTACGAAATAATCCAAGAATTTCTAAAAATAAAGTGAATTCACAAGTTAACTTACAAATTCACATATTTTCTGAAAATAAAGTGAATTCGTAAGTTAACTTACGAATTCATATTAATGGGTGAATTAGTAAGTTAACTTACGAATTTTGGGTTGTACAAGGTTCATAAACATTTAACACAATTCATACCATTCATTCAACTTAATTCATAAAATTAAATAGTAGATGCGAAAATTAGATTACATATTATTATAAGCGAGGAAGTTGTGGGCGTTGCAACATCTTGATAACATCTTCGCCGATCTCTGGTGACACAACCATCTCAATCGGACCCTTTGTCGATAGTGATGAAGGTCTCCCATAACCTCTGAGTCATCGTGTTCTTGATTTAAAGGGTGAACTTGACTTTTCCTTCAACATCAAGTGAAGGTGAGCAGTACTCGACTTAGCCACCTTTGGATTATCTGGATCTTGCAATAGAAATCGATTAATAAGTAATGAGCTGGTTGCAGAATTGTCTGCGAGCTTTGATTAAACTAAGCGTCTGCCACGGTGAAGTAAACAAACCGAGGTGTGGATAGGTTTGTGTCATTTTACGGTTTTAGTTTGTGATAGAAATTAATGAGTTGTGACCCAATTTATAGCAAAGTTGGAGTAATATGGACCAAAGAAATCTTATCGGTCAAATGTCGAAGTTAACTACGAAATGCACTAAATCGAGTAAATGTAAGTTAACACAATATTCTGTGTTGTTTTTAAATAATCGGGTAGAATTAGAAGTTAACGAAATGCACTAAATCAGTAAATTGAAAGTGAACTTACGAAATATTCCATGTATTCGTTTTTATAAAAATAATCGGGCATATTTAGCAAGTTAACTTGCAAGTGTCTTGAAACATAACAAAACTAGGTTTTCTTTGAGCGAAATTTTATTTTGTGGTGTTTTGACATTCAAAAAGTAATACATATAGATAAAATGGAATATGCATAAAATTCATATATATATATATATATATATATATATATATACATATTAAAACAATAGATTTTACAATGTTTCGACAATACATACAAAAATGGTTGATTACATTCTAAAATGAGCAGAAAAATTATCCTAAATCTAAAATCGGTTCATGCTTTGATTTCTCCTATTGGATTCTCTCTCAAGATCCATGAAATGAGTGAACTCGTCATTCTCTCAAAAATGATCGAGCCAAGTTTCGCCTCTTTTTGTGATGTTCCATCCATTCCACGGATGGCGTAGAATAACAACTCAATATACTTGAACAAAATGACGTGATAAATAGCCAACACACACAATGCGTCCGGATGGATCAATAGGCGTTGGAGCTTGTAAGCGGAAAAAGTTTCGAAAAACCATATCTTGTCAAGTCGGCCACACGTAATAATAAGATGTTTTTGAGACATCCCATTTTGGAAGGTTGTTTGAAATCCATTCTGTTCTTTAATGTGCAATTCTCCTTCTAATCTCATCAAATAAATTTTGTCTCGACCTTTTTGAGTTCATTGTTTCATACGCATCATAATGTGTCAATATTTCAGCTGCTGCGAATCCTCCAATGTCATAAGGAGTCTTGTTGGTGCCCTCCCATTCCAATCAGTGGTATGTGTTTCTGATGTCTAAGTGCGTGTTCCATGCCATCCCGCCACTTTCTCTTTCACTTGATCAAGAATAGTGGATTCAACATATTTCAAAAATTTGGGATATTCCACACAAGTTTCTAAAATGGATCACATTAGCGGTATACATCTCTTGATGAAAAATTAAGAATATCAGTCCATGCATTCATAATCTTCTCCACCACAACCGTATTTGACAATTTGGTCGTCTTCGTCTTTCTTTCTTTGGTGCCAATCGCGGGTTTTAGCCTCAACATCACATTTTTTGTGATGTGATACCGACATAGTAAAGTGGTTGATGGCGGAAGCACGGTGGCAACCACATTCATAAAGTGTTATCTCGATCGGTGATGATAACCAAAGGCATGTTTTCATCTTTCAACAAAGTCTTGCAAACACCCAGCGTGAGTGGCGTTGTCTTCCTTCTCATTCCATGAAACAAAACCAGCCGAAAATGTTTTGTCATAGATGTGACACCAACAATTTCAAGCGAAAACCTATATTTATTTGTCTTGTATTTGAATCAATCATTAGAAAGGTTGAAAATGTATTGAACAATTTGATACTCGACGGATGTGTTCCAATATATCACAAACACTTACATTGTTATCATAAACTCATGTCTCGAAACATAGTTGTTATCGTCTAAACATTTCAATATATGTTGCATTTCGGACCTCGGACCCCTTTGAGCAACATGTTGTTTGTCGAAATGTAAATCGATTTTATATTTGACACACATCCAGCTCTATTTCATTTAAAAGTATGTTTCTAGTGTGACTTTGATCAACGACAATTCATAAACATATTTCTCCTCTTAATAAGCCGACAAACAATAGGATGCCCTTGTAACAGTCTCCAACTCATGATTATGCATTCGGACATCATAGTCAATCACCATAAATTATCCACCCTACAATAACCCTTGACTTGAATGGACACCCATATTTCCTTGAACGTGTCTTCGTGTTGTAACTTACGGATTTTTGGGCGTATGTTCCACTTCTCTCGTATGTCAAAATAACAAATGGTTCTGATTACTCCCATTGTCGGACCTCAAATCCTGCGCCAAAACCAAGTTTGCTTGCTTCCATTCTAACATAATTAACCATTTGTTGTGAGTATCGAAAGTTTTGTCATTTGGAAATTTATTTTCATTCGATCAAAACATCAATCGTATTATCTACTTCTTTGACCATAATTGACTTATCGTCTATGTTCACTTTATCCATAATCAGAACCTTCACAATAGCCTTGACAATGTTGTCGGGGTGCACGATGCACCATACCTAAAATATATAAAACTATGTTAAAACTAGGCAAATTATGGTAAAACAGAATTCTGATTTTATGCATCAGGGAATATTTTACAAGTTAACTAGCAAATCTTTTCTGGTGAACTTGCGGTTAACGACGGCATTTGTTTATGCGATACTTTGACAACAATATAGTAAGTGTAGATTGAGGATGAAAGTTTACCTCAAATTGTAGCTTCCAATGCTCATTTGCTAGATCACACCTTGAAACTTGATTTGGATCAATAAATTATATTGTTTTGGGTTTGTGTTGAAGGGTTTTGTGTTATGTTGTAGAAAATGAATGAAATAAGAAAAGAGGTGACCATCGGCATACAAAGAGAGATTTCGTAAGTTAATTTGAATTCACCAAAAAGCGGTCGTAAGTTAACAATTAATATTATTTTTTCAAATGTCAACGTTTAAAATAATAAAGCGTACAAAATAAGGTGAATTCATAAGTTAACTTGCGAATTACCCAAGGTCAATTAAGTAAATTAGCTAATTAATTATCGTAAGTTAACTTCGGTAATTTTTAGTTTTTAGAGTGTAAAACACTAGGTTGGTGAAGAAATTTCCTTTACAAATTTATATAATGTAATTTGAGATTACTTGTAAAATTTAAAATGGAAATTATTTTTTATATAAATTCTAGGTAAGTTAAATTCCAAAGACTCTCCCATCAACAAAACCAAACATGAAATTAATATGTTTTGTAAAAATCACTATAATTTAATGTAATTTAATAAATACAATATTATATCAAACATGCTTTTAATTCCTAAAATATTTTGTGACATTTTTGGAGGGAATGTCTTTGTCCTTATAAAAAACTCTGTCCTGGCTGTCTCCAACTCAAGCAATTGTAAGGATTTGTGTTTTGCTTGAACCCAAAAAATAGTAAAGACTTGTGTCCAATAAAAATTAGTCAACCAAGTAGTATTTAGACTTTAGTGGGAAATAAACTTCTATTAAATACAAATTGTTCAATTATTCAATGATTTTGGTGGAAGCAATTGTCAATAAATCGTCTTTCTGAATTACAAAAATTAATAGGTTTACTATGGATTAGAGGGATTGATTAAATAATAAAAATGGTCCATTAAAAAAAATTAGTAAAGTTTCTGGCACCTCATAAAATTTTTATTTGAGCTCAAATTTAAACAATATTATTAGGTTCATGTATTTGTAATTTATACTCGTTCTGCCACTGATAAAAATTTAAAAATGGTCCCATTAAAAAAAAAAATATAAAGTTTTCTGGCACCTCTTTCATTTAAAATTATTTTATTTTAATTAGCTCTCAAATTTAAACAATATTCTCATTAGGGGTTCATGTGTAGAATTTGTAAAATTTATGCTCGATCTGCCACTGAAGAAAAAAATTTAAAACTTAAATCAATCTTTAAATATGTAGTTTAAAGCTTTTTTTTTTTTTTGAATGAACCTCCTAAAGTAGTTGAAATCTCAGCCTAGATGTGACTCATCAACCAACTAAATTAATGGTGTATACTACAAAAGTCTTACGTAATTCTTGGGTCTATTTAACCAATGAAGCCCACTCTTTTACTCACTTGGCATAATAGGCCAAGTAGCAATACATGCAAGTTAACAAGACTTATCATGGAATATGAAGATTTAAGAAAGAAGCAATATCTACAAAGAAAGTCTGCATCAAGGGCTATAGAACTGACACAATTTAAGAATGCTAAATACATGATCAGAAAAAGTACTTGATCAAAAGAATTTGACACAGTACCTACCTGTATATGCTTAAAGATAACACTTACTAGAATCAGTATATCAAGCATATTGCACATGTATCTTTAAATGAGGCAAACAGAAAGATTTAAATTCTCTACTTTGATTGAGTTGAATGTACTCTAAACCAAACTTCAGGCCTGAAAGGACTAATACCTTTTATTAGATCATGCAGTTCTCTGAACTCTTCAAGAACAAGTCACATTTGCATTGAAGCTACATATCTGCAAAACAGAATATAAATAACATGGGCTTCAACTTCAGCAAAATGAACTTTATCCAAGATTGTCCACCACTGCAAAACTGACATGGGAAAGTACTACTACAGATAAGACTCTAGACAACTGGAACATTAACTTATTTTCACTTGAAGAAAATATACATACATACATATACATAAATACACAATAATACATACATTAACATTGTTTTCAGAAAGAAAAGATTTGCTGAAAGATTCACACACTGAAGCCAAATATTTATTAATATAGATTTCCAGAAAGATATTTTACAATGGAGAATATTTTAAATAGATAGATTGGCTTAAGAACGGAAGAAATGTTCACATTTGGTCACTTTGACCAAATGAGACAAATATTTATGATTTTATACAATTTGACAGCATGAAATCCAGAACGACTGGATTAGTCAACTGCATTCAATAGTAGATTGACAGAATCATTTTGACATGAGCTATGTGATCGACACTGTACACCTCCAGCAATGGAAATCAATTCACAGATTACTCTTTCTCCCCTGAGAAATTTTTTGTAAAAAGCAGATAACCCATTTCCAAGAGACAACATTATCCCTCGTCATCAATGTTATCATCACCAGAAGGAACAGGTCTAGTCTCTGATAATGAAAGTCTCCTTGGCTTTGCTGTCCCCGACTCAACAAGTCCTTCTGATAAACTTAATGCGGCAGTTCCTGATGAAGAGCCTAATAGACGCCTGCCCGGGGCATCAGCTAAAGGTGATGCGGATACATTATAGGTGAATATTCCCATTGGGTGATCAAACTTGCAGCTTGGGCCAAATTTGCATATGCCATACCGCGAGTAGAATACACAAAGAGGTTCTCCCTGCAGAAAAAGGGGACAATACCTCTATCAGATTGTACCAAAATCAATAAATGCACCAAATTATTGTGACAAGAATATTGATGCAATATTTCTTGGAAAATACTAACAGACACCCTTCGGGCATTGTTTAAGGAATAAAAAATGAAACTTTTGTATAAAAATGATGTAATTATTACTTTTAACAAGTGTTTTACTTCTATTTTCAAGACAAAATTTCTCTATGAAATTCTTAAACAATGCCCTTAACTACCCTAATTTCATATCTTCTCATCTCTCTATGTAGTAACTATAAAAAAATATGCTTTTATTCACTTCAACCAATAAAGAACACCAATATTTCTTCACAGAGGACAGCCCAACAACTGTATTGGGTATTTCTCTAATAAATTTGTAGGGTCCTGTCAGGAGCTTAAACTCAGATGATACAAATACAAGTGACAGAAAAATCTAAACCTTAAGGAAAATGCAGTAAAATCAAATAATGAATCCAAGAGCAAAACTAAGAAGACTCATTCTTTTTCAAGGCCTTGGCAAACTCAGTAAAAAGCTGAGAGAATTATTTTTTTGAAATCTAAAAGACTAAAACCTGAGAATTATAATGAAGTATAAATTCAGAAATAAAATGATTTAACAATTAAAGATAAATATGACATATAGAATCCATTAACAAGATATCAACTCACAGGGCAAAGGAAGGCCAATGGGACTCAAAACACAATCAGGGGCAGGGATCTGCCTCTCTCATGAGATGGTGAAAACGACACACTGCACCGAACTTGCAATCTCCAGTCTTCATGTAGAATTGGCATTCAGGCTGATCAGGTCTCTCTGGAAAATGTTATCCCTCTGCAAAGCATAGAATCCTACTGGAGCAGACCCAGAGCGGTATTGAGAATATGCTCCTTGAGTCCTGCATTTTCTAATTCACCTTGGTGAGAAGTTCCATAGGTTTGATCATTTCTCATTGTTTGTTGTGGACTGTCTGATCCCATTTGACCCTGGAATAAAGAATGTGTTAGACCTTTCATTATAACAGAAGTGGTCATTTTGTTCAAAACTGATCAAAGTCAGCTTTTGAAATCAATTGTTGCAGTTATGTTTTATGATGCAGTTACTTGCAGTGATGTTCTAATAATTAATTGTGTTGTCTGTTATGTGTTAAGTAAGAATAAATAGGGCAACCTCACGGTGATCCACAGAGGTCTATTGTCATCCCCACATCACAATATTGTAAGTCTTTTGTAATAATACCTTGGTGTCATCATACATCATACAGATAACACCAAGGTATTATTCAAAAACAGACAAGAGCCCTTTAGGAAAAAAATGACAGTGCACTTATGCTAGTTCTTAGAAATAATGAGGAAACATGGGTCAGATTCCTAACAGCTTGGTAAGAGGCTCTGAGGCCATTTCATGAACCAACTTTCTACACCAACCTTATGCTATTAGATTAAAACACATATAAATGGTTTTATATATAACAGATAGAAACAATGTAGCATTCGTGTAACAAAGTGTGGCTCATAATCAACCACAACCATAAAACATCACGTCCTTCTATTCCTTTATTATATAACCTTTCTTAAGAAAGATTAGATAAGCTTACACTGTATGTACTCCACCCAGGCACTGAAACCACTCCTTGAGGTAGAATTAAGGGTGCATAACTTGAAGGACCTTGCCACCTTGGACTAGGAACATAGGATGAACTAGGCCAATTTGTAATTCCTGTGGCATATGACTGCTGACCTGGTGTAGTTGGAGATTGGACTGTAGGATAAACAGTCGAACCCCTCATTGATAGTACCATATTACTTGGTTGAGGATGATGAAATTTGCAAGTGTTCCCGAATTTGCATTGACCCGTTCTTAAATAATAAGCACATTCAGCCTCATTCTGCATAAATAAGCAACAAAGAAAATTTAGAATTAGACTATTAATTAATATTAAGGACGGATCCCATAAAACATTCAGATGTCAGGTGTCAGGTAGGTAAGCAATAGCAGAATACAAGGCCACAAAATTTTAGAAAACAAACATAACAGAAGAATAGTCTGAATCAAACCATTTCTCAGTATAAAATTTTACAAGGCAAGTTAATGGCTAGAAACTAAATGAGTAATTAAACAAGAACACAAGTTGACAAACAATTACTGTATTAGCTGTAATTTCATACAAGAAAGAGAAATTTGGATACTAACTGGGAGTGGATAGCCTAAAATGTTCAAGGCAACTCTTCCAACCCCAGCCTTGTCTTTAGGATGGTGAAACCTGCGTGGGCCAAATTTGCAAGTTCCTGTTTTCAGATAGTACTGGAAAACACAAAACCGATATCAGTATTTGTAATATGGTGAATAAATAAATACTCAAGTGCAGATATATACAATGTCTAAAGAAAAACTAGGGCTTAACATTATAGATTTGATGTTAACATTGATATGTCATGCAACTAAATAGAATGAATAGATCTTAAGACAAGCATGGAAAAGTTTTTCTTAAAATGATTAGCATACTCTGAAACTAGTGAAATGTTTAACTGGTTTACAGTTAAAAGTAAGCTGGACTAATTTAAAATGAAAATAGACCGGCTTCCTCAACATTCATGTAATTCATGCATTAAAAACACTTCCAAATTTGATTAACTTTCTGTCCAACTACGCTACTTTCATATAAATCTAAATAAGTCATTCCAAAGACCATAATACAAAATGGATTACATGCAAGATGCAACACTCATTGACAGCTCGATCTCTTTACCCCATATTGCCGATCTCGATTCACAAAAGTGTTTAAACCTTCCAATTTTAATTATCCTACACAGAATATTGTCTTCAAACAACATTACCTTGTTTAAATTGAAATTGCAATCAATATAAATTAAAATTAAAATGGATGATCTCGGGAAATTCCAATATCCTAAAGAGTTCAAGTTGGGGCCAGAGCCTCATTTAACTCCAGCCTTGATCATGGGGATACTTTTTCCGTATTGCTAAACTGTCATATCTCCAACTTGTCTATATATTGTCTCAATAAATTTCAGATGCACAGTTTGGATAAATTAGTAAAGCTCTATGGCAATTGGCATAGTCCATACTGAGGTAGATCATTGTTGTGTTTTATAACTAGTTGCCCTCTAATAAGTTTATATATCGCTATTCCTATATGCATGATATCATTACTACAAGAAACAATCAAAAGGCATCGAATGTCTAAATTAGCATTTATATTTTAAACTAAAGATTTGGGTCAACTTCAGTGCTTTGTTGGGATTGCCGTTATGCAGTTAGAAGCAGTATTATCAAAAGCAGAGTTTCAAGCTATGGTTCATGCAACTTGTGAACTTACATAGTTATAAAACAATGTCTCTGCTGGAATTTTCAGCTTAATTGCGGTCTGCCTCAAGTCCCCTTAATTCGTCCTCTGGCTTGCCTTCATTGCAGCCCCTAACACCTTCATTGTGTTGGCTTTGAAGGGTGGATTTAGACATTTTGTCCCACATTGCCTAGAATATGGCTTGTGTTGTGTTTATAAGTAGGGGAATCCTCACCCTACAAGCCGATTTTGTAGGGATGAGTTAGGCCCAACAAATTCTAAGATGGTATCATAATCTATCCTAGATCCGTTGTTGGACTTCCACATCGTCCACGCTTGGGCTCATTTCATTAGTGCGTTCCGCCTAGTCACCTTCATTGTGGCACTTTGGCTTGCCTTCATTGCAACCCCTAACACCTTCATTGTGGGCAATCCTCACCCTACAAGCGGTTTTGTAGGGATGAGTTAGGTCCAACCAAATTCTAAGAGCTTCTTTATGAGGTTTTGCAAGAGCAGTCCTATAAAACTTATTTGTAATAACCTAGTTGCATTCCAAGCACATTGGATCTAATCTAATCAGCTGAAGGAGGATTGTTAGTTATTATAGATAATTTTTGTATCTCTTATCCCTATAATTTAAGAGTGATTTTCAAATAGGATTTGGATTGTTATCACTTATCATATGTATAAATATAATTTCAAATGAGTAAGAGGAATTCTTCGAGCCATTCCAAGTATTCTAAAGAGTTCATGTTTTTAAAATTAGTAAAATTCAATCTTAAAAAAGCAAAATTCACACAACATGCACATGAACAAGCAATATGCACCTTATGCACTGATTGAGAAACAAGTACATGCCTGACATTCTGGCTGCCCTAACCTCTCTGGGAACTCGCCTTTCATCCGTGCAGTGGCAATAGCCTGGTTGTATTCAAAATAAAACTTATCAGATATACACATTGCATAGTAACATACTCATGAGCATGTGTGGGCGTAGCTTTTTTCTTAGAGAAACCCAGAAAATAACTGTTATTGAAAGAAGAATATGAAGGGGGAACAGCAAAGCCACATAGTGTCAATTTCAACTGTCTATTGCTGCCATCACCTTGGAAGTTGGCATAAATAAGGGTGCTATTGGATGAATAAATATAAAAACCTAATACACAACACATATAAAAAGTTTATTACAACGGTTTGTCCAAACGCATTGCATAGTTCATACCAGCTTCCTGTTAGGAGGATGATTAAATCGACATGTTGCTCCAAATCTACAAAGGCCGGTTCTGATGTAATATGAACAATCTGGCTCTCCTGGATGCTCAGGATAAGGTCCTGATTCCATCGTTTCACTTGATCTCAAGTTCATTTGCCACATTGCTTCTGAAATAACATAACATGTACATATCAATTTTTCAAGAGTAACATCCTATTACAGCAGCCTTAACAAACAAAAGAGAGAATCAAGTAACAAACACAGCTATGATAAATCATCCATTTCACCACATTCCAAATACACAAGAATCTAAAACTTAAAGGATGTGTATCTGAAAAATGGAAGAAGTATAGAAAGCTCCAGGTCACAACCACTGTGGCATGGTCCTTAATGACCCCACTCTTTGATGAAAAAGTTAACCCCTTTGGAAATGCTAAGACAAAACCAAGACTTTTTCAAAAGCTACCATGGTCTACACTAAAAAAAATCCATAAAACATTCATAAAAAAATAAATAAAAAAACCGTAAAAAAGTTTCCATCAATTGCAACTTTGCAACTTGAATAACTAAGAATCAGTAACCAATTCAGTAAAAACAATTTTTATCAAGAAATGAAACAACATTCACTCATAATTTTCAGCAATAGATGATCATTCATAATTTGACGAGACAAACCGCAGATTGAAACCTTTGCATGCATATATATTAGAAAGCAGTGTGACTGACGGTTATTTGTTAGTAGACAAAAACCACATACATGGTAGAGAAAGAAACAAGAGGCGAAGAATCATAGATCTCATACAATCAGACACAAGAGTTAAAGAGAATAGAGAAAAAAACGAAGCGATGATGATGATGATGATGATCGGTGATGAAACTGAGGAAGAATGAGAATTAGAACCTTGAGGGATGGTATCGAATTCCATGGACGCGGCATATAGTATATCAGATTAGAATCAAAATCATCACCGCGCTGTCACACTCAAAACTCACAGCCCACGTTTGGTTAACTCACTGATCAGACTCTATCTTACTCCCCGAGATCAACCTTCACCCTCAACGAGAAAAATAATAATAATAACAGTTATAACAATAATGATAATAATTTTAATACTATTATTATAATTTAATAAATAAAGAGGAAAAGAGTGATAGAGGAAAAAGAGAGAGAGAGAGAGAGAGAGAGAGAGTGGCGTTGTGTAGTGTTCTCCACTCACAAATGAGAACAAAGAATAAAAGCCAACCAACCAACCTCATCTCATCTTGATATATGTTACTGTTATTAATGCTTCTTTCTTTTTTTATCACCGCGTTTTCCACAACACACGTTTTTCTGTTCTCATATAAAACCTCATCTGCCTACTTGCTTGTCCCACCTTTTGCTTTTTTTCTTTTTGTTTAATCCACATATTTTGACTTTTTTCCTTCAGTATTATTCCATCTTCAATAAAATATATAATCGCATATATTAAAAAGAGACTATTTACTTTTTAAAAATATTTAAAATTATGGCTACTTTTTCTTATATATACCAAAGAATAAAAGTGATGAGTTAAGAAAGTTGTTGGAATTTTAAAATAATTGTTCATATTTATCTTTAAAATAATTGTTCATATTTATCTTTAAAATTATGGCTACTTTTTTTATATATACATAAAAAATATAATATCTAGTTTATAGTTATGATGGAAAAAAGTTAACTTACTTTAAAATTTGAAAAGAAATTAATAAGAAAAAGGACAAAAGAAATTTAAGAGAGTAATATATGTAAAAATAAAGATAGTAGTTGACTGCATTAATAGGATAATTACAAACAATTTTATGAAGAGAAATTAGTTAAGACTCTTTTTGCAAAACAAAGTTTTAAAATTTATACAATCAAAATAGATATTTTAGGTTATTTTTATAATACATTTATAATTTGTAATCTTTTTTCTATTAACTTAAAATAATTTTCATAAATAATTTTGAAAGATTTGTGTATTCTTAAGTTATAGTTTATGATCTGAGAAAGACCGATAAGATTCTTATTTTAATAGTAAACCTAAATGAGATTATTAATTTATGTGATGATGGTGGTGAACTTTGGTGTTTTATTTGCGTCTCATTGTTCGGGTTCAACGTTGAGGGGTGAGGGGTAGCAGTTGCATACACTTTAATGCTTAAGTTAATAACTAACAAAAGTAAGACGTGTTTAAGGTTAAATTAGTGTGTACCTAAATTCTACAACATTCGTTAGAATTTATAAGGGATTTTAGGTCCCTAGAACCTTCTAAAGACACTTATCCCAAGTGATAGGCGTCAAAAGATCCTTTGATGGCTTAATCCTTTAGTCCTCATTTCTTCGAGGAACGTTTTGGGCATTTCTCGCTTTGGACCAACTACCTGTTGGACATTTCAATTAGGATCGTCCAATAAGACTAGATCATTAGCCACCAAGCATAACCTTGTGTAGCTAGTGCGTGGCTTAAAATGTAGGTTATCTTCTCCATGGCGTCGGTTTTGTAGCATACTGTTTTAATTAATATTATATTATATTATTTTTGAGTTACCGATCGATATTTATTTTTGCGGCGAGAATAAATATATTAATCGATATATATGATAATATATTTGGCGGCGTTTCGTTTGGTCGGTTTTTATTCCGCTCGGTTCGATAAAATATTATTCGGATCAAATATTTAATTCCCGAATTATTTGAATTAATTGAATTGATGATATAATTGATATGGGGGTGTGAGAAGCATTTGTAGAATTGGGTTTACACTTAACCTTACTAATAGGAAAACAACTTATAAAAGCCATTTTCTTCCTTTTCTTTCCATTTTCCTACACCAACAAACATAGGACATAGAAGCTTGGAAGCGAAAGAGAAGTTTTGGGAAGAAGAAGAAGAGAACAGAGGAAGCTTGAGGTTGGAGTTGTAGGATCATCGAGAATCATCGAGCTTGTGAGGTAAGGGTTTGATTCTCCATCTCATATTGTTAGGTTTGATAGTTATATTTTGGATTTGGGGAAAATTGATAGGTTGATTTATGAGTTGTATGTGTGATTGTTGAATGATTTAAGTTTGAATTAGGAGTATGGATTGTGGGTGTTTTAGGTGCTAGCTTGTAGAATTAGAAGTGTTGAAAATGGAAATGAAGAAAATAAGAAAAGCGGAAAATAAAACATGATGCATTGTAAGCGAGGAAGAAGAAAAATGGATGGAGGGTGATGCATGGGGGGCGCCCTTATCCCGTGGTGAGCCACCCATACCGAGACACCCGCCTCATTAGTACACAAGTCAAGACGTTAGTCCATAAGGAGAGGTGTGTGGTGGTTCTGTTTTCGATTCTGCATTTTTGTGTGTTTGGTTTGTTTTTCTGCAGAATGTTTTCGCATAATCCTTGCTAGCTAGCTTCTGTTTATTCATTTTCCAATTCCAAATACTACTAGTTAGTATTAATAAAATATAATTAATATATAAGTTAGCCGATTAAATTTGGAACCCGATTATGTTAGATTTTCCGATTTCGGTAAATTGACGGAGAAAGTTGCTCGAATTCAACAAAAATTGCGTGCTAGCTAAGTTCGACGTGAAGCGTAGTGGTGAGGTTAGTTTTAGAAATGCAGTTTTTACGAGAGGACCGAAATAGGCCAATTACGGTTAAATTGATCGGATCGCGTTTTAGTGGATTTAAAACAGTATGGACAATCATTTCGATGTTGAGGATTATGATTATCTGAGTTATTAAAGAGATCTCACGCGATTATTGATGTTTCTATTTTTCATTTTTGGAATTTGGTGAATTAATTGATAATGAGGTGGTGTGAATAAACATAATGTTTTGCGACGGTGTATTTATTAATGAATACTTGTTATAGATGTGATGATACATGTCTTTATACATGATGATGTGATGATTATATTGATGTTGTTAATAAATGCTTCCAATTTGTGAATGCATGATTTTGATGATGATGAATTATTGGTGATGTTTTCATAATACAAATGATGCGATGATATATTTATCTTGTTTGGATAAACTATGGCGATGTGGGCTTTATGCCAATTTTGATGGCGATGATGATGTTTGTGTTGTTTTATTGTCGAGTCACATACATTGCATTGGTGACGATGGGCTTTTATGCCAAGCGAGGCTTTTATGCCAAGTGTTCCTAATTATGGACAAAGCGTGGTACCACATGCATAACATAGTCGTGTCTCATGGAGTTGTTTATGTTTATGTTTGAGTTGTTTGGTGTTGGGTTTTGTTAATTGATGGATGATATTGAATTGCGATGATATATGATGTTTTGTTTGGTGATGATTTTATGATGAACATGAAATGAATATGATTTGATAATTTCATGATAACTATGCGATGAATATAAATGATGAGTTTTGTGATGGTTTTTGATGAAATGCTTAATGCAAATATGATGTGATGATGTTTGTGTGATGGGCTTTTGTGCCAAAAGCGATGATGGGATAATGATTGGTGATGATATTATTTAGGTTAATACCTATTTTCACCCACGACATATGGGGTGTATTTGAAAAAACCCACCAAAAAAAGTTCAATTGTTACCTTGACAAATTTTAAAAGTTTCATTTTACCTTTAGGATGCCACATCACCTAAAGGCGATGTGACTTATTTTTTACATTTGTAAGTTTTTTATTCCGCGTCAATTCCATTTAAAAGACGAGATATGCTTCTCTTAAAATCCCACATTTAGTGAAGAAACTTGCATATGGCGAAACCCTAAACACTGTGGTTCGAAATGGTAGGAAGTGGTTGTGTGTGTGGCAAGATTGATGAGTATTATGGAGCAGCGGTGGTTGAGAGAGTGAAGTTGTGCCTTGAGGAAAAGGCTTGGTGGGTATGTATGGAGAGTCGGAGGCTAGTGAAGCTTGAGGTTAGTGGCGTTAAGCGTGACAGTGGTAGAAAGTGAGTAGAGGCGGTGGAATGGTGAGCAGGAGGGTCGATTTGGGGTTGGTGGTGTTGTTGATTTAGAAGGTTGAAGTGGTATGAGAGAATGGTGAGGTGAGATATAGGAGATCTGAGAGATAGTTATGGAGGTTTGGCCGATGAGAATGAATGATTGTTGAGGGATTGAAGAGTATTACGGTGGGAAGGCGGTGGAGGTGAGAAGGTGAGTTTGAGGTTACGGCGAGGGTGTGAGGCGAAGGAGATTTCGGCCGAGTTCTTTGGAGAAGGACTGTGGCGGTAGGCGTGAAGAATGGGCTGTGTGAAGGAAGGAGCAGGGGTGTGGAAGAAGGAAAGTAGCGGTGAGAGTTATGGAGAATGCAATTGGAGATGAGTTCGGAGGAGTATGTTGTTTTGATGGCGAAGGCGGCGAGAGAGACGGATGAACAAATGAGATGATTGCGCCAACCCTAATTTGGAGAAGTGCGAATTAAGCAGATGCACTGCAAAATAATTTGGGATTTTAAGAGAAGGGCATTGGTCTTTTAAATGGAATTGTGGCGTGGAATAAAAAAACTTACAAATGTAACAAAACAATAAGCCACATCACCTTTTGTTGATGTGGCATCTAAGGTAAAATATGAAACTTAAAATTTGTCGAGTAACAATTGGAACTTTTTTTTTTGGCGGGGGTTTTCAAATACACCGTATAGAGGTGAAAATAAATTATTAACCTATTATTTATGTTGCTTATGTTATTAACATTGTTTGATATTGTCGTTTGATGTCGTTGTTTATGATCGTTGTGATGATTTCATGGTGATGACGTTTATGTGTTGTTGTGACGATTTATCTGCGATGAGTTATGGCGATAAAGTGTAGATTTTACACATTAGGATGACGATTAAAGTAAGTGAGTTTTGATTATGTGTTGGATACACTTATTAATCTATTCCTTTATAATTTCCAAACTATATATATACTTTATCATGCCTTTAATTATATGTTTTGGAGTATCTCACCCTTTACTTGTTTATTTATTACCTTTATATTGGTAGCGTCTGAGGTTATGAAGACGGAGTTTATAGGCATTTGGTCGTCGGTGTCGGCTACGATCACGTAGCACTGGGAATATTTATATCGTCTTGTTGTTCTTTTATTATTATTCCTTTTGTGAATTAAGAACCATAATTTATGAAACCATGATTTTGATAGGAAGTTTAATAAAGAAATTGTTTTGATTTTTATGAGTCAATTTATGATTTAAGGTGATGCTATGTATCAAGATTTATACTTTAAAGTAGTAATTTAAAGTGATTTGGTTTTGAAGGTGTGGCCTCAATATTTAATTTATGAAATTTTAAATTATACGATTGTGCATATAAAACCTTGGGTAATATTGAGGTGTTACATTAGTGGTATCGAAGCGGTCGGTCATCCGGCCGATTATTAATGTTTAAACCCTATTGTATCCGATATGTGTTTGAAACTCTTAATCGGGTATTGTTTCTAATTATTTGTCTGATGAGTTTGAAACAGTGGGAGAAGTTTTACTTCTTGGTGGCGCAACTGCTTAGAGTTGGGCCTCAGTAGTGTTACGCTTTAGTAACTTGAAGTGTAAGTTAGAAAGCGTTGTTGTAGTTTGGTAAAGATGGTTTATGTCACCATCATGATTGTTCATTGTCTATTGACAAATTGAGGCCATCACCTAATCTCTTGTTGATAATAGTGAAATTATGTTGGTTGGGATAGACTTGTCTTGCCCGACAATAATATAATGAAG
>CM038793.1:291023866-291047136 GCA_021764765.1 Vicia sativa
GCTTTACTAAGTAATATAAGAATCCATTGTTTAGGTGGTTCGTACATCCGTACTAAACTCGGCAGTAAGGGCATTCACGGTCCGATCCCCGCATCTTACAATCTGATAAAAGAGGTCACATAATTGTGCCGTAAACCGGTGTTTTGATCGTAACCACTAACCTGCTATTCTACTCACGCATGCAGTAAAGATAACGGCTTAATGTGATCAAGCAAGAACGAAACCGGTGAAATAGGAACGAAACCTCGAGTTGAATTATAACGTATAATTAGACATTTTTGTTTAAAACGGATAGTCGCCGATTAGCTTGTTGCTTGTGGTCATTAGCGTATCGTTGTTGTTTCATTCGATTTTCTCTTGGTCAACTAACTTAGGATCTCTTGTACAATTTGAAACGAAAGGCATACTAGTTATGTGCGCTTATAAAACTTGTCCGATATTTTTAATTGATTATTTTGCTTGAGGACAAGCAAAGGTTTAAGTATGGGGAATTTGATAACACGAAATCATATCGCTTATTTTACATGAAATTAACCTGCTTTGTATTATTTTGACCCGATTAACTCCCGAATATTTCGGATTGTCATTACTTTTTGCGTATTCACAACTTAGCTCAAACAGAAGAAAATATGAAACAATGCAAGAAAACACCAAAAGAAATAAGAAAAGATTAAACCACAAAGATTACAATTTTAGATTGCGGATTGGCCGTAACGCCTGTGCCACGCATCAGAAGCTATTTGAAGAGTGTTACGACCGAATACATCCATGACGACCGTAATACTTGAGAAAACACCAACCCTCCTCAGAATAATAAAGGCCACGAACGAACGCTGTGATATAGTACTACTTAAAGATGCAGATGGCAAGTGGAAATGTATGAGTTTTCAAAACTCTCGATTTCTTCCAACCAACCCACGCCCACCACTTCTTCCTCAACCGCCTAATGCTACATTCAGGGAGATTTTAAGGAAAGCTACGTGTGAATTCAAATCCAACTCCAGTTTCTATTTCTATAAATACCCCGCTCAATGTAAACGATGTAGTTTTGAGAATTTATCAGCGAAGCTCCCGAAATCAAACCATTATTCCTTCAGTTGTTATTTTTCTGCAATCGGTATTTCCCGTTCTTTCATTTTCGTTGCCCAAATAATAATTTCCAACATCAGGAAATTATTATTATAGTTTAGGATTTATTATTCAAACCTCAGAATTTTTTACATTTCACTTTCCGAATCCGAATTTCCGACCTGTGGAAGAAGGATATAGGATACTGCTTTATTTCAGGTTTTTATTTTGCAATTGTATTACATACCTTTTGGATTGCGGGTAAGAAACAACTTGATGGCGTTGACATCTATGAATTGGTCCGAGTTAGGAAATAGAACCAAACCATAAATTAGCAAGGCCACAATGTCTTCGAATGCATGGAAACTCATAACTTGAGGAATTCTCGCTTTCTTAATCGTGAACTTGAAAGTAAACCCTTAACTCCACTTCTAGTTTCCCAATTGGCTTCAATGTCCGAGCTTTATGTGCAAAGAGGATGCGATGTCTTCTAACATAGGAACCTTTTCCAAACCGTGAATGGCATTTGGTCAAGAATAGGTACCCCAAGTAGCTTAGAGAACTCTTCCAAGGTAGGAACCAATCGATAATCGGAAATGTGAAGCAATGGTGTTTTGATCAAAGAACTGGAATAGGACATGCATCATATCTTCTTCAAAACCGAGATAACCAAATCAAGTAGATAACCATGTCTTTTGATGAACTGAGCATGGTCGGAATTTCAAACCAATTTTCGAGTCGAGAAGGATACCCATGAAGTTGATTCTGATAGTCTTTCTGTAAGCCATAATCCCTACAAAACAGAGCAAAGATAAATCCCTAGGTCCTGAAATAGTTAGAAATGATATGCAATGCGAATGATGTCATGATGTCATGTTTAGCACACACAAACAATTCACACAATGAGCCTAGGTTTAAGGCTTGTATGAGGTATGTGATTACCCCACCAAAAGTTTGAGTTAGTTCATCCTCGCCCCTATAATAGTAACCGGTTCTAGGAATCTCATATCACGATCTTTCTCGTAGGCGCTTATTTCAATACGACGGCCAAGTGGTCGATCGAAATGTCCCAAAAGTTCTAATCTCAATGAGCGTGAGCATCGAGTATCAACCAACCCCTGGCCTACACTCAAAGCCGCCATCTCACTCACCTTCTAATGGCCAAGACGGGTCAATTAAGGTTCTAAAAGTTTAGTTAGCGCTGATGACACCACGCAGAAGCCAATACTTTCTTCAACTGGGAATGAAGAGTATCGGGCAACCAAAGTGTCACGCCTAACGTAGCCATCATGTTGACCGTAGTTATACGCCTAACGGTCGCGATGATCTAATGCCACTTACTAAAAGGAAACCCGGATCCGGTGTAGATCCCCAATAATATAATAACAAGCAACCCTTAAAGATAAAGCAAGCAAGTCAAACAAAAGCAATAAATGTTATCTAGAAGTCCCTAAGGCAATTCTCTTTTGGGTGATTCTCAGAGAGTCGCCAGCTCACAAACTGACTTTGTAGGATTTTTGTATCCAAATGTATGGATAGCAAGAGTCGCCACCGACTTTATTTTTATCCAATTAAGGAAGGTAAAAGTAATGTAAAAGACTTCTCGTTAGATTCTCGAGTTCGGGAGAATGGTTATGAAAAGGAAGGTATTAAGACCCCTTTCCATCCGCAAGCTTATTCTAATGGGCTCTTAGTTGCTCTTAGATAACTTTTTAAAATTGCTTTTCGTGTGTTTGACAAAAATGTTTTGAAAAGGCATTTCGCTTTGACTTTGTAATGACTCATGTGAGTGTATACAAAGTGTTCGGAAATGTTTTGTTTTGAAAAGAGAATTTGAACTTTGAAAAGTGTGTAGTGAAAAGCATTTGATAGAGCAAGCAACTAAGAGACTTATTTACCCACCGAATTGGTCGCTTTGTTGTACTTACATTCCTTTAGAATAGCGCTAGCCATACCATTAGTTAGTAGGTAGCTCCATTCGCTGGATGTAAACGGACATTCGGCGACACCTGATGGTCATAGAAGGTAACTTGTAGGAAGTATCCTAGCACATTCGGGACTATCATCATTTTCGTGAGGCTTGGTAATCGAGGGTCAAGATCATGTGTTCGAGGCTTACATCGCGGGTCTATGATCTTGTATCAAGGGACCATGATGATTTGTTTGAAGGCGATTTGCTAGAATACCTCTACGCTCGAGGACATGACCATTTTGAATCGAAAGGCATCGAGAGAGAATTACCCTGGTGAAGGTGAAAGAAGAATGTGTCAAATTCAGATATTTTATCTTGAATATTAGTGGGCTATGTTCAATTTTAGTCTTGCCATACACGCCTAATTACTAGCAATTGGTAAGGGTGCGAAAGTAAAATGCGGAATGTAAAGGTGGAAAATAAACCCACGCTTATTACACGGCTTGGGGCGTGATACATAATTTAACTTATGGAAAATAAAGTCCTAATTAACTATTACAACCCATGAGCAATTACATTATTGGAAAAGAAAATGATAAAAGAAAACGTCCGAATCGAGCAACCTGTGAAAGAATAAGAAAATCTAAAATGCAATATGAATCAACAAGAGAAAAATGTTAGAAAAATGCAAATTTTAATATGAGAAAATTAATATATGCTGGAAATAAAATAAATAGATTAAAATAATTTTTTGGGATTTTTTAGAAAAGATTTAATAATTAAAATGCAATTTATAATGATTTAAATGCAAAAATAAAAATAAAATAAATATGCATGCAAAAATTACATTTTTGATTTATTAAATTAAATAAAGGTTTTTAGAATGTAAATGCAAAAAGAATAAATGCTTTTGGTAATTTTTTAATGCAGAATAAAAATCATGAAAATAATTAAAATTGAATGAAATATTAAAAATAAGAAAATATAAGAAAATATTGAAAGTTTGGAAAAGGAATGACAAAACTGGTGCTGGAGAGGATCGAACAAGGGACCCTTGAGGGTATCCGCAATGTGGAACGCCTACCACTACGCCACGTGGCTCTTTGTGTTCGAATTTGCAAAGTCGTGATTATAAGTGTTCACGTGGCCTGAGTTTATGAAGTCAAAGCGCAGTCAGCCATGGGTCCCAGACACTTACAAACAGATTTAATCGTAACACTCGATTTGCCAGCCGAGCCAAACCGAGTCCACGCGATTCAACGACGCCGAGCCCTAGTCTTACCGCCTTCTCCGTGAGGCAAAATCGAACCTCGCAAAAATACGAAAGATCAAGGGTCGAGGTTAGGCTACCCCCTAAATCGGGTCCATGAGTCCATTGGTGGTCTTCTTTCACCGAATCACCGCAAAAGAGATATGATGCTAACACCGAAAAGCCCTAGTAATGGTATAATGCGACTCGACGCTCAAAACCAAGAACGATGGCCCAGATCGAATCCTACGGGTCTCATAAACACAAAAAGGCATTAGAAACGATACACACAGATAATCAAATGCAAAAATCAAAAGAAATTGAATATGTATGTATGCATATGCATCGATCGTGATGATTTAATCAAAGGCAATGGTGCATTCTTACTCAAACCTACCCATCGAAAGCACGATGGAATGATGTTTGAGGCTAAACCTCCGGAAATTGAAATTCAATTTCAAAGATTCTTGGAAAATTTGGCAAGAGTTTGGGTTTGTTTTTAGGTTAGGGTTCGTGTCCTTGTTTGTTCACAATGCCGCAATTTATAGTAAAAGGTTCGATGGCAAAAGAGTGAAAGATCGGATCATTGATGTGCAAATATTTTCTTTGAAAATCAAATCAAATTTTGAAGAAAATATGATTTTCTCATCAATGCCATGGCTTGCTACGAATTTGTAAATGGTGTGGGCTTTCTTGGACATTAAGAGAGATATAAATCCAACTTAATTGAAAATAACTTAATTTTCAGATTTACATAATTTATTTTTGAATTAAATGTTGTAAAATTCAAATATAAACCATGAAAATAGAAAATCACCAATGCCAAGCTTTTATGGGTCAAAAATAACATCATCAACAAGTTTGGATCAAAAAGATTATAGGCCCATTTGGAAAATTTTGCATTTTGACCAAAATGTCCTTTTTGTGCAATCGTCAAAATCGCTTCAACTTCCTAATAGTGTATCTTGCTCATTTTTCCACATTTTGAGTGTTCTTGGACTTTTGGAAAGCTCTAAGAGTCCTATAAGCAATGTCTTTGGTCTCATCTCAATTGAGTTACTATGCTCAATATATCTTCAAAACAAAAAGTTGACTTTTGTTGACTTTGAAATGACCTGTAATGTTTCTTGAGCTATACCTCTCAAATGAAGCATTTTTTGACATTCTTGTGAGACATGAAGTTGTAGAGAATTGAATTTCTTCAAAACAAGAGGTGGTGGAAAATTTCTGAGAAAGTATGAGAAAGTTATGATCAGTCAAAGTTCGCTTGACTTTTCATCTAAACCCTAATTTAGAAAGTTTGACTTTTCGAGCAAATCTTGAGTTTTCTTGATGAATCATGATCAACCCTTGATCAAATGATGAATGTAACTTCAAATGAGGATGTTGACCAAAATCGAAGTTTTGACTGTATGTTGACCATAGTTGACTTTTTGTCCAATACACCCGATTTTCAACCATCCTAGCAATCGCTCGAGGAAACTTGACTTGTGAGGCTTGAAATTTGACATGGAGAATTTTTGAAGCATATGAGGCATGAAGACCATTGAGATGTTGGAAATCCATCTTGACTTGAGAGATACCAAACCCTAGTTTGGGTTGATTGTTCAGAGAGTTTGTCCGATCAACTCTCGAGGAATCCTCGAGTATGGATGTATGAAATCTCTTGAGTAGATGGAGGGCAAATTTTGGGTATGACAGCTGCTCGCTCAATCTTTCTTGTACTGAAGGGTTAGATGCGCTTGTCTTTTCGTGGACCGGAGGTAGAAGATGATCGAACACCGAGTACACCCAAAATTTGCACTACTGGCTGTGATGATGCGGAACGGGCTTACAGATGCCATTTGAGAAGTCGGATACTGGGAACCCAGTCGACGCTAGACCAAGGTTGTTGATAGGAGAATTGACGAGATGGGCTTATGATGCCATCTAGAAAGGTCGATACCGGGTGAGTCGATGTTGACTCAGAGATGTTCCCGAATGGAGAGGAGACGGGCTTAAGATGCCATCCGGGAGTCGACGTTAGACTTCGTGGTTCACTTTGAATGAGGTTATTGGTTTGTATTGATTTTTAACCATATATGCAGATATGAGAGTGAAGAGATGTTGACAAATAGTCGGAGACGGGCTTAAGATGCCATCCAAGGCAACCGAGTCGCACGCTAGACTCGCAATGTAATAAATCTTCGTGGTCGATTACTCGAGGGGAGATTGTAGTTAAGAACGTGATAGTTTCCGCCAGCATCGGTGTTGATCCATTGCTCGTTATCTGAGGATAACCGTAGAGGGTCTTTCAGATAGTTTTCCGCCGATTCGGGCTTAATCCCGACCTGCTTGGCGGTTGCCTCTTCGATAGTTTTCCGCTTACTGGCTTAATCTGACCTCGTTTGCGTGGAGGATCACACTGCTTTTGGAGAAAACAAGAGAAACTTTGATAGAATATTTGTTAGTTTTATGCAAAGTATGATGCATGATGTTGTATATGAATGACAAATGCATGAATTATGACTTTATGAGTAATGTATGCATGTTAAATGTCGGATATTCCAAAACATATCCATCTTGAAGAAGATGCGGATGCTCGCTTAAAGATTTCTCACCTCGCTGGGGAATCTGTGGTAGTGAGAACCCGCCAAGGAGAAGAAAGATATCCCGGATTCCTCCGATGCACTATCCGACCAAGTCCCGGCCTAGACATTGTCGAGGAAAGTAGAAATTTGAGAAGCTCGTTGTTCGAGATCTCATAGACCCCGCCGAGGAGAGTCCGGGAGACAACTGCTGGGGACCTTGTATATAGATCTCAATGAGGAGATTTAAGAGGTGCTCATCGGGGATTCCGAGTGTAGATCTCACTGAGAGCATTTGATAGTTGTCGGGAGACCTGCCAGAGGAGTCTGAGTCCGCTTGTAATCTCTGGTCAGAATAAAGGTGTATGTTTTCTCCGATGCACTATCAAGTTTTGAGTCCGATACCGCCGGGGAGAAAGGAGAGGATTGAGAAATATCTCGGGGATGAAGTGTTACCGCTGAGACCGATGTAACGCTGTTGGTTGAGTGAAATTGCCGCTTGTGGATTCCTTATGCTCACCGGGAAGGTGTGTCAGAGTGACACCTTTATGCCTGTGGGGAACTATTTGTTGACTTTCGTCATTATCCCAATTCCCCGGAACTCGTAGTAAGTACTTTTGCATATTCACTTTTCGTATGTTTGCAGAGAGATTTTACTATCGAGTGCGATAATCATTCAAAGCAAACGTTGACTTATTGCAAACGACATCGCTGAAAATTGTAAAGAGAAAGAACTTGTATTTATTTGAAGTGTATGATGGCCAAGTAGTTTTGTACACAAGAAAGGTAAAAGCTATGGAAACAATCTTGTTAAGTTCCAACTATGCTAGTACTCATATATTTCACTATCTCATCTCCTGTCAAGAGAAAGTGAGTAGATCGATCTTCGCCATTTGAATCTTGAATGTCGATAGTAGTCCGAAGTGTGGATCCGAAGAGACATAGTCGACGCTTGAATCCCTAACTTTGCCTAGACCGCCTTTCTCGGTTTTCACCACCGATACCTTTTTTGCCCAAGCCGCCTTTTCGTGTTTTCGATGCCGGTGTACATGTTTTGTATATATCCTTAATTTTGCCCGAACCTTTGGTTCACCAGATGCTCTTATTTTTGCCTAGGTTCGCCGACTAGCGGTCTCTTTATGCGTAGTATTTTTGACTATGTCTCGCGTCACGGTGTGAAGTCCTCGCCATCCATGGTGCTAAGTATCAAAGTCTACGAAAATATCGCTTGACTACAAATGACCATAGGTGGGAGTCCATTTGCCCCCGGATCACCTGCGGAAGAATGACATGCGCTGACTACTAGATCATCGACTTGGTAGACTCGGTGCTTGACCTTCTTGTTAAATGCTCCGATCATTCGTTTCTCGATAATCTGTCCATGCGATGGACGCGAGTCGCTCATCAACTGTTAATCTGTCAAGGCGAAGTTCGAACCCAACGCCTTCGCTTAACTCGCCTCCCGAGGACTCGCCGAGGGTATCCGAACCTCGATGGGTAAGACGGCCCATACCGTGATACGAGAGAAGGTTGCCCTCGCGGATGTTCGCAGGTTGTAAAGCGATAACCATGAAGAGCAAATGGTAACATCTCATGCCAATCTTTGTAAGTCACCGCATTTTTGTATGATCTTTAATGTTCTTGTCAAGGCTTCCATCGGCCTATTCATCTTAGGTCGATAAGGAGAAGAGTCAGGATGCTTGATCTTGAACCGCGTGCAGAGTTCAAAGATCATCTTGTTGTTGAGATTGGAGCCGTTTATCCGTGATAATCCTTTCGAGTGCCATACCGACAGATAAGATTATGTTTGATGAATCGAGCCACAACATTCTTGGTAATGTATGCATACGAGGTCGCTTTTACCCACTGGTGAAATAGTCAATTGCCACAAGGATGAAACGATGTCCATTGGAAGCTGTGGGCTTAATCTCTCCAATCATGTCAATGCCCCACATTGCAAAGGCCAAGGAGAAGTTAAACATTCGTAGGTAATCGGAGGTACGTACTTTGCCTGATAAACCGCACTTGTGACAAGATCGAGCATACGTGACAATCGCCTTCCATGGTGGACCAATAATAACCTTCTCAAAATCTTCTTAGCTATAGTGTGTCCACCGGAGGGTACCAAATTCGCCTTCGTGTAACTCTTCCATGATACGATTGGCGGCGCTCGTCTACACAATGAGTAAGCACAAGTCGTGGTCGCATTGTATATGTCGCCGAGGAAGAATTTAGATGCAAATCTTTCATGAACTTCTTTATCATTAATGATGCCCTCGGATATTCCCCAGTCTCAAGATACCTCTTTACGTCATAGTACCAAGGTTCTCTTCAGAAGCTCATAACAATACGGTGTCTGTCGAACCTCTCAATGATGATCCGGGGAGCCTCGTTGTTCCATCCCGACCACATAGATGACATAAGTAGCAATGCGGCCCGCTAAACCGATTCTCTCGTGGAATATGATCAAAAGTAATCTCTTCAAGTAGGGAATCAAACTTAGAACATGCTCGATACGAATGAGATTCGATGCTTCAGATCCCACTCGCCTTAATCCGACCGATCACCAAAGTCGAGTCTCCATACACTTGCAAGAACTTGATTCTAAGTCAATAGCACTTTGATACCCATGATGCACGCTTCGCACTCGCCATGTTGTTGGTGCAATCAAACACAATCATGTGAAAGGCGATGTCCGCCTCGGTAGATGTAATGATGGCGCCAATGCCATTGCTCAAAGGCTTGAGGCTCCATCAAAACCATAGTCCATCGATCCTTGTTCGTGTCCTTCGCCTCGGGCCTCGTTCTTCACAACTGAATTAGTAAAACATCTTCGTTTGAAATTGAACGCATAGATCGATAGTCATTCTACGGCTTGATGAGCCAAATGATCGCTACTACACTTCCTTTGATCGCTTTCTCGAGAAGTGTACGGATGTCATACGGCAAGATCATTTGCCATCTTGCTATTCTTCCGAGAGAGCTGTTTCTCAAAGATGTATTTTATCGGATCCATCTTGAAATCAATAAGGTAGTGTGAGTCAACATATACTGCCTTAGTCGGCGAGCAAATTTAAGCCAAAGCGCTGCAAGTTTTCTCAAGTCGTGAGTATCTTGTTTCACACCGGTAAACTTTTTGCTAAGGTAGTATATTGCATGCTCTTTTCGACTGCACTGGCCATGTTGCCCCAACACACACCCCATCGAGTTCTCTAGCACCTCAAGTACATGATGAGAGGTCTTCTTCTTCATGGGTGGCATCGTATTCAGAGGATTCCGGTAAGTACTTGATTTTGTCAAGCGATCCGCAATCGTTGTTCCATTTCACTACTTGATCTTTCTTTAGTAACTGAAGATTGGCTCACAAGTAGCGCTAGTGTGCAATGAATCTGGCAATGTAGTTTAATCGGCCCTAGAAACCTCTCGACTTCCTTCTAAGTGGCGCGGCATCTCTTGAATGGCTTTAACCTTCGGCAGGTCAACCTCAATACCTCTTCCATCGACAACAAACCCTAGGAGTTTTCCCGATCCGACTCAAAGGTGCACTTGTTAGATTAAGTCTCATCAGATTTCTTCAACTGTCAAATAGTTTCGCAAGTGATCAAGATGTTCTTCTTCGCCAGGACCGAGCTATCATGTCGCCGACGAGACTTCTATCTCGTGATGAATCATGTCATGAAATAATGTCACCATAGCATCGATAAGTGGCGCTCAGGTTCTTCAACAACCGAACGGATAACCTTGTAGCGTAGTGCCCACCGTAACGAAGTAGTCTTCCATGTCTTCGTGAGCCCTTTGATCCGATTGTAACCGAGAAACCATCCATGAAGGAGAAAACCTTATGCCGAAATGTATTGTTAATCGTAACATCAATACGAGGAAGTGGGAAATCGCCTTCTGGACTCGCTGTTCGTCTCCGTAATCCACACACATTCGATTTGCCATCCTTCTTAGGTACGGTACATTAGCAACTCCATCGGGATAGAGGTAACGCTAAGAAACCCGCATTGAACTGCTTATAACCCTCGCTTTGATCTTTCTCGACATCTCGTGACGCATACGATTTAACCTTCGTTTCACCGAGAAAACCTTCCTTTGTCGGCAATCGTACCACTTATCAATGTCTAAACCCGCATGTCTTCGTATGACCAAGCAAAACCTCAATGTAGTCTCGTAGTATCTGTACTAATCTTTTTAACACTATTCTCAAGACCCGCCCTATCTCGATCTTTTTCTGGTTTTTCGCACGACTCAAATTCACAACCTCAACTTGTTTTTCGTGGGGCAGATAACTCCTTTTTGCTGTAGGGGCCCGGCAAGCTCCTCGGCACTTCACAATCTTCTCACTGCCTTCGGCTTGGTAGATCGGATTATCGGGTCATATTTAGCACTAGCATAGTCAAGTATTAATTAGATTCGAGTGATTCCGCAGTATCACGGGTGTGTAAGAAACACATAGTTTTAAGATAAAGTAAAGAAAGAAGACAAACAATTGAAAAAGTCCAACGAATTTATTGAATGAAAATACGCAAACGACATATAATAACCTCGCGAACGAGCCATGACGCCCGCAAGGCACTGAAGCCAAAGTTTATTGTTCAAACATAAAGAATACGAAAAGCAAAATAAAACAAAAGCAATTACTCCGGCTAAAGGAGATTGGTATGACGCCTTCGCCTTCCAATTGCCGAGCCCATGATCCGAGTCGAAGATCCACTTGTGATGTCGGGCCGTTGCGCCGCCTTTCTATAGCGTGATTCCACTGGCTGACGCGAAAGGAAGTTACCGCACGCTCATGCGTATCATCTTCTGACCTTGATGGTGAAGCCTAAACCATTTTGTCGATTAAGGAAGATCGTGAGCTGACCCCAAATAGCACTCTTCTTCTTCAAAGAGCTTGAGCATCTTTCAATGAGGCCATATCCTAGGCGGAACTTGTGTAACTTAGAGTGGTGGAGAGTCAATGTGCATGACTGGGATTGTTTCAAAAGCTATTGTGAGTCTCAAGAATTCACCTCCACCGAGGTATCGGAATGATCAGGGACTGATCGATATACTTTCTTCACCACACACTGTAACAATCTTCCCTTTCAAGGGTATTTCAACTTCGATGCAAGGTAGAGGTACGTCACCGCCCCATGTATCCAAGGGCGTCCGAGTAGATAAGGGTAAGTGGACGGATGTCCATGACAAAGAAGGTGGAGTCAAAAGTCCGGAACCGATTTAATAGGCGAGTGAGCTCTCCAAGTACCGCGCGCTTAGAACCATCAAAAGTTTCACGATAATATCACCGGTTCTCGTGAACAAATTCTTCGACATCAAGTCGATCAAAAGCGCCTTCGAAGGATATTTTGAGAGTAATCGTATCTATCAAGACATGAGATAATGTAGTGCCCTTGCATTCAATGTAGATGTGCAAGGCTTTGTTGTGTTTTTTCCTAAGGAGTCAATCAAGATTTAGAAGTTTGGTCATTGCATACTGTGCTAGCAATACAAACTTCAACGATCGTTGGTAGTGTCTTTATGCACATGAGCATTCTTCTAAACTTCACCAAGGCGTTAGTATGAGCCTCGAGCACAAGAGCAAAGCGAGCATGGAAATCTTGGACGAGTCTTCTAATTGTTTCACAATATTGTAATCACTCTTCTTGATGATCTTCGAATTTCCATTTCTTGTTTGGTGTCTTCAAGAATCTTCCTTTGGTACTTTCGTCGATGCGGTGACGAGCTAACGTTCTTCCTCTAGCTGGGATATTGATTGGTAGCTGGAATGCGAGCCGGAGTCGCGTTGACTTTGAGGAGTAGACTGGAGAGAATACTCTTCCTGTCGTCACCTTTATCGATCCGGTGATGTTGTCATGTCGAATAAGCTCCAATTGTAAGATCTTCAATGGTCGTAGGGTCTCGCTGACGCCATGATAGTAAACATCACCCATAATTCCAAGGGATAGCTTTGTTAGAAGAATATGGCATCGTCTTGAGAAGTGATAATGAGAGGTGCCACTCTAGGCATGTGGATCGCAGAGGAAATCCTTATTGTGTTAACATCAAGATAGTCTTCGTGGAAATTGCTACCCCATCCTGGCCTTTAACATCTTCAATAGGAATCTTGTAGCTCTCGTGAATGCTGTACTTCACCATGTAATCATACTTTCCACTTGGTTGCCCCAAGGTATCCCACATGTATGCATACTGTCAGATTGTCGATCTTCAACTGGACATTTCTTCACATTTTCCCATTGTGGTTTCGTAAATAGTATCTCACGATTGTCCATCATGCATCAACACGCCTTTCTCAACCAAGCGCAACCATCAAGTGATGGGCACCAACGACACCGGGCATCCCGATCGACACCGCTTGTAACAAATTCTTCTTAATACCATCGTGAGGAATGGTCAAGTCATCTATGTTGAAAACATAAGTATCGCTACCAACAAAGATTGGAACTCTTTATGTTTGTTAGTATAGAGCGCTGATCACATTCGAGTCTCAACAGAGGATCAAACTCAACTGCTTAGCTTCAATCATGTCTTGAATCTTGTTCTTCGTGAGCCCAACAATTGTCGTGTCGTGTCTCGGCTATTGGAATGGTGCACACTTAGCATTAGGATTGATTTCGAGAGGAAGTGTTGACATTCCTGGAGGGTCCCTCAAGGTAATCACTCCGCTTTCAACATGTGTTGCAAGGCTTGCGACAATGGCATGTTGATCTTCAGAATCGCCTCGCGGGCGCTGCTCGGTTACGCGTTGTCTCGCCGAGGTTGTGTCGATGTAGGATCGAGATCACAACCGCTTCTACGATTGAGCACGGCCGGTCTTGGCTCGCTTTTCCGACCACACAGATTGGTTTTTCTTTCCACCAAAAGATTTCTTCGCAAATTCAAGATGACTCTATCTCGAATCTTCCCACTTTGATACTACTCTTCAATGCGTCACTGTCAATATCACCGGTGAATCCGGATGAAGAATTTCCAATTAGATGATCAAGAATGTCTGCCACCGTTCTATAACATATCAACCAACTCCCTATTGGACAAGGGTGGTTGAACTCGCTCGCTAGATCTCTCCACTTCCGAGCATATTCCTTGAACTTCTGTCATGACCCATAGATATGCTTTGTAGTTGTACGCGAAAGGTGTCAATTCAAAGATTGTACTCATATTGTCTCAGAAAGCATCAAGTCACCCAAGTACGAATACGATCATTCTCTAGCCGATAGTACCATTCCAACGGTTCCTGGATAAACTCTTGAAAATAGTGCATCCACAACTTTCGTCATCAAGTGGGGATTGATCTTTCTCGACATAGGACTTCGATGAAGCTTAGACAAGACATGCCATCATACTTAGCAAAGGTAGGAACTTTGAATTTGGGAGGAATCACAACACCAGAACAAGACTCGATCATCAAAGTTCAGCCCGATATTTTCTGTTTTCCACAAGATTCGGACGGCTTCAAGTTGTTTGTACTTGTCATCTTCATCGTAGTGTGGCTATAATCGAGTGGTCCTCCTCCTTTCTTTGGCTCACGCTGGTCACCTTCATCACCCTTTGGTACCGGTACACACTTCCTTCGAGAGCTCAATACGGCCGACCACCTTAGGACCCCTTTGAAACGCTACACCATGTCGAGGAGACCAACAACCTTTTCTTCTTGTTGATGAGCTTCGCATCTTCTTGGCCCCGACCAAGTTGGTGAACATCCACTAAACTGAGCATTTCGAGCCTGGAGATCTTTGACACTGCTCAAGAGCCATTTCGCTAAAATAAATAGCGAGCAAATGAGAAAACCAATTCTCCAATGTACTGTGATGCAATGTTATGCTATGATATGCAATGTTTATGCGAATGCAATGCAATGTTTTCAAGGACCTAAGAGATTTAAATTTGTTAAACAAGCAATGAACAAACATTTATTAGTACTTTCATTATTCTTTTCTTTTAAGTACAAGAGATAGTTCAAAGCAATAAAAGAAAACATAAACATCCTAAAGCTCTAAGTCTCCCATGGGCGCTTCCTCTGTGCCGATGTGGTGTTGATGTTTCGCTCTCGGAAGTAGCTTGGTCAATCTCTAGCACTTTCTTCTCGCTATGTAACACCGAGCTTCAAAGGTATCCTTTCTTCTTTAGTTGAATCCGTGATCTCTTCAAGTCTTCAAAATTAGTAGGCATGTCGATGGAGAACAACATAGGTACGCCACCTATAGCAACAGTTCCATAATTACCGTAGAACAGCGTGAATGGCATCATGAGGTTTTGAGCTCGAGCTCGCACCCATTTGAGGTAAGGTTCCCAAGGAATGGAGTTCGTGCCCCAAAGTCTTGGTATCGCCTTTTACCATTCCCCAAGCATGTATAAACCTTCGTTGGTAATTCTGGAGATCGTGATTGTAGTCGAACACAACATCTTGGAGAAGCATATCATGCGGACCATCTCTTCGAGCAAAACCAAACTGACGTAGAGCTAAGGAAGGGTTATAAGTAATACCTCCCATTATACCAAGGAGTGGTACATTAGGGAACTCTCCACAACGCTCAATGAAGGTGAAGTCCTTTTGAGAGAAAAGGCTCCAACGGATATCTGAATGAGAGAGTGACATCATCCTTTGAGACCATCTCAACCTTTGTTCATTCTTCAAAACCGATGGAGGAAGGTGCTAAATAAACCACCTTGAAAGTAACGGATACAACACACGAGAGTTCCTTGTCGCTAGTAGTGTGTGAGAGAATGTAGGATGTCTCCAAGTAAAGTAGGCACCGATCATGGTAAGAAACAACTTGATGGCGCTGACATCTATGAATTGGTCCCAGTTAGAAATAGAACCAAACCATAAATTAGCAAGGCCACAATGTCTTCGAATGCATGGAAACTCATAACTTTGAGGAATTCGCTTTAACGTGAACTTGGAAAGTAAACCCTTAACTCCACTTCTAGTTTCCCAATGGCTTCAATGTCCGAGCTTTAAGGTGCAAAGAGGATGCGATGTCTTCGAACATAGGAACCTTTTCCAAACCGTGAATGGCATTTGGTCAAGAATAGGTACCCAAGTAGCTTAGAGAACTCTTCCAAGGTAGGAACCAACTCGATAATCGGAAATGTGAAGCAATGGTGTTTTGATCAAAGAACGGAATAGACATGCATCATATCTTCTTCAAAACCGAGATAACCAAATCAAGTAGATAACCATGTCTTTGATGAATCCAGTATGGTCGGAATTTCAAACCAATTCTTCGAGTCGAGAAGGGATACCCATGAAGTTGATTCGGATAGTCTTTCTAGAAGCCATAATCCCTACAAACAGAAAGCAAAGATAAATCCCTAGGTCCTTGAAATAGTTAGAAATGATATGCAATGCGAATGATGTCATGATGTCATGTTTAGCACACACAAACAATTCACACAATGAGCCTAGGTTTGTCAGATGATAGGTGATTACCCCACCAAAAGTTTGAGTCGGGTTCATCCCGTCCTATAATAGTAACCGGTTCTAGGAATCCATATCACGATCTTTCTCAGAGGCGCTATTTCAATACGACGGCCAAGTGGTCGATCGAAAATGTCCCAAAAGTCTAATCTCAATGAGCGTAGCATCGAGTATCAACCAACCTCGGCCTACACCAAAGCCGCCATCTCACTACCTTCTAATGGCCAAGATGGGTCAATTAAGGTTCTAAAAGTTTAGTTAGGCTGATGACACCAATGAAGCCAAATACTTTCTTCAACTTGGGAATGAAGAGTATCGGGCAACCAAAGTGTCACGCTAACGTAGCCATCATGTTGACCGTAGTTATACGCCTAACGGTCGCGATGATCTAATGCCACTTACCTAAAAGAAACCCGATCCCGTGGATCCCCATAATATAATACCCAAGCAACCCTTAAAGATAAAGCAAGCAAGTCAAACAAAAAGCAATAAATGTTATCTAGAAGTCCCTAAGGCAATTCTTCTTTGTGATTCTCACAGAGTCGCCACCGTAATACGTGAACTCGACTTTTGTAGGATTTTGTATCCAAATGTGCGGATAAAGAAGAGTCGCCACCCATTTTTATTTTATCCAATTGGGAAGGTAAAAGTAATGTAAAAAGACCTTCGTTAGATTCTCGAGTTCGGGAGAATGGTTATGAAAAGTGGAAGGTATTAGCACCCCTTTCCATCCGCAGCTTATTCTACTGCCTAGTTGCTCTTAGATAACTTTTTAAAATTTTTTCGTGTTTGACAAAATGTTTTGAAAAGGCATTTCGCTTTGACTTTGTAATGACTCATAGAGTGTATACAAAGTGTTCTAAATGTTTTGTTTTAAAGAGAATTTGAACTTTGAAAAAGTGTGTAGAGTGAAAAGCATTTGATAGAGCAAGCAACTAAGAGACTTATTTACCCACTCGTAATTGGTCGCTTTTGTTGTACTTCTACATTCCTTTAGAACGCTAGCCATACCATTAGTTAGTAGGTAGCTCCATTCGCTGGATGTAACCGGACATCTGGGGACATCTATGGTCATAAGGCAATTTGAGGAAGTATCCTAGCACATTCGGGGACTACATCATTTTTCAGAGGCGACAATCGAGGGTCAAGATCATGTGTCTGAGGCTTACATCGTGGGTCTATGATCTGTATCAAGGGACTATGATGATTTGTTTGGAAGGCGATTTGCTAGAATACCTCACGCTCGAGGGACACGACCATTTTGAATCGAAGGCATCGAGAGAATTACCCTAAGGTATGTGAAAGAAGTGTGTCAAATTCGATATTTTATCTTGAATATTGTGGCTATGTTCAATTTTAGTCTTGCCATACACCTAATTACTAGCAATTGGTAAGTAAGGAAAGTAAATGCGAATGTAAAGGCGGAAAATAAACCTAACGCTTATTACATGGCTTTCAAGTATACATAATTTAACTCATGGGAAAATAAAGTCCCAATTAACTATTACAACCCATGAGCAATTACATTATTGGAAAAAGAAAATGATAAAAGAAAACGTCCAATCGAGCAACCTCTGAAAGAATAAGAAAATCTGAAAATGCAATATGAATCAACAACAAGAGAAAATGTTAGAAAATGCAAATTTTAATATGAGAAAATTAATATATGCTGAAATAAAATAAATAGATTAAAATAATTTTTGGGATTTTTTAGAAAAGATTTAATAATTAAAATGCAATTTATAATGATTTAAATGCAAAAATAAAATAAAATAATATGCATGCAAAATTACATTTTGATTTATTAAATTAAATAAAGGTTTTAGAATGTAAATGCAAAAAGAATAAATGCTTTTGGTAATTTTAATGCAGTAATAAAATCATGAAAATAATTAAAATTGAATGAAATATTAAAAATAAGAAAATATAAGAAAATATTGAAAGTTTGAAAAGGAATGACAAACTCAACCGGAGAGGATCGAACAAGGACCCTGAGGGTATCCGCAACAGGAACGCTTCTTTTACCACGCCACGTGGCTCTTTGTGTTCGAATTTGCAAAATTGGATTATAAGTGTTCACGTACCGAGTTTATTAAGTCAAAGCACACCACCCACGGTCCCAGCTACTACAAACAGATTTAATCAACACTCAGATTTTGCCACGCGAGCCAAACCGAGTCCACGTGATTCAACGACGCCAAGCCCTAGCTCCTACCGCCTTCTCCTGAGGCAAAAATCAACCGCAAAAATACGAAGATCAAGTCGAGGTTAAGGCTACCCCCTAAATCGGGTCCGCGAGTCCATTGGTGGTCTTCGCTTTCAATCGAATCACCGCAAAAGAGATATGATGCTAATTAAATAAAAGCCCTAGTAATGGTATAATGCGATTCGACGCTCAAAACCGCAGAACGATGGCCCGATCGAACCTATGGGTCTCATAAACACAAAAAGGCATTAGAAACGATTAATACACATGTGATAATCAAATGCAAAATCAAAAGAAATTGAATATGTATGTATGCATATGCATCGATTCGTGATGATTTAATCAAAGGCAATGGTGCATTCTTACTCAAACCTACCTAATCGAGCACGATGGAATGATGTTTGGAGGCTAAAATCATTGGAAATTGAAATTGAATTTCAAAGATTCTTGAAAATTTGGCAAGAGTTTGGGTTTGTTTTTAGGTTAGGGTTCGTGTCTTGTTTGTTCACAATGCCGCAATTTATAGAAAAGGTTCGATGGCAAAAGAGTGAAAAAGATTGGATCATTGATGCAAATATTTTCTTTGAAAATCAAATCAAATTTTGAAGAAAATATGATTTTCTCATCAATGCCATGGCTTGCACGAATTTGGTAAATGGTGTGGGCTTTCTTGGACATTAAGAGAGATATAAATCCAACTTAATTGAAAATAACTTAATTTTCATATTTTACATAATTTATTTTGAATTAAATGTTGTAAAATTCAAATATAAACCATGAAAATAGAAAATCACCAATGCCAAGCTTTTATGGGTCAAAATAACATCATCAACAAGTTTGGATCAAAAGATTATAGGCCCATTTGGAAAATTTTGCATTTTGACTAAATGTCCTTTTGTGCAATTGGCTCAAAATCGCCTAACTTCTCGAATAGTGTATCTTGCTCATTTTTCCACATTTTTGAGTGTTCTTGGACTTTTGAAAGCTCTAAGAGTCCTATAAGCAATGTCTTTGGTCTCATCTCAATTGGAGTTACTATGCTCAATATATCTTCAAAACAAAAAGTTGACTTTTGTTGACTTTGAAAATGACTCGTAATGTTTTGAGCTATACCTCTCAAATGAAGCATTTTTGACATTCTTGTGAGACATGAAGTTGTAGAGAATTGAATTCCTTCAAAACAAGAGGTGGTGGAAAATTTCGAGAAAGTATGAGAAAGTTATGATCAGTCAAAGTTCAGCTTGACTTTTCATCTAAACCCTAATTTAGAAAGTTCGATTTTCGAGCAAATCTCGAGTTTTCTTGATGAATCATGATCAACCCTTGATCAAATGATGAATGTAACTTCAAATGAGGATGTTGACAAAAATCAGAAGTTTTGACTGTATGTTGACCATAGTTGACTTTTTGTCCAATACACCCGATTTTCAACCATCCGAAAATTGCCCGAGGAAACTTGACTATGAGGCTTGAAATTTGACATGGAGAATTTTTGAAGCATATGAGGAGGCATGAAGACCATTGGAGATGTTGGAATCCATCTTGATTTGAGAGATACCAAACCCTAGTTTGGGTCGATTGCTCAGAGAGAGTTTCGTCGATCAATCTCGAGGAACTCTCGGTATGGATGTATGAAATCTCTTGAGTAGATGGAGGCAAATTTTAGTATGACACCTATAACTCTAAGTTTGTTCATGTTGTCCTAACTGAGACCGAAGCTCAAATTTTGATTTTGAGTATCCTGTTAAGAGCAAGCTGGGGTATACTTTTCCAAATACTATTACCACGAGGGCCTCTCGATGATAGTGTTTGTTGGGATCCGAGACTCCAAGAAACACTTAGCGTAAAACCTTAAAACCATCCTCCTGGGAATTTGGGTAGAAAGCTTAGAGCCATCCTATCATAGGATCCCACCCAATTAAGTTGTTTGATTACTCGCATTTCATCCCTCGCTTTCGCATCCTCGTGAACTCATATCGTTATTATGTCAGCATTCCATTTGTATACGTGATATTTCATTTCATTACATCTTTTGCATTAATAACATTACATTTCATTGCATAATCTGCATGTTTCATACACTCAAGTTGTCAAAAGACTCATTTCGTCTGTCTCCATTCTCAGTTGGTCGTCTACCGTCAAACTGATTCCTCAACACCTTAGGTTTGACGCATGGTTAAGACATTCATGGAAGAGCTTCAACAAGACCAAGAGCTATTAAGAGATGAAATCAACCATCTGATGGGTCAGAATATTTCAAGTCACTTCCTAAAGCCAGTGTTTCAGACAGGACAACTCATCCTTGTAATTGATTAGTCACTAGGCCATGTTTCTTCCAGTTTGCATTTTCTTTATGTTAAAACCGTTGTTTTCAAATCTTGTTTGTAATTTCATGTTAGTTTTAATAAACGAGCATTGCATTGTTTTGATTTAAATCATTTACATTTATCGCTTTCAAATATATAGTTTCCCTGCTTAATTTCTTTACCAAACTTTTGTTTTTGCAAAGATTGAGGAGGATGATAAAAACAAGATACCCATAATTGTTGTTGGTATGCTTCAATAAAACTTTGCTGATGATATACAGTGCATTGTTTCAATTCCTAAACACCGGAGAAATAAGGAAGTTAATCCCTGTCAACCCCTTCGAGCCTAGAAGTTGAGTCTCTTTCATACGAAAAACCCGCAATTTTAACCCAGGTGGTATTTCGCTTAATTCTGATGTGCATTCATTCAAGACGCCTTTCAATCGAGGTCAGAATCAAGCTTCCTTCGCACACATCAAGAAGTGTCAAAGATGTCATCCAAGTCAAAAAGGATGATGATGGTTCCTCGAATCATGAAAGTCAAGGTCACCGCTCTTCCAAAAATATATATAAAATTGGGCATCCTACCGACCGTAATCTAAAACGAAACGGTTCACTAAAAGTTAGAATGACAAATTCAAACAAGAGTCGATTAAAGTCCTCAAACAACAAATGTTGCAAAAAGAAGTGATTGCTATCTCAAGAATATATCAACTTTTGAGCCATCATCAATATCGTGTACAATCCAAAATCTATTGGAAACTAAATGCACAACTGAAGTTAATCGAGTGTAGGTTCAAGAACATCAATAAGATCGGGTCAAGTACAAATAAATTTTGAGCCTTTATCCTTATTTCTTAAACCGTGAACTGCATCACGCTACAACCCTCAAAAGACCTAATTGAAGCTGTGTTTCTTTTGAAAGCATACTACAACAAGGTCATGTGAATATGACTCCTAAGGTCTTTTGCAAATCAACTGCCTTTGGTATATCCATACTTTTGTCTTTTCTTTCACACTTAAATTTTAAACCGTGTTTTAACCAAGGATCCATTTTCTATACAAAGAATTACATCATTTCAAAAATGATTTTTATTTCAAAACTTTGCATGAACTTTGCATTAAATTTACCATGTTTGAATAAACAATTTTTGCTTGCAAACAAGTTTTCCTCATCAAGGAAGTCCAACCTGTTAGGAAACTTGGTCGTTGATCCTAATCGGGGCAAGTATCTTCCAGATCCCGCAGAATTAGTTCAAGATTTGTTCAAAGGCAAGTCTTTCTCAATTGTTGCAATCAAGATCACTTTCAAGACCTATATCAGCACTCTTTTCCCTCACTTATTTCAAGAATTGAAGCCATGATCGGTTTATCTTCAACAATCGCCAATCGTAAGCAATCCTCAAAGGCTTCATTTCTTTTCTCCAATGATCATCATTTGAATGCACACAAGTGTATTAGAAGTGTTTTCAAGACATTTTCTCTCTACAGAGTTGGCAAGTGTTCTCAGGTTGAGGAACCGAGTTCTCATCTTACCTCCACAAAAGAGTCAATTGTCATAAACGCTCATTACATACTACATATAGATCATTCATATATCATGCATCACAAAATTCATATATCATGCATATCAAGAGTGTTTTATCCTCGTTGCATTTTTCTGAGGTCTTGTTGCGCAATGTCTTGCGCGGTCAAAATCCAACGTGATTTGGTACCTACCAAATGTATGTTTGTCACCGTATCCCTTCATCTAAAGCCATTGTTAGATGTCATGGTCTTTCCACCCAATGTCATTCCCGATGTCTGCCTATTTCCACCCAAAGGTTATTCCTGGATGTCTGCTCATTTCACTCCAGTGCCATTCCTGGATGTCTGCTGATTCTGTTTACCCAAAGGCTATTCCCCGGATGCCTGCTCTCTTCCACCTGGTGCCATTCCTTGGATGTTCTGCCTCTTTGTCACCCAGCGGCCTCGGATGCCTTTGTTTCACCCTTCATCTAAAGCCATTATTAGATGTCGAGTCCTTTTTCATCCAAAGCCATTATTGGGTGTTATGATTTTCTCACTTTATTCAAAGCCATTATTGATATTGTGATCTTTCTCCATCTAAAGTTTATTATTAGATGTCACAGTCCTCCATCTAAAGCCATTATTAGATGTCGAGTCTTTTTCATCCAAAGCCATTATTGGATATTGTGATCTTCTTCATCTAAAGCCATTATTAGATGTCGAGCCTTTTATTTCATCCAAAGCCATTATTGTGTTATGCATTTTCACTATTCAAATCCATTATTGATATTGTGATCTTTCTCCATCTAAAGCCATTATTAGATGCTCTAATTTCTCCATTTCTAAAGCCATTATTAGATGTCGAATTCCTCCATCTAAAGCCATTATTAGATGTCGAGTCCCTCCATCTAAAGCCATTATTAGATGTCAGTCCTTTTCATCCAAAGCCATTATTGATTATTAGGATGTTCTCTTTCAAAGCCATTGATATTAGACAGTCGAGCCTTTATTTCATCCAAAGCCATTATT
>CM038793.1:291047236-291308840 GCA_021764765.1 Vicia sativa
AATCAAATGCAAAAATCAAAAGGAAATTGAATATGTATGTATGCATATGCATCGATTCAAGATGATTTAATCAAAGCAATGGTGCATTCTTACTCAAACTTCTGCGAGCACGATGGAATGATGTTTGGAGGCTAAAACTGCTTTGAAATTGAAATTAAATTTCAAAGATTCTTGGAAAATTTGGCAAGTTTGGGTTTGTTTTTAGGTTAGGGTTCGTGTCCTTGTTTGTTCTGTCTTGCAATTTATAGAAAAGGTTTGGATGGCAAAAGAGTGAAAAAAGATTGGATCATTGATGTGCAAATATTTTCTTTGAAAATCAAATCAAATTTTGAAGAAAATATGATTTTCTCATCAATGCCATGGCTTGCTGCAATTTGGTAAATGGTGTGGGCTTTCTTGGACATTAAGAGATATAAATCAACTTAATTGAAAAATAACTTAATTTTCATATTTTACATAATTTATTTTTGAATTAAATGTTGTAAAATTCAAATATAAACCATGAAAATAGAAAATCACCAATGCCAAGCTTTTATGGGTCAAAATAACATCATCAACAAGTTTGGATCAAAAGATTATAGGCCCATTTGGAAAATTTTGCATTTTGACCAAAATGTCCTTTTGTGCAATTGTCCAAATTGCCCAACTTCGAATAGTGTATCTTGCTCATTTTTCCACATTTTGAGTGTTCTTGGACTTTTGGAAAGCTCTAAGAGTCCTATAAGCAATGTCTTTGGTCTCATCTCAATTGAGTTACCATGCTAATATATCTTCAAAACAAAAAGTTGACTTTTGTTGACTTTGAAAATGACCTGTAATGTTTGAGCTATACCTCTCAAATGAAGCATTTTTGGACATTCTTGTGAGACATGAAGTTGTAGAGAATGAATTTCCTTCAAAACAAGAGGTGGTGGAAAAATTTACGAAAAGTATGAGAAAGTTATGATCGTCAAAGTTCAGTTGACTTTTCATCTAGAAACCCTAATTTAGAAAGTTTGACTTTTGAGCAAATCTTGAGTTTTCTTGATGAATCATGATCAACCCTTGATCAAATGATGAATGTAACTTCAAAATGAGGATGTTGACCAAAAATCGGAAGTTTTGTTGTATGTTGACCATAGTTGACTTTTTGTCCAATACACCCGATTTTCAACCATCTGAGCAATTGCCTGAGGAAACTTGACTTGTGAGGCTTGAAATTTGACATGGAGAATTTTTGAAGCATATGAGGAGGCATGAAGACCATTGGAGATGTTGGAAATCCATCTTGACTTGAGAGATACCAAACCCTAGTTTGGGTTGATTGTCTAGGAGAGAGTTTGTCTGATCAACTCTTGAGGAATCCTTGAGTATGGATGTATGAAATCTCTTGAGTAGATGGAGGGCAAATTTTGGGGTATGACACCTATAACTCTAAGTTTGTTCATGTTGTCCTAACCGAGACCGAAAGCTCAAATTTTGGATTTTGAGTATCCCGTTAAGAGCCGTTTCTTGGGGTATACTTTTCCAAATACTATTACCACGTAGGCCTCTCGCGCGATGATAGTGTTTGTTAAAGGGATCTGAGACTCCAAGAAACACTTAGCAGAAAACCTTAAAACCATCCTCTGGGGAATTTGGGTAGAAAGCTTAGAGCCATCCTATCATAGGATCCCACCTAATTAAGTTGTTTGATTACCTGTACCATCCCTGTTTCGCATCCCTGTGAACCTGTTACTGTTATTATGTTGCATTCCATTTGTATACGTGACATTTCATTTCATTACATCTTTTGCATTAATAACATTACATTTCATTGCATAATCTGCATGTTTCATACACTCAAGTTGTCAAAAGACTCATTTAAATCATCTCCATTTCTCGGTTGGTCGTCTCTATCAAACATTCCTCACCTTAGGTTTGAAGCATGGTTAAGACAACTATGGAAGAGCTTCAACAAGACCAAGAGCTATTAAGAGATGAAATCAACCATCTGATGGGTCAGAATATTTCAAGTCACTTCCTAAAGCCAGTGTTTCAGACAGGACAACTCATCCTTGTAATTGATTAGTCACTAGGCCATGTTTCTTCCAGTTTGCATTTTCCTTATGTTAAACTGTTGCTTTCAAATCTTGTTTGTAATTTCATGTTAGTTTTAATAAAATGAGCATTGCATTGTTTTGATTTAAATCATTTACATTTATCGTTTTCAAATATATAGTTTCCCTGTTTAATTTCTTTACCAAACTTTTGTTTTGCAAAGATTGGAGGAGGATATAAAACAAGATACCCATAATTGTTGTTGGTATGCTTTGAATAAAACTTTCTGATGATATCGAGCATTGTTTCAATTCCTAAACACTGGAGAAATAAGGAAGTTAATCCCTTGTCAACCCCTTCGAGCCTAGAAGTTGGAGTCTCTTTCTATACGAAAAAACCCGCAATTTTTAACCTGGGGCAGGGTATTTCTCAGTTAATTCGGATGTGCATTCATTCAAGACGCCTTTCAATTGAGGTTGTATTAAATCAAGCTTCCTTCGCACACATCAAGAAGTGTCAAAGATGTCATCCAAGTCAAAAAGTGATGATGATGGTTCCCCGTAATCATGAAAGTCAAGCAGTCACTGTCTTTCCAAAAAATATATATAAAAAATTGGGGCATCCCGCTGACCGTAATCTAAAACGAAACGGTTCACGGAAAAGTTAGGAATGACAAATTCAAACAAGAGTTGACCAAAGTCCTCAAACAACAAATGTTGCAAAAAAGAAGTGATTGCTATCTCAAGAATATATCAACTTTTGAGCCATCATCAATATCAGTGTACAATCCAAAATCTATTGGAAACTAAATGCACAATCTGAGTTAACTGAGTGTAGGGTTGAAGAACATCACGAAGATTGGGTTGGGTACAAATAAATTTTGAGCCTTTATCCTTTATTTCTTAAACCGTGAACCAGACCACGTTACAACCCTCAAAAGACCTAATTGAAGCCAGGTTTCTTTTGAAAGCATACTACAACAAGGTTGCGTAATATGACTCCTAAGGTCTTTTGCAAATCAACTGTCTTGGTATATCCATACTTTTGTCTTTTCTTTCACACTTAAATTTTTAAACCGCTGTGTTTTAACCAGTGATCCATTTTCTATACAGCAATTACATCATTTCAAAAAATGATTTTTATTTCAAAACTTTTGCATGAACTTTGCATTAAATTTACCATGTTTGAATAAACAATTTTTGCTTGCAAACAAGTTTTCCTCATCAAGGAAGTCCAACCTGTTAGGAAACTTGGTCAGTGATCCTAATCAGGGGGCAAGTATCTTCCAGATCCTGCTGTGAATTAGTTCAAGATTTGTTGCTCAGTGCAAGTCTTTCTCAGAATTGTTGCAATCAGAAGATCACTTTCAAGACCTATATTGGGGCACTCTTTTCCCCTCACTTATTTCAAGAATTGAAGCCATGATCGGTTTATCTTCAACAATCAGCTAATCAGGGGCAATCCTCAAGCAGCGCTTCAGCCTTTTCTCCAATGATCATCATTTGAATGCAATTCACAAGTGTATTAGAAGTGTTTCTCAAGACATTTTCTCTCTAAGCAGAGTTGGCAGTGTTCTCCGTGTTGAGGAATCCGAGTTCTCATCTTACCTCCACAAAAGAGTCAATCTCCATTGTCATAAACGTCTGCATTACATACTACATGCATAGATCATTCATATATCATGCATCACAAAATTCATATATCATGCATATCAAGAGTGTTTTATCCTCGTTTGCATTTTTCTGAGGTCTTGTTGCAGTCAATGTCTTACCTTGCAGTCAAAATCCAACGTACTTGGTACCTACCAAAACAGATGTTTGTCAGTCTGTATCCCTTCATCTAAAGCCATTGTTAGATGTCATGGTCTCTTTCCACTCCAATGTCATTCCTGGATGTCTGTCTATTTCCACTCCAGTGCCATTCCTGGATGTCTGTCTATTTCCACTCGATGCCATTCACGGATGTCATGCATTTCCACTCGATTGCCATTCACGGATGCTGTCTCTTTCCACTCCAGTGCCATTCCTGGATGTCTGTCTCTTTGTCACTCCAGTGCCATTCCTGGATGCCTTGTTTCACCCTTCATCTAAAGCTATTATTAGATGTCGAGCCTTTTTCATCCAAAGCCATTATTGGGTGTTATGATTTTCTCACTTTATTCAAAGCCATTATTGGATATAGTGATCTTTCTCCATCTAAAGCCATTATTAGATGTCGAGTCCCTCCATCTAAAGCCATTATTAGATGTCGAGTCTTTTTCATCCAAAGCCATTATTGGATATTGTGATCTTTCTTCATCTAAAGCCATTATTAGATGTCGAGTCTTTTATTTCATCCAAAGCCATTATTGGGTGTTATGCATTTCTCACTTTATTCAAATCCATTATTGGATATTGTGATCTTTCTCCATCTAAAGCCATTATTAGATGTCGAATTCCTCCATCTAAAGCCATTATTAGATGTCGAATTCCTCCATCTAAAGCCATTATTAGATGTCGAGTCCCTCCATCTAAAGCCATTATTAGATGTCGAGTCCTTTTCATCCAAAGCCATTATTGGATATTGTGATCTTTCTCCATCTAAAGCCATTATTAGATGTCGAGCCTTTTATTTCATCCAAAGCCATTATTGGGTGTTATGCATTTCTCACGTTATTCAAAGCCATTATTGGATATTGTGATCTTTCTCCATCTAAATCCATTATTAGATGTCGAATTCCTCCATCTAAAGCCATTATTAGATGTCGAGTCCCTCCATCTAAAGCCATTATTAGATGTCGAGTCTTTTTTCATCCAAAGCCATTATTGGATGTTATATCTTTCTCACTTTATTCAAAGCCATTATTGGATATTGTGATCTTTCTCCATCTAAAGCCATTATTAGATGTCGAGTCCCTCCATCTAAAGCCATTATTGGATGTCGAGTTTTTTTTCATCCAAAGCCATTATTGGATGTTATGTCTCTCTCACTTCATTCAAAGCCATTATTGGATATTGTGATCTTTCTCCATCTAAAGCCATTATTAGATGTCGAGTCCCTCCATCTAAAGCCATTATTAGATGTAGAATCCCTCAATCTAAAGCCATTATTAGATGTCGAGTCTTTTTTCATCCAAAGCCATTATTGGGTGTTGTCTTCCGTGTTGTATCGGTCAATTTACCACAAATTTCTAATTTCCAGTTTCTTTCCAACAATTTTCGCAGAGTCTGTCTCATATCATGCATCATTAAAAAAATATATGTCAAAACATTGCATTCAGCGCTTTCTCATTATATTTTATCCACAACATACCCATTGCATCTCAGGGCAAAATTTTGGGTTTTGATATTTAATTATCTCCCACTGCGATAATATGAAGCTTGATCATCTCCATATCATCTGGTTGAAGATATTTAAATAGGGCAATATTGCACCCAAATTTTACCCGCTATTTTCTACTCGCATTATATTTATAAAAAAGCATCATTCACATTGCATTTGCATAATTTCGTCGTATTTAAATTGACCAAAAGTTAGTTTAAATTGATGTTTGCATCGTTTTTAGTTGTAAAATACCTGGTATCTCACTTCATGCATTTTTACCTCTCTGCCTGTTTATTGCATTGTTTCAAATTATTTATATCGATGATATCAATATTTCGATTTTATAAACAGACTGTTAAAAGCGATTTGACACTGTGCGAAAATTAGCGGGAAAAATATTTCAAATTTTTATCTTTTACTCACTGCTTTATGAATCTACGTGTCGCGTAGATCATGAAAATGTGCTCTCCCTAATTTTTTGATACATTTTTTAGTCTCGTTTTTAACCGTAAACGTTTTAAAATCGGGTATCTTTTATTATCATTTTATTTCAATTTTAACAATTTCAATAATTTTTCTTTAATTTATAAGACTCGTAGTTTATTTTAATGTGCTCATATTATTTTTCGGATAATTTACTGTCCGAACTTTTACCATTTTTGACAATTTTAGGTGTCCATTTTTTATCTCAAAAAATCAAACAAAAAATAGTTTTGGGCTTATTAGTTTTTGAGTGATCCAATTTTGTGGCCCATTTAACCATGAGGGTTATTTTTGGCATTACCAAAATATTGTCTAAACCTAGTTATAGTGTATATATATCTATGTATTTACTGTTGACAGGGGGAGGCGGATTGAAAAAATGGAACAGAGGCCAAAATCTGTAAAAATAGAAATAAAAACTCTTGTTTCTTCATCGTGAAATCCCTTCATTATTCCGTTTCCACTACCTTCCATCCAACACTCCCTCTATCACGCAGTGATCTTCCATCTCACTGCTACCTCACCACAAATCACCTTCAACCTTTCCTTCTCAATCTCACCGTTTCCACACCTTTAATCTTCTTCATCAAATCCTAAAACCTTTGTTTCCGGAACATCACCATCTTCTGTTTCCTCCACTGCAAAACCCCCTTCCGTCCTCGCCTCCTTGTCTCCGTTTCTCTCTCTCCAAATCGCCCCTGTCACAGCCCCCTTCATCCCATCTCCGGCCATCGCTGTCTCTCCGTTCCATCTCCACACCTCCGTTTTCTGCCTCTATTTCACCACGACCGTGACAGCCTCCATTCCTCTTTGCTTCTTCAACTCACAGAAACCCTCATCAAACCGTAACCCCAGCCGTGTCCTTCATTCTCCTTCGCCGCGTCACCCATCTCAAAACCCCTTTTCAGCAAACCGTCATCAACCTTCGCCGTCAATAACCTCGCTGCCACTCCCTGCTACTCTTGTCGAAACCCTCATTCATCCCTCCCATCATAAACCGCGACCTCCCTTCAACAGCCTCTCCGCCGTAACCTTCACACATCTCTCCCTGCTACTCCGCCTCTCATTCCCACTCTGCCGCGACACTTCCTTCAACATGACAGCAACAACTTCAGCGCTTCTGTTCCGAAAACACGACATCTCGGTAACTTTTGATTACTTTTGATTTAATCAATTGCCTTAATGTCATAATTTTGTTGAATCTGATATGCTTGTATAACTGTTCTGTTCAAATCTGTGACGAAATTCTGTTAGTTCAAAATATTGCTGCTGCCTGTGGTTCAATTTATTTATTGTTTAGTGATGTCAAATGTATGATAGAACTTGAGTTAGTATTCTGGCAATTTTGGTAACAACAGTATGAGAAACCTGTGTTAGTTCATGAAAATATTTGGTTGATATCATTAGTCTTTTGTGATTCACTAGTTTAGAAGTATTATGCTGCCTCAGTTTGACAGATTCGGGTTCGGTGGATTTATTTTAGTTCGATTTGAATTTGTGATAAGGTTTCCATGACTAGTTTCGATGATGGTTTGACATCTATATCGCGTTATTCGTGAAAGATATAACCGAGAAACTATCATGGGCAGCCATGTTATTTTGTTTTCTTTTGAAGTTTGTGAGTAAAGATGCATTTTTTTTGTAGTTTCGATGATGGTTTATTGATTAACCGCATTACTCGCGTGTATATCTAACCGAGAAAACCATAATTGCATATTGTTACATTTTTCATTGTGTTGCGATTTCGAAACTTGAAGTAAATTTGAATTTCGAATACCGTATGAACACATATATTGGGAGCATTGGTTTGGTTTGTGACGATTGCACTTTGTCGATCTCTATTGAAAATAATTGATTGAGGATTCCATGTAAGTTTCGATGATGGTTTAAATATCTATGTTGCGTTTATTCGCGTAGATTATGGCCAAGAAACTTTTGGGGCAGCATGTCGTATCCTTTATTTTGAATTTGAGCAAGAAAAGTCGTTTTATCTTGAGTAAAATTGATAGCATAGCGGCTGCCCGACTTTGTTTTGTATGAATTGAAGTCAATTTTCTACGCACAAGTGTATATAGCTGTCCGGACTTTGTCTCAATCAATTAATTTTGAATCCGAATTCAAGGCTTTATTTCATGTGCATAAGTGCTGCCCGGTTTTTAATTTCATTGTTTGTAACTTACTTCATAATCGATTTCCTTTGTTTTGAACTCAAATTGAAGTATAGCTTGGATCTCTTTGGTTTTTTGTTCGTTTGTAAATCGAAATGCTTGAATTACCGGTTGTTTAATTCTTCATCTCATTCATGTACATACATACTAGTTTCATTTCAATTTTACTACTTTGTAAATAATATCTTGTTCAAGTTTTCTTTGGTTTCGATTACAATTGGTTGCTTATCCATGAACATTCATTTAATTGCATTTCAATTTCATACTTTGTTTACTAACCATTTTTCGATTATTGCAATTTCATTTTATTTCTATTTCATCTCACACTCATGCTACTAATATGTGTTCTATTTGTGTAGACATTCAAGGATGTGGTTCAAACATACATTTTTTACTGTTGCATTTATATACATTTTTTTTTTACATATGATGTTTATTTAATTTATGTTACTATTTAATATTTAGTAATGTGTATCTAAAACACATTGTATTTTATTTTTATACTGTAAATTTAATTATACATATTATATTTATTTCTTATATTTAATACTGTAAATATATACTATACACATATTTCTTTTATTATTATACTTTATCATATTAATTCATAATAAGTTCGAATTACATTTGTTTTTTTAGAATTAGTTCATATAATCTATTCTAGTTAATAAAATAAAATACAATAATTAATTAATATTTAAGTTTCACTGCATTTAGTTTCTGTTTGTATGCTTTTAATATAATTAATTTACCATTTTCTCTTTAATTTCATTTCATCCCCATTCGAAATAATGTACCCCAATCCCTTCGATGCATTGTAAATAATTTATCGCTTTCCATTTTATTTTACCGTTTAATCCCCATTTATATTTGATGTATCCCTCTCCCAAAAACAATTCTTGTAATAATTATCTAGTGCATATTTATTTAATTTAATTTAACTGTCACTTACACAACCAAAAAATCTTTTTTAAACTAATATTTGTAAATCATTTTTAAACCCGTAAGTCGACAAAGCTACGAAGCGTCGCGATGACCTCACATGCACACATGTACGCTTGATCCTGAGCCTTCTTACAGTGAGCCTATTTCGATCAATTGTCCCAATTGGTCGTCTTAGTAGACTAGCCCACTTTGCTAGTACACATGGAATTTAATTATTTTATACTTAGGTTGGCCACCTTGTATGGGCTTTGTCGTTTTTACTTGTGATTTACAATTATCTCGATCCTATTCTTTCTCCATTCACCAAGCATTTAAAACACTTTCAATAAAAATCGACCCAACATCGAATCTTCTTCTCAAACCTCGATCCAACGTCGAGTTATTTTCAAAAAATCAATTTTCTACAAAACAAAAAACATGGTGCTATGGTATTTAAGTAAATCGTTAGAGGATAGCCCGCGATTTAATTAAAATGTAAAGTATTTGGGCCATTAGAGGTAACCCAATGACTTAAATACTTTATTCCATACATAATAAAAGTGAACTTTGTTTCACCTCACTCTTTTCATAATAAAGATTTTGGATGAGAGATGATCGGTTGACCTCAATCACCAATCTCGAGTATTGAATCGTTGGAGGATAGCCCAACGTTTTGGTACTTGTCATCCACAATTTAAAATCAATTCCAACTCACTCAAACTTCTTTTGTGCGTCCAAGCACCTTTTACCTTTAAACCCTTTTCAAGATTAGACATGATTCATTTATAATTGAGATGCTTCTTCCTCTATTCCCAAGGTTTTCGACTTCTCCACTTGAGTACTAGAGGTGTTCTCAAACCCTCCCTCATGTTGGTGCGTAGTCCTTTATTCTTTATCACACCTTGTGGACGTTAGACGAGTCTTCTCCTTTAAAAATGACGAGTTGTCTTTTCATTTAAAATCAATCAACAAACAATCATTTTCTAGCCGAACTACGGCGCTCTGACTTTCCCATTGCACGAGGGAGTACGTAGGCACTAAGTCTTACGACCAAAGGCGAGCAAAAATAATAAAAACATTTCTTCTCTCTTTTTTTCTCCTTTCAAACTTAGAAGATCGTAGAATTCCACACTAACACACAAACACATTTCGAACTAAATGGGTCCCATCGAGTACGATGGACGTAAGAGGTGCTAATACCTTCCTCTTGCGTAACCGACTCTCGAATCCATGCTTTTTGGTCTTGTAGACCGCCTTATCCAATTTTTGTGGGTTTTATCTATATTTCCCTGTTCTTTCTAGAACAAATAAAATTAGGTGGTGATTTCACTGTTTTCGAAAATTTAAATGATTTTTGAAAATCGATTTGCTTCAACAACCCTAGCATTTTCGACAACTACATGATTGACCATACTTTGACTACATCATACATGTCTTCGACGCCAGCATATGAGCGACCTTCGACTGATGCTACACTTATTCAACACTAGCATGTGAGAGAACTTTGACTGCATGCTAATGATAAGTGCCAAAATATAGTTATTTTGTGTATAGTTTTGTGGCACTTATCCGTTCTTGTTTGTTAATAATCGTTGAATAACCTCACTTTTAGTGTATAATCAAGTTATTGTGTATTTGTGTATCATTTCATAGTTTTTCATATCTTTTATAGGTATTCATTCATAATTGAATCATTGAGTAATAAAGTGTCGAAGACACGACTTCAAACGCACGATTTTGAGCAATAAGAGAGAACACATAAAGCAAAGAATGAGTTTTTCAAATATTTCAAATAGTCATAAAAGCTTGATATTTATTCATGGTTAGATAGAGCTTCAAACCAGGTGCAATTCTGAGTTACGGTTCTCAAGTTATGGCAAAAACAAGATGCTGGTTTTTTTTGGAACAGCACAGACCACGCTGAGCGCCACAAATCGGGCTAATCGCGCCCTGCGATTTCAGAACTCTTTAAAAGGGGCTAAAAACACATTTTTAGGTTATGGGTTGGGTATTTTTGAGTCCCAACACCATCAATATCATTTTTTTATAGATTAGCTTAGAAAACAACATTGGAGCTTGCATTTGGATGATCCGAAGTCGAATCCCTCGTCGATTGGTGTTGACAAACCAATAAATGTTTGGTTCCTCTTTTTCTCTTCTTTTTGTAATCTCTTTTGTTGGGTTTTGTATGTATATCTAATCTTACTCATGTATATTTTTCGCCCTTGGCGTTGTATAAAGTTTGCTTTACGAATCTGTGTTGGTGATTGTCTTAGGTTTTTACTCTATGTTAGGGGTTTGAGCTTTGCTAGAGATAGATCGCTTAGATTATTACCTAGGATGGTTATCTGTTAGTTTTTGAATGCTAGAAATGGCTTTAGAGATGACATTCACTTAGAGTATCTGATCTTAATGCCTCTGCGTTGGTGAAGTATGCTAGAGATGGGTATGGAGGTGACGCAGTTGACTTCTGGTTGTCGAGGTATACCAGAAATGGATATCGAGGTGATTCGGGAGGATTCTCAATTTGGGTTAGAAATAGCTTAGATTGTGAGAGGTATGTGATGACATGGACGAGTATTGTAGGATGAGTATAACCGGACGATAGATTTAAGTCTGTGACGGGTAGTGTGCATTCGTTCCAGACAAGCTGTCTATCCTTTATGCTTTTTGTCTTTTAATTTTCAACCTATTTAATCCCAAACTCATTAATGATAGAATTTTCGAACGACGACTCAATAACCAATCTCCGTGGATACGATATAACCTAACCGGTATATATCACCCGGTAAAAATAAATACTTTTCTCTTTGCTTGCCGCTTAATACCGCAACAACAGCTAACCAGTGTCAAACTTGTTGAACCTATCGAACTCTGAAGCTATCCTTTGACCCAATAGAGTTCGATCCAATTGTTTACCTTAGAATTTGGTAAACAACCGTTGGTATTCCAAATCAAAAAAGAGATTTGGTTACTTGCAGGATCGACCAGATTGATCCTAAGGACATGTGTTTAGTTTTGAATCTTTGTATTTCTAATATGAATGAATCCTTCGATGAAACTAATGTTTCAAAGGGTCCAATGTAAAATATCTTCAAAAGTAAATTGAATGTAAACGTTGCTTGACATAAACTTAAAAGACAGATAAATGCTTCGATTGAATATAAACAACAACAAATGTAAATTGGTACATCATACGTACATTTCTCAGAACTCATTTCTCTAACGGTGGTACTTTGAGTAATTTAGAGTATTTTTTTACAAAGATGTGAACACACCGAATCCTAACACTAATATCCATATTTATACTAATTTTGACCAAACGGTCTTTAAACAAGAAGTCACCATGTTCGATATTTGCATGTGCCTTCGAACTCCGAGCCTCCACGTGTCCTTCTAGATAAGATCAAACTTTTCAATTTTAAAAACTCTTGGTCTTCGAAGCGCCAAAACGTGATAGTTGAAATATCTCTAAAATTTCGAATAACTTTAAACTCTGATGGTTCATCTATGGACCCTTTCGCTGAACACTTAACAAAATAAAGTTTTTATCAACTCTTCGTCCGTCAAAGTCTTCATATAAATTTCTCAATTATTTATTTCAAACTACATTCATTTCAATAAGTATCATCTCAATTAATATTTCATGTAGTTGAAATATCCAGTTAACACCAATTTCTAACAAATCTCCACCTTGGAACAAACTCTAATATCAAAGAATAAACTACCTTTCTTCATGCAGCTTTATCAACTGGTGGAAAAACATGCAACTTGGAAATTCCTTGGTGATCATATTAGCAACATTGTAATTTGTTGAAACCTTCAGGACTTGGACTTCTCCATGATCGATTACCCCTCTGACGAAATGCATCATCATATCTATGTGTTTGGTTCGCTCATGATAGGCTGAATTCTTCGATAAGTGTATTGCACTTTGACTATCACATTTAACAACGATAACCCAACCTTGAAGTTTCATCTCCTTAGAAAGGTTTCTAGCCACAATGTTTATTTCACAACTTTAGTGACGGAGCATATTCGGCTTCAGTGGTTGATAAGGAAACAACCTTCTGAAGTTTCACTTTGCAATTGATTGTTGTACCAAACATAGTGAAATATATCCATAAATAGATTTTCTATGATCCATACAACATATATAATAAGAGTTGACATACCCTTAAATTACTTCTTTACTATCTTCACTCAGGGCTCCACCATAAATTAGGACTCTATTTCGAGACCCATTTATGTACCTTAGAATCCACTTCAATGCTTGCCAGTGTGCCTTTCCAAGATTCGCCATGTACCTGCTTACAAGACTTATTGCATATGTTAGTTCGGGTCTAGTACATACCATATCATACATAAAATAACCTACTATGTTAGAATATAGGAGGCTATTCATATAAGATCTTTCGACCTTAGTACTGGGACACTGATCTATACTTAGCTTGAATTGAGGGTTTGTTAGAGTCACAACAGGCTTTGAATTCTACTTACCAAACTTATCAAGAATATTTCATGGGTATTCCTCTTGAGATAGGCATAATTTCGACTATTTTCTACCTCTTCGAATGTCAATCCCAAGAATCCTTGATGAAACTCCCAGATCCTTCATGTCAAACTCTTTATTGAGTTCAGCCTTCACTCTTATTACATCTTCGACATTGTTGCTTGCTATGAGAATATCATCCCCATAAAGCAACAAAATAACAAATGAATTACCAGTTCGAAATCTAAAGTAAACACAATGGTCAAACTAACTTCTAATGAAACTTATGCATGCCATGAACTTGTCAACTCTCATATTCCATTATCGAGGAGATTGTTTAAATTCATATAAGTATCTCTTTTGCTTGTACATATAATCTTCCTTTCCTTTTTCAACATATCCTCTAGGTTGTCTCATCAAGATTGTTTCATCTAGATCACCATATAAGAATGCAGTCTTCACATCCATTTATTGTAGTTTAAGGTCGAATTGTGCCACCATGGCAAGCAATATTCAAATAGACAAGTGCTTCACAATAGGATAAAACACATCATTAAAGTCGACACCTTCTTTACGAGTTTCCTTGTATCTCTTTGATTCCTTCCTTAACTTGGAAAAACCCATTTAAACCTGACTAACCTAGTTCCAGCGGGTTTATTTATCAGTTCCCAAGTGTAGTTATCATGAAGAGATTCCATCTCGTCATCCATGACCTTCATCCATTCATTCTTATTTCGACCCCTCCTAACTTCTTTATAGTCTTAAGGTTCTTTGTCTAGAACCTCACTTGCAGAGATTAAGGCATAAGCTATAAGATATGCATATCCAAGTCTCTGAGGTGCCTTGATGACTCTTATCAACCTATCTTTTTCCAATTGGTAGGCATCGACAGTTTCCTCAACTTCCTTAGCATCTTCTGATTCTTCTTTGATTTCACATGGGACACACAATTCATCATTAACATGCTCCACCTCAACAAAAATATCTCTATGTTCCAGTTCTTCATCCGATATTTTTGTACTTCGACCAACATCATCAATTTTCTTGAAATCCATTTCAGCTTCATTGAAAACTACATCTCGACTGGTGACACACCTTCTGTGATCTGGCTCTAGGAACCTTAGCCTATAAGCTTTGACTCTTTCAGAGTATCCCATGAATATGCTTTCAAAGCTCTAGGTTTGATCTTGTCTTTCCTAATGTGAGCATAGGCTATGCATCCAAATACTCTCAATTTGTCGAGATCTGGTAGATGTCCCAACCAAACTTCTTTAGGTGTCTTCATATTTAATTCAGTCGAAGGACATCCATTTTGCTATGGAGTACCTGCAGTAGTTTTGTGCCTTGAAATACCAGAGTCATCACAAAAGTTGTCGAAAGTCTCATTGCAAAATTCAAGGCCATTGTCGGTTCTCGACCTCTTGACCTTTTTGCCAGTTTGGTTTTCTACCAGAGTCTTCCAATTTTTGAAATTCTCAAAAGTTTCATCCTTATTCTTCTGGATGAATACCCATAATTTTATGGAATAATCATATAATATGGATAGAAAATACCTTGCTCTTGAATGTGATGGAAACCTTGCAAGACCCCAAGTATCATCATGGATGTAATCAAGAGATCCATGTGTTCTTTATTTTCCTCTATCGAACTTCACTTTGCAAGATTTTCCAAGAACACATGGTTTACAAAAATTTAACTTTTCGACTTTGTCTCCACCAAGCAGATATTGTTTCCCCAATTCGACCAAACCCCTTTCATTGACATGTCCCAATCTTTTGTGCCAAATTTATGTCTTTGACAAAGGTTTCATGGATGCAACATTTGTCGAACCACTTAATAATTCAACCTTGAGGGTATACAAGCATTATTTCTTCACGCATTTCAATACCTCCTTCAACCCCTTCATGACTCTTAGGATGCATTTCCCTCCTTTGAAAACATATCCTTTCTTGTCAAATTCACCAAGAGAAATCAAATTTCTCTTCAAATTAGGTACATACCTGACTTCAGTTAACAACTTTATTGACTCGTCATGGAGCTTGAATCTCACAGATCCAATACCTGCAATCTTGCAAGCTTTATTGCTTCCCAGCAATACAAATCCTCCATATTTATCAAATAGCTCTTTGAACAAGTATTTGTTTGGAGTCATGTGCCAAGTGCACCCATAATCCATAATTCATTCCTTATCCGAGCTGCTTCTCGAAACCACAAGAACATCAGATAAGTCATAATCATCTTGAACAATAGTTGTGTTGCCATTATTCTTACCTCCATGATCTTTCAAGCATTCAGGGTACACTTTTCTTGTATAAGCCTCCATCTTACAATGATAACATTGTATACCAGATGCTTGGCAACTATAAGACTTCGACTGACTTTTACCCTTCTTACAATGATCGCCGAAGATTTATGCTCCTTTAGCTCATTCAATTCCTTAGAATACAAGGCTGATTAAACTTCTTCAAAGGTCAGAGACTATCTTCTACATAATAGGGTTTTGTGAAGTGAGCTTGTGATATGGGAAACACACACAATAGAAACATCAGTTGATCTTAATCATTGATCTTGACATTAATATTTTCAAGAACAAGAATCAAATTTTTAAACATGTCCAATAGCTCAGCCAATACTTTGTCTTCAATCATATTAAATGAATACAAAGCTTGCTTTAGGTAGAGTCAGTTTACAAATGATTTAGTCATGTGCAAAATTTCAAGTTTCACCCATAACTCTCACGCTGTTGTCTTCTTTGAAACCTGTCGAAGAACCTTATCACATGGCTCAATAAGATTCTATTGTAGGCTTTTTCTATCATGGTTGTCTTGTCAGCTACTGTTAACTCATCATCATAGTTGCATCTCTCCTTAACGCTTCCAAAAAACATTGTTGAACCAATATGGCTTTCATCTTCAAGCGCCATAGACCAAAATCATTAACTCCAGTGAACTTTTCAATCTCATATTTTGTTGAATGCATATTCTCCATGCCCATAGCACGAATTTGTTGTGAAATTAGATGTCTTTGAACAAAGTATACATTGTTTCTTTGTGATCAAGAAACAAACAGGGTAGAAAAGATGGAAGAACATGAAGAACGACAAGGATTGATTATAACTATTATTCTTAAATTTCTCTTTAATCCAGATTAGAAGTACACAATAATAAAAAATAACTCTTTCACCCTAAATTATGATTTGCACTATGCTATTATAATAAACCTAACATACTAAACTAATGGTCTTTTCACAAATACTCATTACAAGCTTACTTAAATAATTGAACATAATAAACAAGCCCAGTTCAACATGCTAACAACCGTTACATTTTCGACAACTGGATGTTTGACCATACTTTGACTACATCATAAACTTCTTCGATGCCAGCATGTGAGTGACCTTCGACTATATGCTACACTAATTCGACATCAACATGTGAGTGATCTTCGACTGCATGCTAACCTTTGTCGAACCACGAAGCTACTCTTCGATCTAATAGAGTTCGATCCAATATCTCACATCAAGCAAACATTTTCCTTTCCTTGAAGTAACTTAACCCTGAAGCGTACTAAATAACCATACATTATTTAGTGTGCTTTGTAACACTCTTCTAAATCCCACAATTAAATCGCAAATAATTTAAGAATAATTCAATTAAAAATCACCACAAAAGAGTGTCACACTTTATAGAAAACATCAAAACATCAACCTTGCTCCGTAACACGGGTTACATTAATTTAAAACATGCATATGTTTATAATTCATCACATTATTTAGAAACATTACAACAATATTCATCATCTAATTAACTTCTCAAAACTCATACTTTTGTCCAAGGTAATTAAAACCGGACTGGTCGGTTGAACCAGGAACCAGACCTATGTCCGGTCCAAACAAGCTTTAAAACCGTTCTATTAGTAAACCGAAAAATAAACCTCTAAACCGCTTAAAAACTGCCAAAAACAAAAAAACCGGAGGTTTTATCACTTCTACTGGTTGGACCTGAAGACACCGGCGGAACCTCCGACAATGATAACTAGGTATCAAATAGAGTCGCCATCGAACGTTTTTTATCTCACGAGGGAGAAAGGGAAACATCGAGTAAACCTGGGGGAGAAATCGCGGTTCTATAACCGTGAAATCGAGAGAATCTAGGTAAGGGAGTTAGTTACGAGGAAGGATTAGCACCCCACACGCCCGTAGTACTCTACGGTATCCACTTCCTATTTCTAGCTAAAGGGTGTGTTATATCTATGCTTGATCGCTAATCATGCATGCAAAAGAAAAGAAAAAAAGGAAACCACGGGGAAAAGAAGGAAGTATTTACAAAGTTTGCTCGATCGAGCCCCGTGACAAGATGCCTACGTATTCCCGCGTGCAATGGGAAAGTCAGAGCGTCGTAGTTCGGCTCACTTGTTTTGGTGTGTTTTTGTGTTTTTTACTTGTGAAAAGGTTTTAAACACAAAAAGAAAGAAAGCGCGCAAAGGCGAAAAAGTTGATGTTGGTTGGTTTTTTTTACCTTGAGAAATGAGTTTAAACCATTATTAAGTGTTTTGAGTTTGAAAGGAAAAGCAAGCTTTAGTTTTAATCACATGCAGCATGCAAAAAAGAAACTAGTAAAACAAAAGGTTAGACCTATGGTTTAGGATGTAAGGGAATCTCCACCTATGTTGACATGCAAAGGATGTGAATCCTAATGTCTAGGTTAAAGAACCAAACCTAACCAAGGGAACCTGCAAGAAACAAACAAGCAAATATGCACAGATCACAAGTAGAATTGCCCTAAATGGATCTTTAAATAAACCAGAGGGGTTCCTGAACATGCTCCAACTACGGAAGCTCCATCATGCATCTCTATTCCTACTTCTCATGGCAAAAGAAAGCTATAAAGCCCTACTTCTCATGATATCTAGGAAAGCTGTAAGAGAATGCGGTAAACAGTGTAGAAACTACCAAAAGGATATAGAATCCGAAGAGCAACGCAAGCTAATGAAATACTCCGGAAAACTTCAAGTACTGCAGTCATGCAATGAAAGTAAACCGGTGAGAATCGCTCAAAGCATCGAAACAAGCGGAATACATGTCAATATGCATCCGAAGCGACAATGCCTGCAAGAACGGGATAAGGAAAGCAAAACTAGCTAGAAATGATGTACACGTGATGTACAAACTCAACCAAAACCTGCAAGAAGGGAGTTAGACCCAAAAAGCAAATAAAGGAAAAGTGGGCGTATATCGGAGAAATGAGCCGCATATGTAGGCGTCGCGTATCCCTGCAAGAAATGGAGTGCAAACAGTAGCCAAGCACGGCTAAGGTGACTACTGTTCACCATTAGAATCGAAAAAATCAAAAAAATAAACCAGAAGACCGCGCTTAGCACGGTATACCGCGCTAAGCGCGCCATGCAACCCAAAAAGTCAGAACATTTGGCGCTTAGCGCGCTATGGACCGCGCTAAGCGCAACCTGCAGAAAAATCAGATTTTGATCCGAACCACCTGTTTATGATGTTTTCATGCAACAGTTCGATCCGTATCGTCAGGCAAAAATCCAGCAGTGAAGGATGGCTAAATGAACATGCATGGAATGCGAATCGATCGATAAAACCAACGTTCATAGCAAAGTAATGCATGAACATGCAAGGAATGCGAATCGAATTGATAAAACCAATGCTCATATCAAGGTAATGAATGAACATGCAAGGAATGCCAATCGAATCGATAAAACCAATGTTCATATCAAAGTAATGAATGAACATGCAAGGAATGCAAATCGAATCGATAAAACCAATGTTCATAGCAAAGTGATGAATGAACATGCAAGGAATGCAAATCGAATCGATAAAACCAATGCTCATATCAAAGTAATGAATTTACATGCAAGGAATGCAAATAGAATCGATAAAACCAATGCTCATATCAAAGTAATGAATAAACATGCGAGGAATGCGAATCGAACGATAAAATCAATGTTCATAGCAAAGTGATGAATGAACATGCAAGGAATGCAAATCGAATCGATAAAACCAATGCTCATATCAAAGTAATGAATGAACATGCGAGGAATGCGAATCGAACGATAAAATCAATGTTCATAGCAAAGTGATGCATGAACATGCAAGGAATGCGAATCGAACGATAATTCCAATGTTCATGTGACAAGTTAAATGCATGAACATGCCAGGAATGCAAATCAAAATGATAATTCCAATGTCCATGTGACAAGTTAAATGCATGAACATGCAAGGAATGCGAATCAAAATGATAATTCCAATGTTCATATGCATAATGATGCAAGCTCTTCATGGCATTTTGGAGTTCTCTTTCGAAGAATCTAAGTCGAGCATTAACCCAAACACTTAGAGTGCACGTGCAACAAGTTTATGCACAATGCACTAGATGCTTGAATATCTACATGTTGAATGCAAGTTACGCTTCACATCATCATGAATCAATGAAATCGATCAAGCTAATCACTCACCAATGCATGAACATGCAATGGATGATGCAAAGTGTATGAGTTCATGTCTTATATGCAAGGGGAAAACAAATGCACAAGTGTATGTGTATGCTATGAACCGAAATCTAAACTCCGACACACATAAGGCGGAAAGACTCAATTCAAATCAAGGAATTCAAGAATAAAAATCCTAGAATCAGAATCTATATTGAATTTGCATGTGATTTCAGTATTCAATTTTAAGAAAAGCTGAAAATCAGAAAACAGCTTAATATAAGTGCTTATTTGAACCTAACACTTACTTGCACTTGAAGTTTGAGTCCAAATTAAAGAGGAATTCCTTGTGCTCTTCAAAGAAAATACCAAATCAATGAGGAATTGTTGATAATCTTCATAATTAAGCTTGAATCCTTGAAGAAAAGTTTGAATTTCAATGGAGAATTGAAGAAAGATGAAGAGAGACTCTTGAATCTTGAAATTGAGGAGAAAATCGAGATTAAACCATTCCTTCCATGTCAGATGTGAATAGAAGGAGGAGAAGATGATATAGATTAAAATAGGAGAAGCTGTAATGGAGAAAAACCAGAATTTGCAGGGCGCGCTTAGCGCGGTCTGTGAGAGAAGCCGGTGGTGCACGGAGGTCCGACGGCGGCCTGTGGTGGTTGCTTGGAGGGAAAGTTGAAGTTTTAGCTTTTTGAGTTTTTGTGCTTTTGGAATTTGAGAGAATTTGAGTGTGTATGGTAATGGAAAATTAAGCAAATGATTGTGTTCTTCTGATTTGTGAAGAGGAAAATCTATTTATAGCTTTGGATCCTTAATCAACAAGCTAATCATGATTATCCGAATAATTTTCGTAATTAATCCAAAATAGCCAAATCCGTGCGGAATTCGGAGTCGGAGTGTAAACGAAAAGTGTCCGGAATGCTTGCGTGAATTGAAATCCCGACTTGATCCGACGAATGGTCATGGAAATAGAAATTTTTGAAGTTTCAGCATCAGTTTTGGACCACTGACACGTGCAAAATTTCATTCGCGCTCTGCGGAAAAAATGCCTCAGACGAGGATCTTCTGATCAGAATTTGCACATGCGTATCTTTGGGACATTTGAAGCTAACAAGACTTGTGAACTTTTGGCACCGGTCCTGTCCCGTTTCGATGAAAATCGAGTGAGATATGATTTTTCGAACTTCGCGTATCAGATGAAAATTGCTCGGTTCAGCTCAAAAATCAAACTCAGAGATTAAAATTCTGGTACCGATCGGTAGGGAATTAGCTCTCGAGTTGCAAATGGAAGTCGTAGAGGACCTTGATACGGAATTTTAGAAATTGGTCCCGCTCAATTCCGAGCTTCCAGCTAGAAAATAAAGCTTTTTCGGTGAGCCAAAACACACGGTTCAGCACAAAAATCAGCTTGACATGCTGGGGAAAATGACTCTTTTGAGAGCCTTCCTCACAAAATCCGTTCTCGGCTTCTAAGCGAAAGTCGTAGATAATCATGAAAGAGGAATGTTAGTCGAAAACCCACAGAAAATACCCAAGAAGATGAGAGATATGCCTTCTGGAGTGCCTAAAATGCGCCGAAACCCGGAATCCACTTTATTGAGAAATGAGCTCTTTTTGGGCGCCATTCGGAATACCTGGAATCTGATATTCCTTATGATGGATGCTATGCATGGTATGACATGTATTTTTATGCAACGGAATTATAAGCCAAAAATAACGCGGGAAAGAGGAGGGTAAATTTTGGGGTACAACAGGACCGTATTTTCTTTTTTCCTTAAAAAAATCATGAAACAGATGAAGATGAAAACAATGTCCTCAGATTTAATTTTGTTTCGCTTTTGTATTTCTCTTGATCTTCCGCGAGCATATATAAAATTGGAACAGAAAAATACTAACAAGGATGTAATCTTATACTTTCATTCAAAATTTTAGTACAAGATTTAAGAAGGAATGTGAGACGAAATAAAATATAAGAAGAAACAGAGTACAAGCCAAAGAAAAAGAAGTGAAGAAAAGAAAAATAAAGTTTGTAAAATGAAGAATGAGAAAACAACCGTGGCGGATGTTCTTTTGATTTAAGTTTAGGGTCACTTGTTACCAACTTACAAATACTTGGGCTTGGAGCTTGGGCCATATGTTTTTCAAATCAAATAACACAAAAAAAAACTGTATTCACTAATTCACATATAATCAAAACTGACACATTAAATATTATTTTATTATTATAGTACATTTTTTTTACATGAATGAATTTTCTGATATAATTATATGTATTTATAACTAAATTATGTGTATTTTATTAATGTGTATTTATATTTTTTTGATATTCATATATAATTTTAGTAATATCGATTCAACCTCAGTTCAACTCGGTTGAACCTTTAAAACCTTAAACCCCTATGTTTACCGGCTTAATATCCGGTCCGATTTTAATTATATTGCTTTTGTCTCATTAATTATTAAATCAACTTAACAATCTAAACATCCATAAATGCGAGTCAACATCATAAGAACGTAATATTTCGCATAATATAGCGTTCCCAACCCAATGTTACATATCAGAACAAGACACCTCTAATTAACAGAAGTAAATAACACACTCTGAAGCCTTTCTCAAAGCTTCTACAAACTACTCTTAGTCACTTGCGCGTTATCCACGTGGAGGAAACATTCAAATAGAAAGGATAAGTAATCATGATTCATTATAAAAGATATAAGGCAAAGGTTAGTAATCTTAACAACATCATCACATAACAATATATATTATTCATGACATAATGCCTTACTCACATAATACATCATAATATCACTTGTACCTTTTTAATCACCAAAATATCATATAATCACATAGTTCACAATTATCATCACATTACAACTCATCAACAAAATTATGCAATGTCACATAGGATGTTAATGCAACACAATTGACTCAATGCATGTGGTTCCAAAATTTATGAACACATGGTTCATCACCTTCCAAAGATCCCCATCATAGGATTTATTCCCTCTTGGAACCGAAGCACATCATAAACTCAAACAATCCATACAATGGGATTGAGACATGTCTTAAGCGGACAAACATCCAAAAGTCGAGGATCACTGTCCAAAATGCTATAAATTCATGATTCACAACAACTTCATATATAAACTCGGCCACGGCTAGTCAATTGCATCATCATTCACCTACTCATCACATAATCATCTCCACACAGCATGTATTACATATTTAGACGTGTACATCATTAAAACATCATTGTCATATCATCATGAACATTACATCAACATCATTAAAACATTATCATAATACATCCATTAACATCACAACAACGTCATTTCAATAACACTCAAGGTTTGTTGTTTACAACAAAACTTCATAGCATACACGAAAAGTAATAATCACATTCCTAAACATATTAAACATAGAAATAGTGGGCAACCAATTCACCTATTTATACCATATTAAATTTATATTTATTATCCTTCCAACAATTCAAATGGTTCGTCATTTAAATATACAGTTAAAAAGTTAAGATCGAAATCGTATAGAGAAATAACAATTTTGGGTAATATCTGAGTGCATGTGTTGACACATAAGTATTGCAGGTCGGCACATGTACTATATTTTTAAAGCCTGTAGAAAATGAGTTGCATATGTTGGCGCATAAACATTTCAAGTCGACACATAAATATTTCATGTCGGTGCATAAATATTTCAGGTCAGCGCATACGACCAGACTTTCCTAAAATAACTTTTCTAAAGTCTATGTATCGGCACATGGGTCAGTCAGGTCGACACATACTGATTGATTAACATAAAAACTGAGTTTTAAAGCAAATAAACACTAGTTTTCATGACATAAACTTAGGCACACATACACAATTATTCTTTTTATGTGGCCATTTAGACCATTTCTATGTTCTTCCCCTTATGCCCTCACTTATCCTTACACGATGACCATCACGCCCCTAATATGTCTACTTACCTAATTATCATATTTACCTCATTTATTTTATTAATAAACTATATAGGACTATTATTTAAATAATTCCAATTAATTCTCATTCTCACTATTATTGCCACCAATATCAATACTCCCAACCACACAAATAACACAACATTTCACAAACAATTGTAATAACAACAAATTTTAATTTTGGGCTGTTGTCACTCTTCCCCACTTAAATAATTTCCATCCCCGAAAGTTACCTGACGAAAACAGAGTCAAATATAACTCTCTCATCTAATCCTTACTGTAACGCCCAAATTTAATTAGAATTTACTTTATTAAAATAAATAGATTATATGATGTGTTAATATACGTTGATAAATTTTATGATGTAACGTGACGCAATTGGTTGGTGAGTAGATGCCTAGGAATTATGGATAATGAAGTGTTAGGGGTGTGAGGAGATATATAATTACTAGTATTATTTGTTATTATAATATTAGTATTATTATTTTATAATAATTAATTAATGGAATGGTGATATTATTATTATTAATTAAATAATTAATTCAAGAAGGGCAAAGTTGGAATATAGATTTAGGGGTCTTAGGGGTTAAGTTGTCATAAGAAGAAAAGTTAGGGTTTTAGTTGATCGTAACATTTTTGGAACGAGAGAAGAAAAACGAAGAACAAGAGAAGAGGAAGAAGAGTATTTGGAGGCAAGGGAAAGAGCAATTGGTGAAGAAAACTTAAGAACCTCAAATATAAGGTAATGGTGGGGTTCTAACTCTATAATAGATGGTATAATTATGGGTAGATGATGATGTTCATATTAGGTTTGGGTTAGAGGAATTGTTGAAATTGGTTACTAAATTGTGATTCTTGAATGATGTAATTGATTGCTAAATGATGATGTTTTAATGATGAAATTGACATGTTGATTGTGTTTGTATTGATATGTTTGATGTGGATTGATAATCTCATGATTTGGCATTTTTTGTGTGGTTACAAATCTGATTTTGGGTGAAAAAGATGGGAAATTCGTAAGAGGAAAATAACATTTCTTGTACATGCAGCGGTGTAACCGGTGCATAGAATACCGGTACCTGTGCAAATTTTGATAAGCTGGGCCAAATTCAGGGGTGTGCCCGGGTAACAACCTTGCAGTAACCGGGTACATCTGCAACAAACAGATTTTTCTAAACTTTGAAAATCCATAATTTTTGACTCGAGTGTTCGTTTGACGCGTCGTTCGTACCTTTCCAAAGCTAAAAATATTTTCTATCATATAAAATATAGTAGAGATCAATAGATCATTATTTGTAATGGGTTGATGGAAAACAGTGTATTTTTGTTTATAACATGTTATGTTGATTGTGGAAATTGAGACGGTGAATTGTATAAGTTGCGGTAAAATGTGAATTTGCAGGTGGTGATGAAAATATGTTGTATTACCTCTAGTTATTGGCAATATCAATTTGTAGAGCTATGGCTAGTGTTGAAGTGACGATGAGTACCTCTATTTATTGGTACAATGGTGATATAGGCTTATGCCTTGCGATGTTAATTATTATTGTTGTATGTGATGTTGCATTCATTGAGTCACATACATTTGCATATTTTGCGACAACCTGGATTGGCAACCTGCGACAAAGGCTTATGCCTTGGACTTGATGGAAACTTGTGATGAAGGCTTATGCCTTGTTTGAATGCCTATAATAATTGGAAATTAGCGATGGAGGCAGAAGTCGTGTTGGTACCACATGCATATCATAGTCGTGTCTCATTTTGTCTTGCGTGATTATAAAAGATGTGAAATATTGTGACTTAATTTGTGATGTAAAAAGAGTGGGATTTGTGATTAAGTTAAGTGTGAAGTTCATAGCGATGTTAATACTTGTGATGTGATTGTATAACTACGCCTATGTGGACATTCTTGTTGATTATGATGAATATGATGAATCTTAGTTGTTGATGTTGAGTACTAAATTCTTGCATGATATATCTGTCGTATACATGTAATTATATGACTTATTATATTATTATGATATCTCACCCCTTCTGTTGTTATGTTACCTCTACGTGGGTAACGTGCAGATACTAAGGAGTAGTTCGAGTAGCAAGAGTCGAAGAGGTTATTCTTCTTATTTAGATAGGGTGTCAATGCTCTAATATGTAACACTCGGGGGAGGGGGTGAACGCTCGTTTTCTACTTGTTGCTTTGTTTTGAGAATTTTTGTTGGAGCAAATTAAACTCCTATTATTTGATTGTTTGTTGTTTCGTGTTTTAAATTAAGATGTTGAAAGATGATTAGTAATTCTTTTCTGCTGTGATATTAAAGTTGAATTTTGAGACTATTTTGAAGGTTGTTGTCAGTTCCACCAAAGCTGTTGTGTTATGTATCTATTTATTATACTTGATCAGGTTTTTAAAGATGTCAAAAGATGTGACATCGTATTTCGAAAATTTTATTTCTCTGATTTTTGTAAATTTATTCGTTGGGGAAATAGGGTGTTACACTCACGTTCCCAGTCATCTCTTACCATTTGGTTCTCCCGACACTACCTTCATTAAGGCAATATCTTTACCCCACATTTTTCCATCTCTCGGTCCTTTATCCGCATGGGCAATGTTTCAAGATTTAGGTTATCTCTCATATGTACATCATCCACTTGGATCACATGAGATGGATCTGAAATATATCTCCTCAATTGAGACACATGAAACACATCATGAAGATTCGCGAGAGACGACAGTAAAGTATTCTGATAGGCCACCTCATATATCCTCTCTGAAATCCCATATGGACCAATAAAATATGGTGTAAGCTTTCGTGACTTTAGAGGCCTACCAACACCAATTACCGGAGTAAATGTAACGCCCCAAATTTAATTAATTATTTAATTAAATTATTAAAGGAATTAGTTGTTGGAATTTGTTAAAGTTGGAAATTATCGACGTAATTGGATTAATAGGTTGATTTGAGTGGTTAAGTTTATAGCCAAATTAATTGTCGGTTTAATCGGTGAAATAATATTAGAAATAATATTATTATATTGGACTATTTATTTAATTAAGTTGGTTTGGTTGTTGTGTAGTAGGCCCATTAAGAGTTTATGAGAAAATATTATTATTTGGTTTATTTGATTAAAAAGAAAATACGAAGTATCAAAAAGAAAAGAAAAGAGATTATTCTTGAAGTAGTAGTACATGGACAAGAATTAGGTTTCTATCAAAGAAATTGAAATAAGGGTTTGTGGAGAAAGGGGATACGTGGAAGCTTCAGTCAAGAGGCAAGCGAAATTGATCGAGGCCAGTTGTAGATCAAGGGTTGGAAGCACCAATGTTGGAGAAAAGAGCATGCGTGAAGTTTCCGTTTAGAGCCAAAATTTGAGTTTCGATCGAGAATTCGACCAACCATAAAACCAAGGTAAGGGTGGGGTTCAGATTTTATAACCTAGAATATGATGATTGATATGTGGGATTGGGCTTTGTATGAATTATGCTGTCTGTGTTGAATTTGTGGTAATTGATTCTGGTGAAATTGTAGTTGCCATTGATGAATTCGCGTGGAAGGTAAATTATACTTGTTGCTGTGTTGGTATTGTATCGTTGTAGAAATTATTAGGATGTGAACTGGGATACTAAATCGAAGGTTATTCTGAGAAAATAAGAACACAAAGTACTGTGTTGAATATAATATGTATTGTAGGTGGAAGATGAGCTAGAACAGGGGCCCCAAGAGTGAGGGACGGGCACCCCACGTTAAGAAGAAAAACCTTTAATATATATATATATATATATATATATATATATATATATATATATATATATATATATATATATATAGCTATAGGTGATTCCCAGGGGTGAGTGGGCGCCCACCATCATTGTCTGTGCCTCCCTGCCTCTGTTTCTTTATACGTGGCCATAGAAATTGGTTTACTTGAATTTTTGGTTGTTTTAGTTTGGCAAGTTTTGGTTTTTAATCAATAATTATAACCCTGTGCCTAAGATTAAAGAAAACCAAAATAATATATACGTATAATAGAGGGTGGACGCCCCACTAGGTAAGGGTGGACTCGTCTTTCTGGCAGGTGTTTTCTTGAGTAACTTAGTAATATATATGTTAGATACAATAGTTGGTATTATGAGATTTTGATTAATTGAAAATTATGACAATACTCAACAATAAGAATTATCAGAATTAGTAAACATATAAAATCATAATTTAGTGTAGCAGCAAGCTGTAGCAGATAGCAGAAACCAGTTAATAGAGACTTGGCATGTTTAGCAGAAAATTAGTTCAGCCCAGCAGAGTAAAATTTTTTTAGTGTAAATAATATTAATTGATGGCATAATTGATTGGTGAAGACACTAAATAATATTGAGTATAAGAATTGGTATAGGCATGTGATCAGAAACAGTTTGACAATAAGATTTATCAGTTAGCAGGAAAATGGAATTTTAGCAGGAACTGGTCTAGCATATCAGAGGAATTATTCAGTAAATAGAAATCAATTATATCAGTGGGATAAATTAACGGAAGGTTTGGTTAACTAGCAGTAATAGCATAATAGTGAAACAGTGCCGAAATCAGCCTAATTAGTAAATTAAGTGGTAAAATTAGTTGTTCGGGATTGACCGGGATTTGTCGGGGTAATTAGTATATATTAGTAGGTAACTGTGTTTGGTTTGTTTTGTGTAAACAATGTTGAATATGTTGATTCGCAGGTACAGTTGAATAAGTTGTCTGTTCCGAATTATGGACCAAAGTAAGTTGTTGGTCTGATGACCTATGTTGATTTAAGTTATTATTGATATGTTGATTAAGTTGTAGGTCTGATGACCAATGTTGATTTAAGCTGTTGATATGTTGATTAAGTTGTATGCCTATGGTCAGGGTTGAAGCGACGTTGAGTACCTCTGTTTATTGGTACAATGTTGATATGGGCTTATGCCTTTGTGATGACGTTTGTTGTTGTTGTGTGTGATTGTTGCATTTATTGAGTCACATACATTTGTATACTTTGCGACGGCCTAGATTGGCAAATTAGCGATGAAGGCTTATGCCTTGGCCTTGATGGCACCGTGTTGAAAGTTGAAGGCTTATGCCTTGTTGAATGCCTCGATAAATTGGAAGATTTTAAGTTGAGAGTTCTGCTCCAATGGTACCACATGCATATGCATAATTGAGTCGCATTTGAGTTGCATATCTAAGTTGTTATTATTATTACGTTGTTTGTTGATTATTGCCTTGTTGTCTGACATAAGTTGTTGTTGTTGCGAGTTGATGTTTGATATAAGTTGTTGTTGTTATTAAGTTGAGCTGATTTAAGTGTTATGTTAATCGATTAAAATTGTCTTGTTGTCGCTATTAAGTTGTTTATTAGTAGTTGTTGTATGATTGTTGTACGAAGTGTTAAAATTTGTATAATTCTAATTTAATATATTGATTATCATACTTTTGTTTATATTATTCGATATCTCACCCCTTCTGGTGTGATGTTGCCTCTACGTGAGTAACGTGCAGGTAATCGAGAAGATTAGCTGATGCTTAGTAGCTGTTACAGTTGTTAGTTTTAGTTGGTGTCATTTGCTCTGATACATAGCACTCGGGGGGATGAACGATAGTTGTTTCTTTTGTTGTTATTAGTTTAAGTTGTTGACCTTCAAGTTGAACTTATGAAGTATCATGCTGTTTTGGACAGTTGTTTTAGTCGAATAAAGATATTAAGTGAATTGTAGTTGATTAAAAGTTGAATTAATTTATTACAGGTTTATCCAGGTTCTAAGTGTTATGTATCTTAAATGAATGTGATTAAATATATGTTGTTTTTATATGAAGAAAATGTGGCATCCCATGTATGATGAATTTTTGAACTCTTATTTTTATTAATATTCAATGGGTAGGTTTTATGTGTTACATTAGTGGTATTAGATCAGGTCGGTCTGTCCGGCCAGTGTCGTCTAATGTTGCTTATTCCTCTGTACGCGATAATTGTGTGAAACATTGTCGGTACTTGTTGTGTTTCTAATCTGTTGTCTGCAAAAATTGAGTTGAACCTAAGTGAGGGAGAAGCTCTGCTTCTCGGATGTGTTCGATTGTGAGATGTTAGATTAGTATGTTGTTGATGGATATGGTGCAACTGTTGTTGAAGCATCATTATTTCCCTAATTCAAAGGTAACACGGATTTAAGATTTTGGTTGTTTAACAAGTTGGACCGTCTTGGAAAAGAATAATTGTTATAACATGGAATTTAGTAAGTTGTTGTGTTCAGCGTTGTTAGTGGACTGTGAATTGGTTGTTTAAGTAGCCTTGCGGGAGATATAGACGTAGGGACAATGATTATGTGATGACATTGTTGGATTGATTGATCAATTGTTGATAGTTAAATCGTATCTGCTATTTGATGGTGAATAACGTGATAAATGCTATATCGAGAATGTTGTTGAGATGAGGATGCAATGTTGTATAGCCAAGTATAAGGGAGTGATAGTTGTTACCACTTTGTAAGTTGATTGAAGTTGTGATGATTATGTAGCAAGAGTATTGGAAGGTTGGCGTATGAATGGTGAGTTCAAACTATGTTGAGTTGTTGTAGTATCGAAAAAAGTAGTAGTCAGAGTATTGCCAAACGCAATTGAGAATCAGAGAGTTGGAGGCGAAGTTGAGGATGGTTGTGTCAGATAGATTTTCGATGATGAAAATGTCCTAAGTGGGGGAGAGTTGTAATGCCCCGAATTTAATTAATTAATTAATTAAATTATTAAAGGAATTATTTGTTGGAATTTCTTGAAGTTGGAAATTATCGACGTAATTGGATTAATAGGTTGATTTGAGTGGTTAATTGTATAGCCGGATTAATTGTCGATTTAATCGGAGAAATAATATTAGAAATAATATTATTATATTGGACTATTTATTTAATTAAGTTGGTTTGGTTGTTGTGTAGTAGGCCCATTAAGAGTTTATGAGAAAATATTATTATTTGGTTTATTAGATTAAAAAGAAAATAAGAAGTATCAAAAAAGAAAAGAAAAGGGATTATTCTTGAAGTAGCAGTACATAGACAAGAATTAGGTTTCTATCGAAGAAAGTGAAATAAGGGTTTGTGGAGAAGAGGCACACTGGAAGCTGCCATCAAGAGGAAAGCGAAGTTGATTGAGGCCAGTTGCACAACAAGGGTTGGAAGCACCAATGCTTGAGAAGAGAGCATGCCTGAAGTTTTCGTTTACAACCAAAATTTGAGTTTCGACCAGAGAATTCGACCGATCGTAAAACCAAGGTAAGGGTGGGGTTCGAATTTTATAACCAAGAATATGATGATTGATATGTGGGATTGGGATTTGTACGAATTTATGTTGTCTGTGTTGAATTTATAGTAATTAATTCTGATGGGATTGTAGTTGCCATTGATGAATTCGCGTGGAAGGTAAATTCTACTTGTTGCTGTGTTGGTATTGTATCATTGTAGAAATTATTAGGATGTGAACTGGGATACTAAATCGAAGGTTATTCTGAGAAAATAAGAACACAAAGTACTGTGTTGAATGTAATATGTATTGCAGGTGGAAGATGAGCTAGGACGGGGGGCCCAAAGAGTAAGGGACGGACATCCCACGTTAAGAAGAAAAACAAAAGAAAAGATATATATATATATATATATATATATATATATATATATATATATATATATATATATATATATATATATGATATCTAGCGAAACGCCTGGGGGTGAGGTAGGCGCCCCATCATTGTTTGTGCCTCCACCTCTGTTTCTTTATCGTGGCCATAACAATTGGTTTACTTGAATTTTGGTTGTTTTAGTTTGGCAGGTTTTGGTTTTAATTAGTAATTATAGCCATGTGCCTAAGAAGAAAAACCAAAATAATATATATATATATATATATATATATATATATATATATATATATATATATATATATATATATGTGTGTGTGTATGTATAATAGAGGGAGGACGCCCCACTATGTAAGGGTGGGCACCCCATATCTCTTATTCTCTCTCCTTAGGTGTTACGTATATGGCTATGCAATTTGTCTTTCTGGCAGGTGTTTTCTTGAGTAACTTAGTAATACATATGTTAGATACAATAGTTCGTATTATGAGATTTTTATTAATTGAAAATCATGAAAATACTCATTAATAAGAATTATCAGAATTAGTAAACATTTGAAATTAGAATTTAGTCTAGCAACAAGTTGTAGTAGATAGCAGAAACCAGTTAACAAAGCTTGACATGTTTAGCAGAAAATTAGTTCAGCCTAGCAGAGTAAAATTTTGTTAGTGGAAATAATGTTAATTGATGGCATAATTGATTGGTGAAGACATTAAATAATATTTAGTATAAGAATTGGTATAGGCATGTGATCAGAAACAGTTTGACAGTAGGATTTATCAGTTAGCAGGAAAATGGAATTTTAGCAGGAACTTGTCTAGCATATCAGAGTAATTATTCAGTGAACATAAATTAATTATGTCAGTGGGATAAAATTAATGGAAGGTTTGGTTAACTAGCAGTAATAGCATAATAGTGAAATAGTACCGAAATCAGCCGAATTAGTAAATTAAGCGGTAAAATTAGTTGTCCGGAATTGACCGAGATTTGTCAGGGTAACTAGTATATATTAGTAGGTAATTGTGTTTGGTTTGTTTTGTGGAAGTGATGTCGAATATGTTGATTTATATGTACAGTTGAATAAGTTGTTTGTTCCAAATTATGGACAATAGTAAGTTGTAGGTCTGATGATCAATGTTGATTTAAATTGTTGTATGATTAATGTTGATTTAAATTGTTGTTGATATGTTGATTTAGTAAATTGTTGATACATTCCTTGTGATGTTGTTGTTGTTGATTCATTCATCACATACATTTGCATACTTTATTGGATTGAAAGTTATGCCTTGGCCTTGATTTGAAAGTTGAAGGCATATGCCTTGTTGAATTCGACAAATTGGTAGATTTTAAGTTGGGAGTTATACCTGGTTGCATCATAGTTGAGTCACATTTGAGTTGCATATTGTTGTTGTTAGTTTATTTATTGTTGCCTTTGATATAAGTTGTTGTTGTTGTGAGTTGTTGTTTGATATAAGTTGTTGCTGTTATTAAGTTGTGCTGATTTAAGTGTTATGTTAATCGATTAAAATTGCCTTGTTGTCGTTATTAAGTTGTTTATTAGTAGTTGTATGATTGTTGTACAAAGCGGTAAAATTTGTATAATTCTAATCTGATATATTGATTATCATACTTTTTATATTATTCGATATCTCACCCCTTCTGTTGTGATGTTGCCTCGAGTTGGTTTAATTTGCTTTGATATGTAGCACTCGGGGGGATGAACGATAGTTGTTTCTTTTGTTGTTATTAGTTTAAGTTGTTGACCTTCAAGTTGAACTTATGAAGTATCACGATGTTGTGGAAAGTTGTTTTAGTCGAATAAAGATATTAAGTGAATTGTAGTTGATTAAAAGTTGAATTAATTTATTACAGGTTCATCCAGGTTCTAAGTATTATGTATCTGAAATGAATGTGATTAAATATGTGTTGTTTTTATGTGAAGAAAATGTGGCATCCCATGTCTGATGAATTTTTGCACTCTTATTTTTATTAATATCCGATGGGTAGGTTTTAAGTGTTACAGTAACCCTCAAGAACACGTGATCTCCCTGATGGAACTCATGTGCTTTCCTCCTCTTATCATGGTAGATCTTTTGACGACTATGTGAAACTTTCATCCTCTCTAGGATCATCTTGATCTTATCATTCGTCTCCTGAACAATCTCAGGTTTGAGCACACCACTCTCGTCTGACTCACACCAACATAATAGAGTCATACACCTCATACCATGCAACGCTTCATATGGTGCCATTCCAATACTAGCATAGAATCGGTTGTTGTATGTAAACTCAATCAACGATAAGTGGTTATCCCAAGTTCTTCATTATTCTAATACACAAACCCTCGGAAATTCCTCTAAGGATTGGATAATGTGGATAGTCATTTTTGTCTGCTCACCCGTCTGCGGACAGTATACAAAACTCAACCTCATCTCAGTACCAAAAGCTTTCTGCAATCCTTCTCAGAACTTTGACTTAAACCTCCGATCTTTATCTGACAAAATACTCGAAAGTATTCCATGAAACCTCACAAGCTATTTGATATACATCTCAGCTAACTTATGCATAAAATGATAAATCTTTATTGGTAAGAAATGAGCCGATTTAGTCAATCTATTCACTATCACCCAAATCGAATCATTATGTACACCCCAAATCTATCCAACGTTTATATAAATCAGAGTGCCAAAATTTCAACTTAAACTTGAGGCATTACATTTTCACAACTTGAAAACAACAGTAAAACAACTTAATTGTAACATATACATAGCACATAATAAGTAGAAAGACTTTAAAACATATTTAGTCTTCAACAATTCAACTTTAATAAATTAACTGCAGCGGATTCTCAACAGAAATACTTGCAAAATAAACATAGCATCTTTTAAACAACTGAAAATCACCAACGCTTCTCAAAACAACAACTTTTAGTTCACCTGAAGAAAATAACATAATAATAAAAAACAAGCATTCATTCCCCCCGAGTGCTATGTATTAGAGCGATGACGCCAAAAGCCACTAAACTCTTTACTCCTCGTTACCTGCACGTTACCAATATAAAGGCAACGACGAACAAATAGAAAGGGTGAGATATCGAAGAATATAAGCAAAATTATGATAATCAATGTATTAGATATAGAATCATACGATATTCACTGCTTCAACAACTACAACATAACAATCAACAAAACAACATAGTAAGTAACAACAACTTCATAATGCAACTCAAAATGAGACTCGACTATGAAATGCATGTGGATCCATCGAAGTAAACTCTCAACTTAAAATCATGTCAGGTTATCGAGGTATTCATCAAGGCATAAGCCTTCAACTTTCAACTTGTGCCAATCCAGGCCAACATGGTGAACATATGCTCTAACTTAGAAATGCAATGTATGCGACTTAATATGAACGACATATAATTAACAACATCAACAACAATGTAACTTATAACCAACACAATCAACTTCAACTTCAACATTAGCTATTTAAGACTACAACTCAAATTTATCCAATTTGAGATAAAACAAATTATTTTCGATAGTACCTGCAACTCAAGCATTCGACATAAATTCAACAAAAGAAATCAATTACATTTAACTACTCATATATGTGAACTGCCCTGTTAATTTTCGTTCAATTCTGAGCAACTAAGTATACCGCTTAATTTGTCTAACTGTTTAATTTTGGGACTGTTTTTCTGCTTCCTGCATTATTACACTTAACTAAAGTAATTTTGTCAATTGTTTATTCCACTACCACTGTTCATTTTCTGCATTATTAAATGATCCTATTATACTACTTCAATCTGCTATAAACTTAGTTGCTGCTACAATATTATTCTGTTGGCAGTATTATGCAGGTTCTACTATTCTCCTGCTATAGATGTGTATTTGCTACAGGTCTAACATGTAAATCACTATATTATATTTACTAAACAACATATAATGTTCTAACTATGCTACATGACATATACAAGTTCATCATGTACTTAATGATTCTTTATGTCAAAAACAACTATGCCTAAGCCATACTTCCCAAACCCCACGTGGCTGCAAGAAAAGAGAGAGAGGTGTGTAAGGCACCCACCCCCAAGCCTGAGTCGCCCGCCCTCTTGGCTTAGTGGGCCCACACGACTTCTTCTTCAAAAATTTGGGACAACTGTCCCCTTACAACTTCACCTCCTTCATCGTTTTCCTGCATTTTTCTTATTTTCCAGTACCAATGTTCATATGGATTCACCCAGAATAATTTATTTTCCCATAACACAACTTATTTTCACCAATATCAATGGTAATATCACAGAATCACAAATTCATCGCGAAAATACATATTTCACAGTAATTTTATATAACCATAAATCCCACATAAAAATCATCATACAATTGATTATATAAGTCGAACCCCACCCCTTACCTTTGGATTGAAGAGAGCCCAAAAAATCGATCAAAAAAAGGCAACTATCGGACTACAATTGAGTCTTTTTCCTTACTTCTAGCAAACCCTTATTTTCCCAAATTCTTCTCTACTGCTACATGATGTTCTTTCTTTTGTTTTTCAATTATGCTACTTGTTTTCTAAATAATACTACTTTCATATATTACTTAAGCAACTAAAAATAATAATGGGCCACTAGTTCTCACATTGGGTCTACTAACTAATACACCTCAAATTGCTATTTCACCCTTATAATTAACTCAACCTTATTTAATTAATAATTCTAAAATCAATAATAAATTCTAATATTATTTTTCTCCCGACTAATTGTACCCGACTATCAACTTAATGACTTAAACCACAATTTCGACATAACCAAGAATTAATCGGAAAATATTAAATAATATTTAATTAAAATATTTAATTAAATATGAGTGTTACACATTACCCTTAGCGAACGTTGGCAAACCCAACACAAAGTCCATCAAAATACTATCCCATTTCCACCTCGGAATACTCAATAGTTTTCTTGATAGTCACTTTATTTAACTACATGTAGTCTACACACAACCTCATACTTCCTTATTTCTTCTTAACCAACAACACATGTGCACCCCATGGAGAAACACTTGGTCGAACAAATTTTTTTGAAGCAATTCTTCCAATTGTTTCTTCAACTCAACTAATTTTAATGCTTGACATCTTGTAAGGAGCCCTTGAAATCGGGCTCGTACCTGGTACTAATTTGATAGAAAATTCTAATTCACACTCTTGATGCAAATCACTAATGTTGTCTGGAAATACATCTAGAAATTCACAGACAACAAGTAATTCAACGCTTGCAGCTTCACAATCAACTTGCAACGATGCAAACATTACAAACATCAAAGCTTCATCTTCTAAAATTTATTATCATTTCACGTAGAATTGGAAAAGAGAAGTGAAGAGAGGAAAAAGCCAACGCCGAGAAAATCGAAGATCATCGCGAGGTAAGGGGTGATTTCATTCGATTTTAATGCCTTATGGGTTTTGGGAATCAACTGGATGATTGGGTATGTTAGGAAGTTTGATTTTTGATGAATATAGGTTTGTAGGATTAAACCCTATTTTGTGTCGGATTATAGAATTAAGATCAATAGTGTGTCGAACAATTGATAGGAATGATGAAACAATGATATATGATGTTGTTTTGGCGTATAATGGTCGTAAACTGGTGTTTCTAATGTTATAAGTTATATGGAAATGATTGGAAGTGAATAATAATGCATAAGTGCTGTCAAAATAGCAGATTTTGGTTCTGCAGGTCGTGGGAACCGGTTCCCAGTGGGAAGGAACCGAGTTCCTAGTGTAAACTTTCAAAAACTGGCAATTTTGTACGTAGGAACCGGTTCCCAGTGGGGTAGGAACCGGGTTCCCATACAAAATTCCAAGGGCGTGACTTTTTCAAAAAGTGGGAACCGGGTTGTACCAGGGTAGGAACCGGGTTCCACTGTATTGAGTTCAAAAATACTTAAACTTCAAAAATTCATATTTTCCAAACCGTAACTCCGATTCGAGTGCCGTTTTTGGCATTATTTCTTAAATTAAAGATACTATCTTATAAAAAGAAGAAAATATTATTTTTGTGAAAATTATTTTAAAAGTGTCGAGTTCCCGATTTTTGAAACGTTGATGGTTAAGGACAAAGGAGAATGGGTTATGAATTGTTTGATTTAATGAATGAGGACTGATACTTATGCGTTGTGCCTGCTATCCATTATGATTGAGATGTGATCATGTGATATATTGGTTAGATTGTTCGACAAGTTGAATGAAGATTGACGCTTATGTGTTGTTTTCCTTGTTGTTTATTCATGATTGTATTGATATCATGTGTTGTTGTCGATGTTGTATATTCATGATGATTGTTGATCTCAGTTGTTATTGGTGTACATATTGGTGATAGTCTTACTAATTGAAGGGTAAGCATTTGGCATAGTTATGCTTTGTGATAATTTATTTCATGATTATGTTGTTATCATGTGATACTCGTTGATGTTGGCATTATGTGGAATTATGTTGTGATCATATTTCGTTGAATTGATGTTGCATGCTTTTATGGTGCATGCATAAGCATTGTTTATGGTTCATTCCCATTGTGCGAAAGTGAGCTTGCGGAGCCAATAAACTTACCAGGATTCAGAGGTAGTGAGGCTAGATTCTTGACCCAGTGGTTATGGGCGAACCATGGATTTCCGCTATCTTTCCACATGTAAACGGAGCAGTGGGTGAACTCGATTCACGTTTTGGTACCACATGCATAGATTATGCGTTGCATATGGGATTGTAACATGCTAGGATGGTTTCCAGTGTTGCAATTTCCATTATTTGTTATATTACATGTTCATTGTGTGAGATGCCTTTGTGAATTGACTACGACTATGTGTTTGGATAATGGATTAATGTATTTAATTATTCTGTTGTATTTAAAAACATATAATGCATTTTATATTGGATAGAAATCTCACCCTTACTTTAATGATTTCAGATTTGAAGTGATTAGCTGCTTGGAAATCAGTGAGGATAGCTTCTAGAGTCGAGTCATTAGTTAATCCGCGTGTCAGTGTCGTGTTCTGGTAGATGTAACACTGGGGAAATGTTTGATTGAGATTCATTTTGGATATTAAATATTAGTTTTGATTAATGTTTCAGCTCATCATCCTGGAATAATCATGAACGACGTATTCAGGAGTTGTTATGTTTCATTTCCGCTGTCAAACATAACTTTTGGTTTATTTATTTAATGAATTCCTTCAGTGAAAGCATGACATCTGTTTGGTTATAATTTTGAATTATATTAAAAATTGTGATGCCTCTTGATATGTAATAAATACTCTGATTATTAAATTATAAAATCGCAGGTAATTAGAAGGGGTGTTATAAATTTTGTCGGGAGGGAGTTAAAGACGACAATCATATTGTTTTCTATTGTCCTAAAAGCATTGAGTGTTGGGATCTTATCGGGTTATGGCCTTCTATTCATCAGGCGACGACTGCTAAATGCCTTTTATCTCTATTATTTTCTCCCTTTTATAGGTTATAAATCAAGATCAATATGCCTTATTTTTTTAACCACTATTTGGAGCATCTGGAAGAGCAGAAATAATTATATTTGGAACCACTTAGAAGATTCAACAAAAAATATTTGTGATTGTGCCTCTTACTTGCTTATGGATGGAGAAATGCTCAACAAATCCAAGAGAGAAGTTCTAATCATAATAGAATTTCTTCGATCAACAAATCGAGTAAGCCTGCTGCAGGTCGTCTGAAATGCAATATATATGCATTCTTCTGTTTGACTCATAATAAGGTAGGAATTAGAGTTTGTCTTCGAGATGAAGATGGGTAATTTATAATATCCCAAACTGAATGGTTGTCACCTATTACTGAGGTCGACACGGGGGAGGCTTTAGGTCTATTGGTAACAATCAAATGAGTACATGAGTTCAACCTGGATGATATCGATTTTGAGGTAGATTCTAAAAGTGCGGCAGATAATGTGAATAACCAATATCTGAATTATACAGATTTTGGTGAGATCATCTAAGAATGCAAACACTTATTAACCTATTTTATCATGAACTTATTATGTCAAGTTTACTAGAAGACAAGATAATGCAGCGGCTCATGCGTTGACAAGGGTAGCTTCATCTTTTGTTAGGTTTTAAATTTTTAATGATGTTTCAATATATATTAAACAAATTATTATTAATAATATGAATTAAGCATTTTTATGTAAAAATAATAATGGGCACTCGATTGGATAAATATTAAATAGGACTTGGATGATCGTCATATCTTCCAAGAATCCAAGGCATTGTAACATTTGTGAGCTTTCTTACCCCTTCTATGAGTCATTTTGTTTACATCGTAGGCAATGTTTGATTGAAGCATGAAGAGGAAATACTCTATGTTTTCTTTAAGAAAAAGACACCTTTTTTTTCTTCTTTAGAAGTGCTTTTAGACATGAACCATTGGAAACCCATCTATGTGTTTTTGTGGTAGGCATTGGGTAAGTCGTTATACATGCAGAGAAGATCTTTATCATTTGATAATTAGCATAACATTCTACGATTTCATGTTCTCATTGATTTACTTTATGAATATGAGTGAGTTGTTAAGCTTTACATAGGATTATGTGTCACGTCATCAAATACTTAAGCTCCTTTCCTTGTATTGAGTGTTCATCCATTATAGATTTTGTTCTTATACTATTTTAAAGCTAAAAAATTGCGAACATGCAAGATGAGTAAAACACTCTAGAATTAATTTTTCTTTCCATAATTCCCATCTAATTATTTTTAAGGAAAACCATATTTAAATTTCTTATTTTTAACTTTAGCTTTAAAATATCTTATAGACACACAAAAACTCAAAAATTGGGTCAAATGTGACCAAATAATAAGATTAATGGATCTCTGTCTAAATTTTTTATACTACAACACTTACACACACAGCATATAAACTTAGTTACATTTTGTTGTTTTTCTTCATTATATTTATCTCTATTCTTTTTGTGGTAAAGTTTAAATTGTTATCCTTTTCAAAATAATAATTGGAAAAAAGCAATGGCTGAGTTGGGTTGATAACATGATCATGATAAATGTGAAGTGATTGGCAGCTATCTGGAGTGCAAGGCAAAGAAAAAGAAAAGCAAAATGAGTGGATACTCAAATTTGGAACTAGTATTGGTTTGTGGAAGATAGCATAGTATGGCATGGCATGCCGTTTTGTTGTCAAGTTGACACCCAAAACAAACATAATATAAAGTATGGATTTAAAGAAAATACTCTTGTAACCATTAGTAAGTTATCTTTGACTTTTATTTTAATTATGAATAAAATAACAATTATGAATCATTGTGATAGATTGACCTATAAGTTTTTTACAATAACTCTATCAACACTATTTTTATTTGAAAGAGGATATACTATTACGTAACTCTAAAACTTTAACCAATCAGATGTACTGTATTTTGAAAAAAGTGAAAAACGTATTAGATTGATTTAATTGAAATTAAATAACATATTTATGTAGCAGGGGGAGAAGGATATTTAGATATGTCAATATGGGAGTATATAATTTCTCTAATTCTTGAATTTTGGTGAAAGAAGGAAGAAACCAACTCTTGCTGAAATAGAAGTACGAGAATAACAAATCTTATAGTGTGTAAGAAGGGGAAAAAAAACATTATCAGATTGATCAATTCATTAGTGTATAATTTCTCAATTACTCGAGTTTAAAGGATGAAGAATGATGGAAGTTACTTTTATATTAATAAATGTTTTAGTCTTTTCGAATGGCTGTCGGACAAGCCATCTCTTCGAGTCAAGTAGTGAGTCGAACAGACTGAAAGGCCTCCAAAGGGCATCATCTGCTTGCTCTACACATGGTCAGAATCCGTCTGCTCGACGAGTGTCGAGAAGATCAGACCAATTCTCCCCATCGAGGGTTATGCTCGTTATGCCCCTATCTGGTCGACATAACGACTATCTCGCTCGGTTTGACCAGGTCAGTTCGAATAGCTATATTCGCGGATCCGCATATCTCGGCCCAAATATAGCAACCAATGAGAGTCCTCTTATGATCATTATATAAACACTCATACCTTTAATGACATTCTTACTCTAACAACCCTAATATTCTCTTATTCTCATCTTGATCACTTGCTTACTTTAACATCGGAGTGTCTTGCAGGTACATCACCCCCTCCTCAACATCAACATTGCTCGAAGGACCTACGTTTGCTCCGGCCATCTCCAATTCTCATCACTTATTCAGATCAGTGGCGTCGTATGTGGGAATTATCTTCCCCGTCTTTATTCCTCATCAAGAGTCCATAAGACCAAAGATACCTCAACACCTCCAAGAAGGTGGTTGAAAGCAACGACCTGTCCGCTTCGGGCAAGACCGTCCTCTCGTCTGTTCGCAAGACAGACAGGAATGATGTCTTTCCTCATCTCGAGGATTTCATTCGTAACAGGGATGGCAGGACCGCCTCCCCCGAGTTCGACGAAGCTGGCGACCAAGATTCTCCCTTGGATAATCAAGAATCCAAGGACCAGGCAGACGACGTCATCACCTTTCCTCCTTCAGTACCATTACCGACCAACAACAATCCAGCATTAGCTGTAATCTTGTCCTCCCTTAATCACACTAACAACCTCCTCCTCCAACAAGGTCAACATATCGAGGCTCTGGAAAAGAACCGCCAATTGTCTCCACCTCGGAGACCCAAAGCGGTCATTTCCCGTAGTCCCTCATCAAGAAGACCTTCTCGGAAAGAGGATCATCTCGACCGATATTTTCTGAAAAAGAGGGGACACACCCCTCCTCAGAAAAATCGGGGATCTCCTTCGTACAAGAAGACAAAGAGCGAGCCACGTCGACCCCGCGACCGAGACCTTTCTCCACCCCAGTGCATCAAGAACAATTGTTCTCTCTCCAAGTCGAAGCGACGAACACGAGCATCGTGGTCCTCTTTGTCGAGCGATCATGGATATTCCCATCCCTTCCAGGTTGGAGAAACCCCCGAATCTCGGACAGTATGATGGCACAACTGATCCCGACGAGCACATCGAAAACATTGACGCCCTGCTCGACTATCGAGCCGTTAGGGGCGCCATCAAGTGCAGTTTGTTCCCAACAACTCTGAGGAAAAGGGTAATATCTTGGTACAAAAGCCTCCCAAACAAGTTCATCACCTCATGGAAGAAGTTGGGAAGGATGTTCTCAAGGCACTTCACTGCCTCTCACCGTCACCTAAAGACAGAAGCCTCACTAGAAGCGATCATACAAGGAGAAGATGAATCTCTTCAAACATACATCATGAGGTTCAACAAAGAGGCTGTCTAGGTCTCCACGACCGACGAGATGAAGAAGCACTTGCTCGAACAAGGATTACGCTCCCGCAGCGATTTTGCTAAAGCAATTGGCATTGAAACACCAGTAACACTGGATGCCCTCCTCCTCAAGGCCCAGGCATACATCCAATACGAGGAGAAGGAGGCAGCCAATTATGCTCGACGTTGCAACATAAATGACCTCTCCAACCTCCCCGACGGGCAGGCATAAACAAATTGTCCCATGCAGACATAATTGCCTGGCAGACATATATTCCCCGCGAACACAACTGTCAGGAAGACATATGTCCCCTGCAGACACAACTGTCTGGTAGACATATGTTCCACGCGAACACAATTGCCTGACAAACATATGTTTCCCACGGACACAACTGTCGGATTAACATATGTTCCCCGCAAACACACCAGCCTAGCAGGCATACGTTCCCCACATCCGAATAAAAACGGAAAGGGGCATACTATCTCAAAAACTTACACGGGGAAGAACTTGCTCGATCATAAAATGCCGAAAAACTTAAACAATATTATAGTTAAGGCACGAGCAGTCAACATGCCTCAAAATATCATCCGAGCATCAAGAGCTCAACACCAAGCGCACGTGTAACGCCCGTTTTTAATTAATATTATATTATATTAATATTTTCGAATTTCCGATCGATATTTATATTAATCAATATATCTATTAATATATTTGGCGACGTTCCGTTCGGTCCGGTAAAATATTATTCGGATCCGATATTTAATTCCCCGAAATTATTTTAATTAATTGAGTTAATAATATTATTAGATATTATTAAGGTGTTAATTAATTAATTAAGTTAGGGGGTGTGAGGATTAATTATGTTGAATTGGGTTTGCACCCTTAAGCTTACTAGTAGGAAAAATACCATTACAAATCATTTCTCCTCATTTTCTTCCATTTAAAATACCAAAGCCAAACAAGAGCAAGAGAGGGAGCTAGTAGAAACATAACATATAAAAGCCATTTTCCTCACTTTCTTTCCTTTTCCAACATCATAAGCCAAACTTGGGAGCTTGAGAGAAAGAGAGGGTTTGGAGAAGAAGAAGAAGAGGAGCAAGAGCAAGCATGGATTTGGGGTTTTGTTGGAGCATCTTGAATCATCCAAGCTTGTGAGGTAAGGGGTTTGATTTTCCACTTCCTATAGTTAGAGTTTGATACATATATTATGGATTTGTGGTGAAAATTGGTGTCGAGGTTTTGAGTTGGGTGTTTGATGGTTTGATTTCCATTTCATATTGTTAGGGTTTGGTGGATTTAGTTTGGATTGAGGAAAAATTGATAGTTGGTTTATAGGGTTTTGTTGAGTGATTGTTGAAATGTTTAGAAGAGTTGATTTTGGGGTAGAGATTATAGGTGTTGTTATTAGTATTATGGTATAATGAAAATTATAGAATGGAAATGGAAATTGAAAAGAGAAACATAACAGCATATATGAAAAACCAGAAAACATATCTATCTGTTAGAAATTTAATGGCACAGGGAAGATGGGAAAATTGTGGACGTGGAGCAATGGGGGAGGCGCCCACCTCATGGTGTGGGCGGCCGTCCCCCTATTTATGGTGTGAGCCTCCAAGCAAAGGAGGGGCTGGGACGTTCGTCCCTGTTGCGTGGAGGTGGGGGAGAAGAAATGCCATTTTCCGGTTTTCTGTATTCTTGCATTTTCTGTTTTTCTGCAGAATTTCTACTTCTGCATAATTTTGTTTCTGTTTCTTATCATTTCCCCAATTTCTTATACTACTAGGTAGTATTAATAAAATATAACTAGAGCATAAGTTAGTCGATTAAATTTGGAACCCGATTATGTTCTGATTTTCTGATTCCGGTAATTTCGGCGACGGAGCAAGTTGCTCCGAATTCAACAAAAATTTACGTGCTAGCTAAGTTCGACGTGTAGAACATAGTGCTGAGGTTAGTTTTTAGAAATTACGAGTTTTTACGAGATAACCCGGAATAGGCCAATTTACGGTTAAATTGAATCGGATTGCGTTTTAGTGGATTTAAGAGGCGCGTATGGACAATCCGATTTCGATGTTAATAATTTTGACTAATGCCGGTTATTGGGAATGACTTTTGCGATGGTGTATTTATTAATGAATACTTTTGATATGCGATGCGATGATATATGTCTTTGTACATGATAAGGTGATGATTATATTGATGTTGTTAATAAATGCTTCCGAATTATGAATGCATGACTTTTGACGATGTTTTGCATAATGCAAATATGATGCGATGATATGTTTATTTAGTGTGAATAAATATGGAAACATGGACTTTATGTCAATTTTGATGAGCGATGATGATGTGTTGTTGTGTTGTCTTTATTATTGAGTCACATACATTGCATTGGTGACGATGGGCTTTTATGCCAAGCGACGAGGCTTTTATGCCAAGCGACGAGGCTTTATGCCAAGTGTTCCAAATTATGGACAAAGCGACGGGTACCACATGCATAACATAGTTGTGTCTCATGGAGTCGGTTATGTTTATGTTTGAGTTGTTTGGCGTTGAGTTTTTGTTAACTGATGGATGATATTGCATTGCGATGATATATGATGTTTTGTTTGGTGATGATCCTTATGATGAACATGAAATGAATATAATTTGATAATTTCATGATAACTATGCGATGAATATAAATGATGAGTTTTGCGATGATTTAACTTGATGAAATACTTAATGTAATGTGATGTGATGACGTTTGTGACGATGGGCTCTTATGCCAAAAGCGACGTTGGGCTTTAGCCAATTTGTGATGATTTTGTTTATATTGCTTATGTTATTAACATTGTTTGGTGTTATTGTTTGATGTTGTTGTCCATGATTGTCGTGTTAATTAGTGATGTGTTAGCTTGTGACGGTTTCGTGGTGACGGAAGTTTATGTGTTGTCGTGATGATTTATGCCGATGAGGCTAAGGCAATTAAGTGTAGATTATACACTTTAGAATAACGATAAGAGTATGTGAGTTTTGGATATGTGTTGGAATTGCACTTATTAACTTATATCCTTTGTAATCCCGAAACTATATATATATTTTATCATGCCTTTAATTATATGTTTTAGATTATCTCACCCTTTACTTGTTTCGCCGTTACCTTTATATTGGTAACGTGCAGGTTATGAAGACGGAGTTTATAGTTGTTGTTAGTTGTGTCGGTGTCGCTCTGATACGTAGCACTCGGGGGGAATATTTATGTTGTCCTTGTTGTTGTTCTTTTGTTGTTTCCTTTTTGTGAATAGGAACCATAATTTATAAGAACATGATTTTGATGAGGAAGTTTAATAAACGAGATATTCTATTTTTATGAATCAATTTATGTCTTCCGGCGATGCTATGTATCCGAGATTTTTACTTTAAAGCAAATTGTTTAAAGTGAGTTATTTTTGAAGGTGTGATGCCTCAGTATTTAATTTATGAAATTTTTAAATTACTCTGATTTTTGCATATTAAACTTTGGGTAATATTGGGGTGTTACAGCACGCCCCGGTATCAGCGATACGCCACAAACACGACATTAAGGGATCCTTGCTCCATATATATAATGAGCCAGATCCTTGCCTCTACACAGGGGACTCAAACGAGTCCCGTTGTCTAAGTACCTCGCTCGGCAGAACACCCAGCTTGCAATGGGACGTTCATGCCACCAACCTCAGGTCTTTAATCAAGACTTGAGTTTCGGATCAAGCCCAGTAAACAAAATGGCACCCTTCGACTAGTAACCCCACACTAGTGAAGACATAAACGAGCAAACCCCCCGAACACTTAACAAAAACGAACTTGTAAAATAACTCAAAATTATGAGCAAATAAACGAACAAATCATGTGCGAGCATGTCCTTGTAAATTTCACAAAATGCCTTTATCATAGATGACAAACTCCATCAACGCACTTTCCTCCTTAATGACAAGTTGACTTTAAGTCGTCACTTCTGTGCCTAGAAGCAACAACTTGGGGGATACTGTTCTGGACTTCCCGAATGGCTGTCGGGCAAACCATCTCTTCGAGCCTAGTAGCAAGTCGAACAGACCAAAAGGCCTCCAAAGGGCATCATCTGCTTGCTCTGCGCATGGAAAGAACACGTCTGCTCGACGGGTGTCGAGCAGATCAGACCAACTCTCCCTATCGAGGGCTATTCCCATTATGTCCCCATTTGGTCGACATAACGGCTAGTTTCGAGCACTCTCGCTCGGTTTAACCAGGTCAGTTCAAATAGCTATATTCGCGGATCCGCATATCTCGGCCCAAATATAACAACCAATGAGAGTCCTCCTATGATCATTATATAAACCCTCGTACCTTTGAGGGTAAGGTATCACATTCTTACTCTAACAACCCTAATATTCTCTTGTTCTCATCTTGATCACTTGCTTACTTTAGCATCGGAGTACCTTGCAGGTACACCACCCTCTCCTCAACATCAACATTGCTCGAAGGACCTCCGTTCTCTCTGGCCATCTCCAATTCTCATCACTTGTTCAGATTAATAACCTTTCAGATTGATCGTTCTAGATGTGGTTTATCTGAACTAATCAAATCGATAAAAGATGAATATATATTTAAGTGAAATTCTTTCACACTCTTTGGATTTCTCAAGAACCCCTAAAACAAGAAAATAAAAGAAATACTCTCAAAATTTCTAGAATCTTTGAGAGTGTCTTTCAGGCCTCCGAGTTATAGAATCTTATTGTTGAAAAAAATAATACAATGTAAGGTAGTGCAAGTGCAACGGTTGACATATTATGTCACGGGTTCATTTGTCAAAGTTTTAGATCAAGACTAGGTTAAAAATTGAGTTAATAGTTAAGTTTAATCAGTTGACATATTATAAATGAGAGTTTTCAGTTTTATTTGATAGTTAATTGTATTTTATTATTTACTGCGTGTATATATATATATATCTTTGAATACATTGTGAATGAATGAATTGTCATATTTCCTTAATCTCTCTCTCCCTCTCTCTCTCTCCACACTTAATTATTCATCATCATTATAATTCCAAGTTCTAATATTTGATATCAATAGTCTGGTTTGATCAATCAAACATCTATGTGCAATCTTGATCTCTGTCTCCGATGAAAGAACATGCAAATCTATTTATCCTTGACACGAAGAATTATGATAAATGGTGCAAGTAAATGAAAATGTTGTTTGACTCAAGATGTTCTTAATGAGATCAAGAACATTGTGAATCCTCTTGTTGAAAGTGCTACTCAAGAGCAAAGAGCATCACACAAGGAAGAAAAGAAGAAAGATTTCAAGGCGTTGTTTTTAATTCATCAATGTGTTAATACAGATAATTTCGAGAAAGTTGATGATTGCGAATCATCGAAGCAAATATGCGAAATCTTGGAGAAGGCATACGCAGGGGCTGACAAGGCGAAGGTTATGAGGTTATAAATGTACAAAAATCATCTTGAGTTTATTCAAATGGAGGATAAGGAGACCATCAACTATTTAACAAATAGAATTACTCGGTTGGTGAACTAAGTAAAAACATGTGGAGAAGTAATTATGGAGCTATATGTTGTCGCAAAAATATTGCATGCTTTGATGGCAAGATTTGATAACACATTCATAGCAATTGAGTAATCGAAAGATCTTGTGTTAATGTACAAAGAGGAGTTGCAAAGCTCTCTTGAAGCACATGAGAAGAGAATGAAGGAAAATAATGTTGATAAGGTAAATGTAGAGATTGATTTGCAAGCCTGTTTCAATGAGAAATATGAGAAGGAAATGGGAAAGTGTCCCATGAGCAAAGGTAAAGAGAACTTCAGATTTTGGTGGAAGAGAGTATCAAAGTTCTAATAACTCGACATACCAGAAAAGTGAAAGTAGTGGCAATAGGGTTATTGGATTAAACAACTTTAGAGGTGAAAATATTATAGGTATATGGGTAGAAGGAAGGTTGAGAAGAGCAGTGTGTGATGTTATAATTGTCAAAAGCTTGGTCTTTTTACAAAGAGTGCAATGCCAAAAGGAAATAACCTCAAGAAGATGAAACTATAGTTACTAGACAAGAGTTTGATGATGAAAACACACTCTTGGTCATAATAATAGAAGGAGAATGCAACAGCACCATGTCATACCCCAAAATTTGCCCTCCATCTATTCAAGAGATTTCATACATCTATGCTCAAGGATTCCTCAAGAGTTGATCAGACAAACTCTCTCCTAGACAATCAACCCAAACTAGGGTTTGGTATCTCTCAAGTCAAGATGAATTTCCAACATCTCCAATGGCCTTCATGCCTCCTCATATGCTTCAAAGATTCTCCATGTCAAGTTTCAAGCTTCACAAGTCAAGTTTCCTCAGACAATTGCTCAGATGGTTGAAAATCGGGTGTATTGGACAAAAAGTCAACTGTGGTCAACATACAGTCAAACTTCATAATTTTTGGTCAACATCCTCATTTTGAAGTTACATTCATCATTTGATCAAGGGTTGATCATGATTCATCAAGAAAACTCAAGATTTGCTCAAAAGTCAAACTTTCTAAATTAGGGTTTCTAGGTGAAAAGTCAATGAACTTTGGTGATCATAACTTTCTCATACTTTTCCACAAAGCTCATTTTGAAGGAAATTCAATTCTCTACAACTTCATGTCTCACAAGAATGTCCAAAAATGCTTCATTTGAGAGGTATAGCTCAAAACATTACAGTCATTTTCAAAGTCAACAAAAGTCAACTTTTTGATTTGAAGATATATTGAGCATGGTAACTCCAATTGAGATGAGACCAAATACATTGTTTAGAGGACTCTTAGAGCTTTCTAAAAAGTCCAAGAACACTCAAAAATGTGGAAAATTGAGCAAGATACACCATTCACAAGTTGGGCAATTTTGGAAGAATGCACAAGAGAGATACTTCAAAAATCAAATCTTTTGCAAATGGGCCTACTTTTCTTCATCCTAACTTGTTCCTCATGCAATTAGGAATGTCCAAGCCCAATGCCACGAATTTTTGATTTATTTTTCTATTTAATTTGTAATTTATTCATTTAAATGCAAATTAAATCTTAAAATAAATTATAAAATCAAAATTAATTGGAAGATTGATTTTATTGCTTTCTTGTGATCCAATCAACTCATAAATGCCAGCAATTTCGAAAATTAGATCAAATTTGGCAAGATTGGATTGAAATTGGACAAAGTTTGAAAATTTGATTTCATGAGAATATCAAATTTGATTTCCATTGAATATTGATTAATTCTTTCCAAATTCATCCCAAATCCATCCGATATATACTTGATGCATCTCAATTGCAAAGAACGAAAAAATTGCTCTAAAATCCTATTCCAAAGTTCAAAATCCGTGCACTTGAAGCAACGGCAACCCTAGTTTTGCTTGATTCAATAATTCAAGCCTTCCATTGTGTTCCTTGAGGCTCGAATCGATCCAGACCCTTGACTCTCAAAAACATCAAGAATTGAGAGAACACGATTTCGGTTTGTCATACTTTTCAAAATTCGATTTCTATCATTCATGCACTTTTAACATGTTTCGTGGTTTGTTTTGTGTTTAGATGGAAGTTTGCAAGCTTTCATAGTTTGATTGAATTATCATGGCGAATCGAACTTACCATAGCTAGGGTTCCATGGTTCGAATTGGGATCTCATGAAATAGGACAAATTGGACAAAGCGAATACCACCATCATGTTTAGAATGATGAATCCATCGAACCATGCCTTTGAATTGAATTTATATTACGTGTGTTGCATTTTTATGTTTGCGGGTCATAGCGTCGCTCAGGGCCGACGAAAATGCCAAATTCAAACAAGAACGATGAAGTTCTTGGCGAAGACGAACAATCGAAGGCGTGTGAAAATCCACTAAGTCCGTTTTCAAACACGATCGCACATGGTGTAGTGGTCGTGTTGGTTCTCAAGGTCTGAGGTCAGGGTCCCGAGTTCGATCCCTATGGGCACCAGTTTGCATTCTTTTTTTAAAACTTGCATATTTTCTATATTTTTCTTATTTTCAATATTTTGCATATTATTTTAATTCTTTTCATAATTTTATTTTTGCATTAAAAAATTACCAAAAACATTTTTTCTTTTTACATTATTTTCATAAAAATCTTTATTTAATTTAATAAACTAAAAAACATATTTTTGCATGCATATTTATTTTTATTTATATTTTTGCATTTAATTCACTTTTAATTACATTTTAATTATTAAATCTTTTCTAAAAAATCCCAAAAAAATTATTTTAACTTATTTATCTTATTTCCAGCATGTAGTAATTTTCCCATACTAAAACTTGCATTTTTTCTAACTTTTTCTCTTATTTCGATTTCATCATATTTTCCGATCTCTTATTCTTTCACAGGTTGTTCCGATTCGGACGTTTTCTTTTTATCATTCTATTTTTTCCTATAATGTAATTGTTCATGGGTTGTAATAGTTTAATCTAGGGTTTTATTTTCCGCATTTTAAATTATGTATCTGGCCCAAAGCCATGTAATAGCGTAGGATTTACCTTTCCGCATCTTTACATTCCGCATTTTACTTTCCGCACCCTATAAACTGTTAGTAACTAGGCGTGTATGGCAAGATAATAATTGAACATAGCCCACTAATCTTCAAGATAAAATATCTGAATTTGACACACTTCTTTCACACATGCACCCCTTAGGGTAATTCTCTCTCGTTGCCTTACGAATACAAATGGTCATGTCCCTCGAACGTAGAGGTATTCTAGCACCGTTGCCTTCAAAACAAATCATCATAGTCCCTTCGATACAAAGATCATAAGACCCACGATGTCGCCTCCGAATACATGATCTTGACCCTCGATTGGCGCCTACGAAAAATGATGATAGTCCCTTCGAATGTGCTAGGATATTTCCTACAAGTTGCTTTCTATGACCATCTGATGTCCCTTGAATGTCCGCTTACATCCAACGAATGGAGCTACCTACTAACTAATGGTATGGCTAGCGCTATTCTAAAGGAATGTAGAAGTACAACAAAACGACCAATTCTGAGTGGGTAAATAAGTCTTTTAGTTGCTCGCTCTATCAAATGCTTTTCACACCACACACTTTTTCCAAAATTCAAATTCTTTTTTTCAAAACGAAACATTTCGAACACTTTGTATACACTCCTACATGAGTCATTACAAAGTCAAAGCGAAATGCCTTTTCAAAACATTTTGTCAAACACACGAAAGCAATTTTAAAGGTGATCTAGAGCAACTAAGAGCCGTAGATAACTACGGATGGAAAGGGTGCTAATACCTTCCCTTTTCATAACCATTCTCCCGAACTCGAGAATCTAACGAAGGTCTTTTACATTACTTTTACCTTCCCTTAATTGGATAAAAATAAAAGTCGGTGGCGACTCTTGCTATCCGCACATTTGGATACAAAATCCTACAAAGTCGGTTCACCGTATTCTGTGGCGACTCTGAGGACATTGCCTAAAAGAGAATTGCCTTAGGGATTTCTAGATAACTTTTATTGCTTTTTGTTTGACTTGTATGCTTTATCTTTAAGGGTTGCTTGGGTATTATATTGTTGGGGGATCCTACACCCGGATCCGGGTTTCCTTTTAGGTAAGTAGCATTAGATCATCGCGACCGCTAGACGTATAATTAAGCGGTCAACATGATGGCTACGTTAGCGTGACACTTTGGTTGTCCGATACTCTTCATTCCCAAGTTGAAGATAGTATTTGGCTTCTGCGTGGTGTCATCAGCTAACTAAACTTTTAGAACCTTAATTGACCCATCTTGGCCATTAGAAGGTAGTGAGATGGCCGGCTTTGGTGTAGACCGAGGTTGGTTGATACTCGATGCTACGCTCATTGAGATTAGACTTTTGGGACATTTTCGATCGACCACTTGGCCGTCGTATTGAAATAAGCGCCTACGAAAGATCGTGATGTGAGATTCCTAGAACCGGTTACTATTATAGGACAGGATGAACCAACTCAAACTTTTGGTGGGGTAATCACCTATACCTCATGCAAGCCTTAAACCTAGGCTCATTGTGTGAATTGTTTGTGTGTGCTAAACATGACATCATGACATCATTCGCATTGCATATCATTTCTAACTATTTCAAGGACCTAGGGATTTATCTTTGCTCTGTTTTGTAGGAATTATGGCTTCTAGAAAGACTATCCGAATCAACTTCATGGGTATACCTTCTCAACTCAAAGAATTGGTTTCAGAAATTCCCGACCATGCTCAGTTCATCAAAAGACATGGTTATCTACTTGATTTGGTTATCTCGGTTTTGAAGAAGATATGATGCATGTCTATTCCGTTCTTTGATCCGAAACACCATTGCTTTACATTTCAGATTATCGGTTGGTTCCTACCTTAGAAGAGTTCTCTAAGCTACTTGGGATACCTATTCTTGACCAAATGCCATTCACCGGTTTGGAAAAGGTTCCTAAGTTCGAAGACATCGCATCCGCCTTACATCTTAAGCGCTCAGACATTGAAGCCAATTGGGAAACTAGAAGTGGAGTTAGGGGTTTACTTTCCAAGTTCTTAATCAAGAAAGCCCGAGAATTCCTCAAAGTTATGAGTTTCCATGCATTTGAAAACATTGTGGCCTTGCTAATTTATGGTTTGGTTCTATTTCCTAATTCGGATCAATTCATAGATGTCAATGCCATCAAGTTGTTTCTTACCCGTAATCCAGTGCCTACTTTACTTGGAGACATCCTGCATTCTCTCCACACTCGTACTACTAAGCGACAAGGAACTCTCATGTGTTGTGTCCCGTTACTTTCAAGGTGGTTTATTTTGCACCTTCCTCCATCAGTTTTGAAGAATGAACAAAGGTTGAGATGGTCTCAAAGGCTAATGTCACTCTCTCATTCAGATATCCGTTGGAATCTTTTCTCTCAAAAGGACTTCACATTCATTGAGCGTTGTGGAGAATTCCCTAATGTACCACTACTTGGTATAAGGGGAGGTATCACTTACAACCCTTTCTTAGCTCTACGTCAGTTTGGTTTTGCCCGAAGAGATGGTCCACATGATATGCTTCTCCAAGATGTTGTGTTCGACTACAATCACGATCTCGAATTACCGCGAAGGTTTATACATTGGGGCATGGTAAAGAAGCGATACCAAGACTTTGGGGCACCCAAACTCCATTCCTTGGGAACCTTACCTCAAATGGGTGCGAGCTCGAGCTCAAAACCTCATGATGCCATTCACGCTGTTTTACGGTAATTATGGAACTGTTGCTATAGGTGACGTACCCTATACCGTTCTCTATCCCGACATGCCTACTGATTTTGAAGACTTGAAGAGATCCTGGATTCAGCTTAAAGAAGAAAAGGATACCTTTGAAGCTCAATGCTATGCAAGCGAGAAGAAAGTGCTAGAGTTGACCAAGTTACTTCATGAAGAGCGAAGCATCAATGCTTACATCGGCACCAAGAGGAAGCGCCCATGGGAGACTTAGAGCTTTAGGATGTTTATGTTTTCTTTTATTGTTTTGAACTATCTCTTGTACTTAAAAAGAAAAAAAGAATAATGAGAAGTACTAATAAATGTTTGTTCATTGCTTGTCTAACAAATTTAAATCTCTAAGGTCCTTGAAAACATTGCATTGCATTCACATAAACATCGCATAGCATAGCATAACATTGCATCACAGGTACATTGGAGATTGGTTTTCTCATTTGCTTGCTATTTATTTTAGCAGAAATGGCTCTTGAACAGACTGTCAAAGATCTCCAGGCTCAGAATGCTCAGTTCCAACAAATGTTCACCAACTTGGTCCAAGGCCAAGAAGATTTGAAGAAGCTCATCAACAAGAAGAAGAAGGTTGTTGGTCTCCTCAACATGGGTGAGCGTTTCAAGGGGTCCTAAGGTGGTCAGCATTATCGAGCTCTGAAGGAAGTGTCCATACCGAGGGAGTACCAAGGGTGATGAAGGTGAGCAGTGAGCCAAAGAAAGGAGGAGAGATCATTCGATTATAGCCACACGATGAAGATGACAAGTACAAACAACTTGAAGACCGTCGAATCTTGTGGAAAACTTGAAAATGTCCGGCTGAATTTTGATGATCTAAGTCTTGTTCTGTGTTGTGATTCCTCCCAAGTTCAAAGTTCCTTTTGCCAAGTATGATGGCATGTCTTGCCCTAAGCTGCATTTGAAGTCCTATGTCCGTAAGATCAATCCCCACGATGAGAAAGTTGTGGATGCACTATTTTCAAGAGAGTTTGTCGGAACCCAATTGGAATGGTACTATCAGCTAGAGAATGACCGTATCCGTACTTGGGTGACTTAGCGATGCTTTCTGAGACGATATGGTACAATCTGAATTGACACCTACATGCAACTACAAAGCATGTCTATGGGTCGTGACGAGAAGTTCAAGGAGTATGCTCGAAATGGAGAGATCTAGCAGTGAGTTCAACCACCCTTGTCCAATAGGGAGTTGGTTGATATGTTTATGGAACAACGAGGCCCATTCTTCAATCATCGATTGGAAATTCTTCATCCGGATTCACCGAGTGATATTGACGAGCGCATTGAAGCTGGTATCAAGAGTGGGAAGATCCATGTAGAGTCATCTTCAAATCTGCGAAGAAATCTTTTGGTGGTAAAGAAGCCAATCTTGTGTAAAAAGCCGAGCCAAGACCGACCGCGCTCAATGGGGGCATTGTGATCTCGATCCTACATCGGACAACCTCGGCGAGACAACGGCGTGGCGAGCCACGAAGGCAGTTCTGAAGATCAACATGCCTTTGTCGCAAGCCTTGCAACACATGTTGAAAGCGAGTGATTACCTTGAGGATCCTCCTCGAATGTCAACACTTCCTCTCCGGTACAATCCAAATGCTAAGTGTGCTTACCATTCCAATAGCCGGGACATAATCGATGATTGTTGGGCCGAAGAACAAGATTCAAGATATGATTGAATCTAAGCATTGAGTTTGATCCTCTGTTGAGACTCGAATGTGATCAACGCTCCTATGCCTAACCATGACAAGAGTTCCAATCTTTGTTGGGGACGATACTTATGTTTTCAACATAGATGACTTGACCATCCCTCGATGGTATTAAGAAGAATTTGTTGCAAGCGGTGTCAATCCGGGATGCCCGAGAATTGTCGTTGGTGCCCATCACACGATGGTTGTGCTTGGTTGAGAAGACGTGTTCGGTGCATGATGGATAACCGTGAGATACTATTTACGAAACCACCTGCGGTGTGTGAAGAAATGTCTAAGTTAAAGATCGACAATGCAAACGAAACTCATGTGGGATACCTTGGGGCAGCCAAGTGGAAAGTATGATTACATGGTGAAGTACATTTCACGCTACAAGATTCCTATTGAAGATGTTAAGGCAACCGGATGGGGTGACGATTTCCCAAGACTATCTGATGTTAACACGATAAGGATTTCCTCTGCGATCCTGTGCCTAGAGTAGCACCTCTCATTATCACTTCTCCAAGACCGGTTCCATATTCCTCGACAAAGCTATCCCTTGGAATTATGGAGTGATGTTTACTATCATGGTGTCAAACAAGATCCTCGACCATTGAAGATCTTACTGCTGAAGTTTCTATTCGACATTGACAACATCACCGGATCCGATGGTGACGAGAAGGAAGGTATTCTCTCGAGATCTCTCCTCCAAAGACACTGCGACTCCACTCGCATTCCAGCTACTCAATCAATATCCCCTAGAGGAAAGAACCATGACTCATCTGCTCAACGGAAGTACCAAAGGAAGTTCTGAAGACACCTCCAAACAAGAAATGGAGAAATTAGAAGATCATCAAGAAGAGTGATTACAATGTTGTGGAGCAGTTGGAAGACTCCGTCCAAGATATCCATGCTTGCTCTGCTCTTGTGCTCCGAGGCTCATGCTAATGCCTTGGTGAAGTTTCGAAGAATGCTCATGTACCGCAAGACACTACCAGATCAATTCGAAGTTTGTATTGCTAGCACGGCTGCCAACAACGGCCTAGGCTTCGATCTTGATTTGACTCCTTAGGAAAGAAACACAACAAGGCCTTGCATCTCTGTTGAATGCAAGGCGTTACCTATCTCATGTTTTGGTTGATACTGGTTACGCTCTCGAATATCCTACAAGGCTTTTGATCGGCTTGATGTCGAAGGGTTGGTTACGAGACCCGTGACATTATCGTGAGAGCTTTTGATGGCTCTAGCGAGCGATTTTGGAGAGCTTATTACACTGTTAAAGTCGGTTCCCGGACTTTTGACTCCACTTTCTTTGTCATGGACATCCGTCCAGCCTACTCTTGCCTACTTGGACGCCTTGGATACATGGGGCGGCCTTACCTCTACTTGCATCGAAGTACCGGTGAAAGGAAAGGTTGTCACAGTGTATGGTGAAGAAGAGTATATGGTCAGTCATCTCCAGTCATTCTGATACCTCGAGATGGAAGGAGAATTCTTCGAGACTCCCTGTCAAGCTTTTGAAACAATACCCAGAGTCATGCTGTTGACTCTCCGTCCTCTGAGGTTACACAAGCTCCGCCTAGGATGGCCTCGCTGAAAGATGCTCAAACTACTGTTGAACAAGGAGGAAGTACTATTTGGGGTCAGCTCCCTGATCTTCCCTTCAAATCTGACAAGACCGGTTTAGGCTTCACCATCAAGGGTCAGAAGATGATACGCCGCGAACGTGCCGGCCAACTTCCTTTCCGCATCGGCCAGTGGAATCCATGCTATAGAAGGCGACAACGGCTTCGACATCGCAAGTGGATCTTCCCAACTCAGATCATGGGCTCGGCAATTGGAAGATTGAAGACGTCATACCAATCTCCTTTAGTCAGGAGTAATTGCTCTTGTTTTGTTTTGCTTTTCGTATTTCTTTATGTTTGAACAATAAACTTTGAAAGCCTAGTGCCTTGCCGGGCATCATGGCTCGTTCGAGGTTATTATCATCGTTTGCGTATTTTCATTCAATAAATCGTTGGACTTTTGCATTCAATTGTTTGTTTTCTTTCTTTTACTTTATCACCCCTTCAAAAGCTATGTGTTCTTACACACACGTGATACAACGAGAATCACTCGAATCTCGTTAATAACACTATGCTAGTGCTAAATATGACTTGATAATCCGATCTACCAAGCGAAGGCGAAGTGAGGAAGATTGTGAAGTGCCGGAGAACTTGCGGACTACAGCAAGAAGAAGCGAGTTATACTGACCACGAAGAAAGTTGAGGTTGTGAATTTGGGTCTTGTGAAGGCGAAAAGATCAAGATAGGAGCGGGTCTTGAGATGTTAAAGAAAGGTTGGTTCGGATGCTACGAGACTATATTGAGGTTTTGCTTGGTCATACGAAGACATGCCGGTTTAGACATTGATATTGTGGTACACGATTGCCGACAAAGAAGGTTTTCTCGGTGAAACGAGAAGGTTCATCGTATGCATCACGAGATGTCGAGAAAATCAAAGCCGAAGTTATGAAACAGTTCAATGCGGTTTCTTAGTCACTTCTTATCCACGATGGGTTGCAAGCGTGGTACCCGTACCTAAGAAGGATGGTAAAGTACGAATGTGTGTGGATTACGAGATCGAACAAAGCGAGTCCGAAAGCGATTTTCCCTTCCTCATATTGATGTTCGGTTGACAACACCGCTCAGCATAAGGTTTTCTCCTTCATGGATGGTTTCTCCGGTTACAATCAGATCAAAATGGCTCCCGAAGACATGGAGAAGACTACTTTTGTTACGGTGGGGCACTTTCGCTATAAGGTTATGCCGTTCGGATTGAAGAGCGGGCGCCACTTATCGGTGCTATGGTGGCATTGTTTCATGACATGATTCATCACGAGATAGAGGTCTCGTCGGCGACATGATAGCTCGATCACGGTGAAGAAGAACATCTTGATCATTTGCTGTTTGACAAATTGAAGAAATGCAGTTGAGACTTAATCCCAACAAGTGCACTTTTGGAGTCGGATCGGAAAACTCCTAGGGTTTGTAGTTAGTGGAAGAGTATTGAGGTTGACCTGAAGGTTAAAGCTATTCAAGAGATGCCGCTCCCGCACCGAGAAAGAGGTCGAGGTTTCTTGGGCCGATTAAACTACATTGCAGATTCATTGCACACTAGCGCTACTTGTGAGCCAATCTTCAAGTTATTAAAGAAAGATCAAGTAGTGGAATGGAATGGCGATTGCGGATCGCTTTTGACAAAATCAAGGAGTACCTACGAATCCTCCTATCGATGCCTGCCGAAGGAAGACCTCTTATCATGTACTTGGCGGTGTTAGAGAACTCAATGGGGTGTGTGTTGGGGCAACATGATGAGTGCAGTCGAAAAGAGCATGCAATATACTACCTTAGCAAAAGTTTACCATTGTGAAACAAGATACTCACAGCTCGAGAAAACTTACAACGCTTGGCTTGGGCTCGCCGACTAAGGCGGTTGACTCACACTACTTTGTTGATTTCAAGATGGATCCGATAAAATACATCTTTGAGAAACCAGCTCTCTCGGAAGAATAGCAAGATGGCAAATGATCTTGACCGAATCGACATCCGTACACTTCTCGAAGCGATCAAAGGAAGTGTAGTAGCGATCATTTGGCTCATCAAGCCGTAGATGACTATCGATCTATGCGATTCAATTTCGGATGAGGATGTTTTACTAATTCTGATTGCGAAGAACCGGCCAGACGAAGGACACGAACAAGGATCCCGATGGACCATGGTCTTTGATGGAGCCTCAAGCGCGGCAATGGCATTGGCGCCATCATTACATCCCTACGGCGGACATACTCCTTTCACCGCAGATTATGTTTCATTGCACTAACAACATGGCGGTCTGAGCGTGCATCATGGGTCTTAAAGGCTATTGACTTAAGAATCAAGTTCTTGCAAGTATATGGAGACTCAGCTTTAGTGATCATTCAGATTAAGGACGAGTGGGATACTAAACATCCGAATCTCATTCCGTATCGAGAGCATGTTCTGAGTCTGATCCCCTACTTCGAAGAGATTACTTTCAATCATATTCCACGAGAAGAATCGGTTGGCGCGCATTGGCTACTATGTCGTCTATGTTCAGATGGGACAACGAGGCTCCCCGGATCATCATTGAGAAGTTTGACCAACATATTGTTATGAGCTTGATCTGAAGAGAAACCTTGGTACTATGGCGTGAAGAGGTATCTTGAGACTCGGGAATATCCAGGGCATCATTAATGATAAGAAGTTCATGAGAAGATTTGCATCAAATTCTTCCTCAACAGCATCTTATACAAAGCAACCATGACTTGTGCTTACTCCGTATGTAGACGGAAAACGCAATGCGTATCATGGAAGAGTTACGAAGGCGCATTTGGTACCCACTCCGATGGACATCGATGGCTAAGAAGATTTTGAGAACGAGTTACTATTGGTCCACCATGGAAGCGATTGTCACCTACGCTCGATCTTGTCACAAGTGCGGTTATCGCGACAAAGTACCGTACCTCCGGTACCTCTGAATGTTTTAACTTCTCCTTGGCCTTTTGCAATGTGGGGCATTGACATGATCGGAGAATTAAGCCCACTTCCAATGGACATCATTTCATCCTTGTGGCAATTGACTATTTCACCAAGTGGGTAGAAGCGACCTCGTTCGCATCTGTTACCAAGAATGTTGTGGCTCGATTCATCAAGCATAATCTTATCATCGGTATGGCACCCGAAAGGATTATCACAGATAACGGTTCCAATCTCAACAACAAGATGATCACCGAACTCTGCATGCAGTTCAAGATCAAGCATCACAACTCTTCTCCTTATCGGCCTGAGATGAATGGCGCGATGGAAGCCGCCAACAAGAACATTAAGAAGATTATCAGAAGATGGTGTGACTTACAAAGATTGGCATGAGATGTTACCATTTGCTCTTCATGGTTATCGCGCCAGCCGAACATCAGCAGGGCAACCCCTTCTCTCTTGTATACGGTATGGAAGCCGTCTTACCCATCGAGGTTCAGATACCCTCAACCAGAGTCCTCCAGGAGGCAGAGATAGGCGAAGACGATTGGGTCCAGACTCGCCTTGACCAGATTAACTTGATTGATGAGAAACGACTCGCATCCATCTGCCATGGACAGATTTATCATAAGCGAATAATCAGAGCATTTAACAAGAAGGTCAAGCACCGAGTCTACCAAGTCGGTGATCTAGTAGTCAAGCGCATCATTCTTCCACAAGGTGATCGAGGGCAAATGGACTCCCACCACGAGGGACCGTTTGTAGTCAAGGCAGTGTTCTCCGTGACTATGATACTTAGCACCATGGATGGTGAAGACTTCCCACACCTTGTGAGCGAGACATAGTCAAAAATACTACGCATAAAAGAGACCCGCTAGGTCGGCGAACGAGGCAAAAATAAGGGCATCTGGCGAACCAAAGGTTCGGGCAAAAGTTAAGGATATATACAAAACATGTACACCGGCAAGTCGAAAACACGAAAAGGCGGCTTGGGCAAAAAGGTATCGGTGGTGAAAACCGAAAGGAGGTCTAGGCAAAAGTTAGGGATTTAAGCGTACGACTATGTCTCTTCCGATCACCTTCTTCGGACTACTATCAGCATTCAAGTTCAAATGGCGAAGATCGGTCTCACTTTCTCTGACAGAGGGATGAGATAGTCGAAATATATGAGTACTAGCATAGTTGGAACTTAACGAGATTGTTTCCGCATAGCTTTTACCTTTCTTGTGTACAAACCACTTGGCCATCGCCACCTTTCAAATAAGCATAGCTTCTTTCTCTTTACAATTTCCATTGTTGTTGTTTGCAATAAGTCCAACGTTTGCTTTGAATGATTATACGCACTCGACAGTAAAATCTCTCTGCAAACATACGAAAGGTGAACATACAAAAGTACTTACTACAGGTTCCAGGAATTGGGATGACGACGAAAGTCAACAAATAGTTCCCCACAGAGCATAAAGGTGTCACTCACAACACACCATCCCCATCGGGGTATATGTTAATCCACAAGCAGTGATTCCACTCAACCGAGCAATGTTACATCAGTCTCCAAGCAGTAGCACCTCATCCCCCGTCAAGGTATTCATCCCCAGCGGACGTGTCTCAATCCTCCCCCTTCTCCCCGGCAGCAGTATCTAGACTCGAAACTTGGTCAGATAGTGCATCGGAGGAAACATACACTTTTTATTCCCCAGCCAGAGATTACAACGGACTCCAGACTCTTCTAGCCCGGTCTCTCAGCAACCATCAAATGCTCTCCAGGGAGATCTACACTCGGAATCCCATGGGCGTCTCCTAAATTTCCTCAGCAGGATCTACATACAAGGTCCCCAACAGATTGCCTCCCAGACTCTCCTCAGCAGGGTCTATGAGATCTCCAACAACGAGCTTCTCAAATCTCTACCTTCCTCAACAGTATCTAAGCCCAAGACTTGGTCAGATAGTGCATCGGAGGAATCCAGGATATCTTTCTTCTCCTCCGAAAGCGGGGTTTCCACCTACACAATTTCCCCAAGCAGGAGTCAGAAATCCTCAAACAGAACATCCGCATCTTCTTCAAGATGGATATGTTTTGAAATATCACAGCATGCATCATTCATACATTACTCATAAAGTCATAATTCATGCATGTGTCATTCATACACTGTCATGCATCATACTTTGCATAAAAATAACCAATATTCTATCAAAGTTTCTCTTGTTTTCTCCAAAACAGGTAACAATCACTTCTGACACAAACAGGTCCAGGATTAAGCCCCGAATCGACGGGAAAACTATCTGAAAGACCGCCCTTGGTTGTCTTCCGACAACAGGTCCAAGATTAAGCCCCGAATCGACGGGAAAACTATCTGAAAGACCGCCCTTGGTTGTTTTCCGACAACAGGTCCAGGATTAAGCCCCGCGGAAAACTATCGAGACCACCTACGGTTATCCACCGATAACGACAATGGATCAACACCGATGCACAGGAAGCCATCCACATTCTTGCCAACTACAATCTCCTCGAATAATCGACGAAGATTTATTACGATTCCTTATTACAACTTCTGAGAGCGTACGACTCAGTTGCTTTGGATGGCATCTTAAACCCATCTCCGACTACTTGTCAACATTTCTTCACTTTCAGAATGTTGCATATATGGTTAAAAATCAATACAGACCAATAAATTCATTCAAAGTGAACACGAAGTCTAACGTATGACTCCCTCCGAATGGCATCTTAAGCCCATCTCCATGCTCCTTCCAGGAACGTCTACAGAGCCTAGCGTACGGCTCACTCCCCAGCATCGATCTTTCCAGATGGCATCCTAAGCCCATCTCCGTCAATTCTCCTATCAACATTCTCGAGTCTAGCGTACGACTCATCCTCGGTAAGTATCCGACTTCTCAAATGGCATCAAGGCCCATTCCGCATCATCCACCAACAGCGAGTGCAAATTTTCAGGTGTACTCGGTGTTCAATCATCTTCTACCTCCAGGTCGCGAAAGACAAGCATGTCAACCTAACCCTCCGGTACAAGAAGATTGAACAGGGGCAGCTGTCATACCCCAAAATTTGCCCTCCATCTATTCAAGAGATTTCATACATCTATGCTCAAGGATTCCTCAAGAGTTGATCAGACAAACTCTCTCCTAGACAATCAACCCAAACTAGGGTTTGGTATCTCTCAAGTCAAGATGAATTTCCAACATCTCCAATGGACTTCATGCCTCCTCATATGCTTCAAAGATTCTCCATGTCAAGTTTCAAACTTCACAAGTCAAGTTTCCTCAGACAATTGCTCAGATGGTTGAAAATCGGGTGTATTGGACAAAAAGTCAACTGTGGTCAACATACAGTCAAACTTCATAATTTTTGGTCAACATCCTCATTTTGAAGTTACATTCATCATTTGATCAAGGGTTGATCATGATTCATCAAGAAAACTCAAGATTTGCTCAAAAGTCAAACTTTCTAAATTAGGGTTTCTAGGTGAAAAGTCAATCTTTGGTGATCATAACTTTCTCATACTTTCTCGAAATTTTCCACCAAAGCTCATTTTGAAGGAAATTCAATTCTCTACAACTTCATATCTCACAAGAATGTCCAAAAAATGCTTCATTTGAGAGGTATAGCTCAAAACATTACAGGTCATTTTCAAAGTCAACAAAAAGTCAACTTTTTGATTTGAAGATATATTGAGCATGGTAACTCCAATTGAGATGAGACCAAAGACATTGTTTAGAGGACTCTTAGAGCTTTCCAAAAAGTCCAAGAACACTCAAAAATGTGGAAAATTGAGCAAGATACACCATTCACAAGTTGGGCAATTTTGGAAGAATGCACAAAGAGAGATACTTCAAAAAATCAAATCTTTTGCAAATGGGCCTACTTTTTCTTCATCCTAACTTGTTCCTCATGCAATTAGGAATGTCCAAGCCCAATGCCACGAATTTTTGATTTATTTTTCTATTTAATTTGTAATTTATTCATTTAAATGCAAATTAAATCTTAAAATAAATTATAAAATCAAAATTAATTGGAAGATTGATTTTTATTGCTTTCTTGTGATCCAATCAACTCATAAATGCCAGCAATTTCGAAAATTAGATCAAATTTGGCAAGATTGGATTGAAATTGGACAAAGTTTGAAAATTTGATTTCATGAGAATATCAAATTTGATTTCCATTGAATATTGATTAATTCTTTCCAAATTCAATCCCAAATCCATCCAGCATATATACTTGATGCATCTCAATTGCAAAGAACGAAAAAATTGCTCTAAAAACCCTATTCCAAAGTTCAAAAATCCGTGCACTTGAAGCAACTGGCAACCCTAGTTTTGCTTCGATTCAGCCAATTCCAAGCCTTCCATTGTGTTCCTTGAGGCTCTCAGAATCGATCCAGACCCTTACAACTCTCAAAAACATCAAGAATTGAGAGAACACGATTTCGGTTTGTCATACTTTTCAAAATTCGATTTCTATCATTCATGCACTTTTAACATGTTTGTGGTTTGTTTGTGTTTAGATGGAAGTTTGCAAGCTTTCTGCATAGTTTGATTGAATTATCATGGCGAATCGAACTTACCATAGCTAGGGTTCCATGGTTGAATTGGGATCTCATGAAATAGGACAAATTGGACAAAACGAATACCACCATCATGTTTAGAATGATGAATCCAATCGAACCATGCCTTTGAATTGAATTTATATTACGTGTGTTGCATTTTTGATGTTTGCCAGGGTCATAGCGTCGCTCTGAGGCCGACGCAAAATGCCCAGAATTCAAACAAGAACGATGAAGTTCTTGGCGCGAAGACGGAGCAATACGAAGGCGACGCGTGTGAAAATCCACTAAGTCCGTTTTCAAACACAGATGCGCACATGGTGTAGTGGTCAGCGTGTTGGTTCTCAAGGTCTGAGGTCAGGGTCCCGAGTTCGATCCCTATGGGCACCAGTTTGCATTCTTTTTTTAAAACTTGCATATTTTCTATATTTTTCTTATTTTCAATATTTTGCATATTATTTTAATTCTTTTCATAATTTTATTTTTGCATTAAAAAATTACCAAAAACATTTTTTCTTTTTACATTATTTTCATAAAAATCTTTATTTAATTTAATAAACTAAAAAACATATTTTTGCATGCATATTTATTTTTATTTATATTTTTGCATTTAATTCACTTTTAATTACATTTTAATTATTAAATCTTTTCTAAAAAATCCCAAAAAAATTATTTTAACTTATTTATCTTATTTCCAGCATGTAGTAATTTTCCCATACTAAAACTTGCATTTTTTCTAACTTTTTCTCTTATTTCGATTTCATCATATTTTCCGATCTCTTATTCTTTCACAGGTTGTTCCGATTCGGACGTTTTCTTTTTATCATTCTATTTTTTCCTATAATGTAATTGTTCATGGGTTGTAATAGTTTAATCTAGGGTTTTATTTTCCGCATTTTAAATTATGTATCTGCCCCAAAGCCATGTAATAGCGTAGGATTTACCTTTCCGCATCTTTACATTCCGCATTTTACTTTCCGCACCCTATAAACTGTTAGTAACTAGGCGTGTATGGCAAGATAATAATTGAACATAGCCCACTAATCTTCAAGATAAAATATCTGAATTTGACACACTTCTTTCACACATGCACCCCTTAGGGTAATTCTCTCTCGTTGCCTTACGAATACAAATGGTCATGTCCCTCGAACGTAGAGGTATTCTAGCACCGTTGCCTTCAAAACAAATCATCATAGTCCCTTCGATACAAAGATCATAAGACCCACAATGTCGCCTCCGAATACATGATCTTGACCCTCGATTGGCGCCTACGAAAAATGATGATAGTCCCTTCGAATGTGCTAGGATATTTCCTACAAGTTGCTTTCTATGACCATCTGATGTCCCTTCGAATGTCCCGCTTACATCCAACGAATGGAGCTACCTACTAACTAATGGTATGGCTAGCGTTATTCTAAAGGAATGTAGAAGTACAACAAAACGACCAATTCTGAGTGGGTAAATAAGTCTTTTAGTTGCTCGCTCTATCAAATGCTTTTCACACCACACACTTTTTCCAAAATTCAAATTCTTTTTTTCAAAACGAAACATTTCCGAACACTTTGTATACACTCCTACATGAGTCATTACAAAGTCAAAGCGAAATGCCTTTTCAAAACATTTTTGTCAAACACACAGAAAGCAATTTTAAAAGGTGATCTAGAGCAACTAAGAGCCCGTAGATAACTACGGATGGAAAGGGGTGCTAATACCTTCCCTTTTCATAACCATTCTCCCGAACTCAGAATCTAACGAAGGTCTTTTTCTGTTACTTTTACCTTCCCTTAATTGGATAAAAATAAAAGTCGGTGGTGACTCTTGCTATCCGCACATTTGGATACAAAAATCCTACAAAGTCAGTTCACCGTATTACACACCAACATTTTATAAAACAATGCAAAATCAAAGTGTAATTGGTTGAACTTTTATGCTAATCGTTTACATGATGGGGAAAATGCAATGATGACTTTGAAAGAAGCAGTGTAGTGCAACGATCAATGATATTTGGACTTTGGATGTTCCACGCATATGACGAGGATGAAATATTGGTTTGTTACAATCAAGTATTCCATGAAGAACAAACTTAAGTTCACGGGTGATACCACTCTAGCGGTGGAAAGGATTTGTGAAGTATCAATCGAGATAAGGGATGGTAGACATTCTTTGATAATGGACGAGTTGTATATTTCTGAAATCAAGTGTAATCTTATAAGTATTGGCCAATTACTTGAGAAGGGTTACAAGATTCATATGGAGAACAAGGCGATAGGCTGTATGGATGCAAACAAGGTTTTGGTCCTAAAAGCTCCTATGACTCCTAATAGAACTTTCAAGATCGAGTTTAAGTTTATGGAGCATAGGTGTCTAGCTACAACGGCTAGTCGAGAAGAGTGGATATTGAACTATAGGCTTCGGCATCTTAATTTATGAGATCTTAATATCTTGCAAAATAACATAATGGTGACAAAGTTGCCATTGATCAAAATATCAGCTAAATTTTTTGAAGAATGTCTGTAAGTGAAGCAACATAAGTGAAAATTCAGCAAGGATGTAGTTTGTAGAACTAAGTGTCACCTTGAGGTGGTGTATTCATATATGTGTGGATTGATGGAAGTTGATTTGATTGGTGGAAAAATATATTTTGTCACATTAATTGATGATCATAGTAGAAAGATATGGACTTACCTAATAAAGAGAAATGATGAGTATTTGAAGTATTTAAAAAGTTCAAGGTCGCGGTTGAAAGGCAAAGAGTTCATAAGCTACAAGTTCTAAAACCAAATGGTGGAGGTGATTATGTCTCAAATGAATTTTGGAGGTTTTGTGATCAAGAGAGCATAATACATGAGGTAGTACCACCTTATACACACCATAGCAAAATGGTGTTGTCAAAAGGAAGAGTCGATCAATTATGAACGAGGTGAGAAACATGTTGAAAGGGAAGAACTTTCCAAAATAATTATGGGGGTAATTAGTGTACACAACTGCATATTTGTTGAATATGTGTCCAACAAAGAAGATTGAGAAGATAACATTGGAATAAGCTTGATCAGGATTGAAACCAAAAATGATTCATCTAAGAAAGTTTGGCTTAGTGGAGTATCAACATGTGTCATATCAACTTATAAAGAAGCTTGATGACAAGGGAGAGTAGATGATACTTATAGGGTATCATGTTATCGGTAGTTACAAGTTGTATTGTGCAGAAAATAGAAGAATTGTGATCACTCGAGACGTCGCTTTTAACGAAATTAAAGAAGTCCACCAGAGTGCAATTAATTGGCATAAAGTGCAATTTGTTGGCATAAAAGTGCAACCAATTACAATAGTGAAAAGTTTGATTTTGCAATTTTGGAAAGTGCAAAACCAGCCCCTGTTGAAGCCTGAATGGGTGAAAACGTGATAATATCAACAAGGCAAAGACTTTGGCCTCCAAGAGTCTAAGATTGTGAGTTGTTTCGAGATGACAAAGTTAGTGACAATGGTAATTTCTTCCATGTGCAATTATGGTTGAATCCAAACACGTTAAAATGGATGAGGCTTTGAGTGATCCAAAATGGTATTGTGCTATGAAGGGGGAGCTAGAATCTATAAGAAGAACAAATCCAACAAGGGATTGCTCATGCACCAAAGAATGTGTGCACTTGAGATTTTGAAGAAGTTTGAAATAGAGCATTATAATGTTGCCATTACTCCAGCTGAACTTAGGATGTTGTTGTCGAAGAATAAGTATAAGTAAGATGTTAATCCAACTCAGTATCGAAGGTTGATTGGATCCTAATGTTACTTGTGCAATACACTATCAGATTTGTCGTTTAGTATCGGTATTGTGAGCATATTCATTGAGAAACCGAAGATATCTCACTTGGCAGTGAGGTTGAGCAATTAAAAGTAATTATTTGTTTTTATTATATCTATAGGGACTGGTGGGATATCAATGTTGTTCAATAGTTACTATGTTTTTAAGCGGAAGTTTGCAAGATGTTTGATTATGGAAAGTTAAAGAATGTAAATCGATAAAAAATAACTAAAGTTTCAAATATATGAAAAGCTGATAGGATTGGATTTCATCCACCGATAGAATATGTAGTTTACCAATCAATTATATACATTCTAAACATTCATCAATATCATCATATATCGCTTACAATAGAGTTTATGTCTAAACTTCTAATGAGATTTCAACCTTATTATTTAATCGACGATCTCTCAGTTTATTAAACAATACACTAGCATTAAGAATTGATACTTTATGTGGATGTTATACTAAATATATGTCTAGAGTTTAGAATCTAACAGATGTTCATCTTAGATCAAAATTTGAACCATATTTCTCAATATCAATTCAAATATATAAAGGTAAATGGTGAAACAAAGATAACATCGATATAGATTCATAAATAGATTATATATGACGCCATGATTAATAATAATACATATTGTTACAGTGAACTTACATCCAATCCAAACAAGAAAGGTATTTAGCTACTCATGGTAGCTTGATACAAATAGAAGAATAAAGATGAACATCCATCAATTATGATTTCTAAATGATTGATGTGAACCCAGCTTCTGATATTCAATAAGCACCCTCTCTTGTTGTTTTCTAGGTTTCTCTCTATCCAAAATGTAAATTCTACCTCAAAATATCCGTTGAATTCTATTTATAGAAAATAGACAATCATAGACCGCACTAAGCCCCAAAGAGCGCGCTTAGCACGACTAGCAGGAAAAAATGATTAAACTGCCCAAAATGGCACTTAGTGCAGGAAAAAGGCGCTTGGCGTGCAAGCTGTAACACCCCATCTAAATACCCCGAATATATTAATTAAATTAATATCTAAATCGGCTTTAATCAGAGTTAACACGGAAACTGATGGATGTCACAATTAATAAATAAAATCAAACTTCAATTAAATAGTAGCCATGCTACACTGAGGATCAAATTTTAGATAGTTTAGTCAAAATAAGACCATGCCTTACACAGCGGAAAACATCATAGCCAAACGGAATAATCCAATCATTATTATTCCCAACAAAATTAAAGAAAACAACTAAACAACTATCTAATTCCTCAACTAACGTTCCCCAGTGTTACAATCTAATCAGAGCATGACACTGACACGCGGACTTAAACGATAAGCTCTAGAGCCATCCTCACCAACTCCTCAGCTGCTAACTTTAATCTGAAATTGTAAAGTAAGGGTGAGACTTCTCATAATTAAAGCATATTATAAGCTTCTCATTTAACAATATATTACAAGCATATTATTTCACCCACTTAACACAATTCAGGTTCAACACACAACCATATTCATATAAGTCATTATGCATAATCAATAGACAACAAAAAGAATTGCAACACTGGAAGACATCCTATCATATTACAATCCCATGCAAACACAAATGCAGACTCAATGCATGTGGTACCGACACGTGACCAAGTCACCCAACACTGATCCATCATCAACCGGATACAGTAACCATCGATTCGTCCATAACCACTCGGACACGAATCCAGCCTAACCACCCATCCTCACTCGGGTATCGGTTATCGGCAATTCAAGTCAAATTCCGCACAATGGGAATTAACTTCACCAAAACAATGCATATGCACGCACATCACTAGCATGCAACATCAATCAGTCTATGTATACATCAATCTAACATAACTGAATCAAACCAATCAACATGATATTTCAACCAAACCATGCATACAATTAACATCAGCATAAACATGCTTTACATCTACACAATACCAATACATCCATCATCACAGGATCTCTGCTACATACACATCAACATGTGTCAGTCAATCATCGTTTATTTCGAAATTCGACTCCTTTCCAAAATAATTTCAAGTTTTGAAAATATTATCATTTTATAAGATAGAGCATTAAATTTGAGAAACAACGTCCAAAATGGCGCTCAAAACGGACTCACGGTTTGAAAGTTATGAATTTTTAAAGTTTTAAAAAATTTCAAAAGTTTTCAGTGGAACCCGGTTCCTCCCTGGGAGTAACCGGTTCCCACATTTCAGAAAAACAGCGCCCCTGGAAAAATGTATGGGGAACCCGGTTCCTCCAGGTAGGGAACCGGTTCCCAGAAGTAAAATTTCATATTTTTTGGAAAAATAACGTGGAACCCGGTTCCTCCCACACAGGAACTGGTTCCTGAGTTCAAAAATGTTACTTTTCACCATTTTAAAAGCTGGAACCCGGGTTCTCCCACTGGGGAACCGGTTCCCACGACCTTCAGACCCAAAAACTCAGTTTTGACAGCATTAGTTCCCAAAACCATTTTCCTTTTCATCCAAAAACGTGCCCACATGTTTCGACACCATAAAATCACTCATTCATCATCAATAACATACGATATAACATGTTTTATTCATCAGTACTGATCCTATATCATACAAATCAATGAATTTATACATTCCGACACAATCTGACACCATTAGGTATACACCCATGGAAACCTAGAAATTCCCAAACTAAGATTTCCTAACATGCTATGATCTATAGTATCAAAATCAAAACCTATAATACGAATTAATCAATCGAAATCACCCCTTACCTTGTGGGTTCTTCGAATTCTGACACTTCTAGGTCTTCTTCCTTCTTTCTCCTCTTCTCAACTTCACGTATTCTTGTTTTCTCCAAAATGACTCTATTTTCCTTCTTTCCTTATTTTATTCCTTTTATTCCTTATTAACATAAATAAAAATAAATCTTTACTCCTCACACCTCAATTAATTCCATCATTAATCTCAATAATCCAACATATTAATAAATTATGTCCTCAATTAATTTAATAATTAAAAAGCATAATTATTTAATTATTGAATTATTTTTGGGTGTCACAACTCTCCCCAACTAAAAGAGTTTTCGTCCTCGAAAACATACCTCAGACGAATAGTTCGGGATACGAGTCCTTCATCTGACTCTCCAGCTCCCAAGTGACATTTCCATCAGCTGGTCCTCCCCAAGCAACTCTTACGAATGCAATTTCCTTGCCTCGCAACTGTTTCAACTTCCGATCTTCTATTCTCATAGGTACCGCTTCCACAGTCAAATTCTCTCGTACCTGTATATCATCTACCCGAATCTCATGAGACGGATCAACAATGTACTTCCTTAGCTGAGATACATGAAAAACATCATGCAGATTCGCAAGTGACGGCGGCAAAGTAATCTGATACGCAACTTTCCCAACTCTCTTGGTAATCTGAAAAGGACCAATAAATCATGGAGTCAACTTCTTTGACTTCAAAGCTCGACCAATACCAGTCATCGGAGTAACTCGCATAAAAATATGTTCCCCTTCACTAAACTCAAGATCTTTCCTCCCCTTATCGTGATAACTTTTCTGACGACTCTGAGAAGTCCTCATCTTCTCCTAAATCATCTTAATCTTTTCTGAAGTCTGCTGAACAATTTCCGGTCCAATCACAGCACTCTCTCCAGATTCATACCAACACAATGGTGTCCGACACCTCCTACCATACAATGCCTCAAACGGAGCCATACCAATACTCGAGTGAAATCTATTGTTGTAGGTAAACTCAATCAATGGCAGATAACTATCCCAAGCTCCACCCTTCTCTAACACACAAGCTCTCAGCAAATCTTCCAACGACTGAATCGTTCTTTCCGTCTGACCATCTGTCTGTGGATGATAAGCAGAACTTAAACGCAACTTGGTACCCAAAGCTTCTTGCAATCCCGTCCAGAACTTAGATGTAAACCTCGGATCTCGATCCGACACAATGCTAGAAGGAATACCGTGCAAGCTTACAACCTTTTCAACATACAATTCTGCCAACCTCTCCATCGGGTAATCCATTCTCATCGGAATAAAGTGAGCAGATTTCGTCAACCTATCCACAATCACCCAGATAGAATCACAATTCTTAGCTGTCCTCGGCAACCCAGACACAAAATCCATTGAGATCCCATCCCACTTCCATTCTGGAACAAATAACGGCTCCATCAATCCTGACGGTTTCTGATGCTCGATTTTCGACTTCTGACAAACCAAACAAGCATACACAAACTCAGCAATTTCCTTTTTCATTCCCCGGCCACCAAAACAACTTTTTCAAATCATGGTACATTTAAGTAGCACCGGGATGAATACTCAACCCGCTACGATGCCCTTCTTCCAAAATACTCTTCCTAATCTCGGCAACATCCGGAACACACACTCGATCACCAAATCTCATAACTCCATTCTCATCAATTCGGAATTCGCCTCCTTGACCTTGGTTGATCAATGTCAACTTGTCAACTAAACCAACATCAGATTTCTGTCCATTTCTAATCTCTTCCAAAATACCACTAGTCAGTTTCAACATACCCAACTTCACACTATTCTGAGTAGTTTCACAAACCAAACTTAAATCTCTAAACTGTTCAACCAAATCTAACTCACGGACCATCAACATCGACATATGCAAGGACTTTCTACTCAAAGCATCCGCAACAACGTTTGCCTTACCAGGATGGTAATTCAAACCGAAATCATAATCCTTTAAGAATTCTAACCATCTCCTCTGCCTCATGTTCAACTATTTCTGGTCAAAGAGATACTTCAGACTCTTATGATCGCTGAATACCTCAAACCGAGAACCATATAAATAATGTCTCCACAACTTCAAAACAAACACAACAGCTGCCAACTTGAAGCAACTCGATTTTCAAAAAATCATTTAAATGAATTTTCAAAACAATGAAATCGCCACCTAATTTTATTTGTTCTAGAAAGAACGGGGAAATATAGATAAAACCCACAAAAATCGGATAAGGCGGTCTACAAGACCAAAAAGGATGGATTCGGGAGTCGGTTACGCAAGGGGAAGGTATTAGCACCCCTTACGTCCATCGTACTCGATGGGACCCATTTAGTTCAAAATGTGTTTGTGTGTGTGTAATCGCTAATTTCTAAATTATGAATAAGAAATAAGAAAACAGGATTTGTTTGTTATTATTTTGAGTTTGACACTGTTTCGAAACCGCGTGCCTACGTATTCCCTCGTGCAATGGGAAAGTCAAAACTCCGTAGTTCTTGTTGAAAATGTCTTGGATTGTTTGTATTGATTTTAGAAGAAATGTTTTTGATTTTTTTGATAATCGCATATAAGCGAAAAATGATTTGAATGGGTTGAATTGATTTTAGTGGTAGATGACAAGTACCAAAACATCGGGATATCCTCTAACGATTCGATACTCGAGATTGGTGATTGAGGTCAACTGATCTTCTCTCATCCAAAATTTTTATTATGAAAAGAGTGAGGTGAAACAAAGTTCACTTTTATTAAGTGTTATGGAATAAAGTATTTAAGTCATTGGGTTACCCTCTAACGGCCCAAATACTTTACATTTTAATTAAATCATCGGGCGAACCTCTAACAATTTAATTAAATTCCATATCACTATGTTTTTTTGTTTTTGTAGAAAAAATTGATTTTTGAAAACAAATTCAATTAATTAATTTAATTTGAAAGTGTTTTAAATGTTCAAGTGTATGGAATAAAGTATTCGAGTCATTGGGTTTCCCTCTAATGGCCCAAATACTTTACATTTTAATTAAATTGTTGGGCGAACCTCTAACAATTTAATTAAGTACCATAACACTATATTGAAAATTGCGGCGTTGGACGTAGAGAAATGATATTTCGGGTTATGGTTAACCAAGTATATGGACTTGATTAACCATGAGACCCTGGTGCATGGTGATTGGTATATGGACCAATTATTTTTTCGGGTTATGATTAATCAAGGCAACGAGGGTCTTAATTAACCTCGTGAGGATGGCCATGCCCATCCCCAACCATGAGACCCTTAGGGAATTTGGTGTGGGTAACCAAAAATGAGAGAGCGGAGGCGTTGTTGTTTTTATATTAATTTGAGAGTGAATGTACGATCGTGAAATAAACATGCAAGCGAACAATGTAATAGCGGATAAATAAAGAAAATAAATTAACACACAATACAAATCGGAATTTAAATAATCATTAGTATAGATATTCTTTTACTTGATGAAAAATCAATTAACAATTTAATTGGTAATTCAACAAATAAAAAACTACCATATGCCAAAATATTATTTAATACATCATTATATATAAAAACTTGCATAATAATTGAATTTAAAGAGAAAAGTTTAGGAATGGGCCTGTTTGAAGCTTTAAGCTGAAGGGTGTGAGTAGCAATCTGAGCCCAAGCCCAAAAGCAATGCTGCTGGATCCTGTGTGAGTGCCTCCATGGATCATGCTGTGGTCCACCATTCTGGATCGTTAGATCTGGACTTTGGCAGATCTGGTGGCTTAAGCTGGAGGGTGCAAACTTGATACCATGGACATACATACACCAGATTTCGAAATAAACCAAACAGATGGTGACAAGTGTCACCACCTAAACTAACCAACATGATAAAATAAATTTTCAACTAATATCTTCCTAAACTCATTTTTATGCTATAAATTATAAAAACAAATAACACTAATTCTAATTAAATAACTAATAATACTAATAAAAATTAGTTTATTGTCATTATATTGTTATATACTGTTTTTTACTAAAAAAAAGGGCTAAATTAGTTTTATATAAAAAAATAAAATCTCTACTATACCTAGATTAGACTAAACCTATTTAATACTAAAAAAAAAAACTGATCTTAAATTATATTTTATAAAAAAAATGAAAAGTAAAAAAAACTAAATCAGTTTTTTAAGAGCAAAATTAATTTGTAAACAGAAATTAGTTTTACTATATTTTTTATAAAATGAACATCATATGAAAATTAAAATTAACTTTGATAAAACAAAAGCCTAAGTTACTAATCCTAGTTCTTACTAATCTACAGAACAACACAAACACACTCTCCTCTTACTCGAACTCTCTCGCCTCACCGCTTGCATGTTATCGTTCGCTCATCTCTCTCGCTCTGTGACCGCAATCGCTTCTCACTTCGAACTCTCGATCTGTTATCGCTGTCCCACGATCCTCACTGCCGCTCCGATCTAGGAACTCGATGTCCCTCTCTCGCCTCTCTGTTCTCTCGTCGCGACTCACCGTCTCACTGATCTCTCTCTCTCTCGACCATGACCGCGATTTGAACAACGAAATCTGTCCCTCTCTCGATCTGTTACTCTGTTACTTCGATTTCATGTTAAGTTTTTGAAAACTGTTTTAATGGGTGTTTTTGTTTACAGATTAGGAACGGAAAAGGGGTGAAACCCTAACTCTATTCGGTGAAATCGGTGTTGCTATGATGGAAAATACATGATGAAAACATGACAAAGCGAAAAGGAAAAGAGCCATGGTGGTGATTCAGAGATCGGGATGGCGGTGGATGGCGGCCGGTGGCCGCAACCCCGGTGAGATCTCTCTTTTTTTACCTTGTGTTCTGCTTCTTCCTCGTTTTCGCTTTTCTGAAGGATTATCTGACTGGAAAATGATGATGTTTTTTCGTTTTTCTGGGTTTGGCTTCGATAACCGTTGTTCTGGGTTTAGGTTGGTAACGATTATTGTTCTGGGTTTATGATTTCGGCTGTGATTTAGTATGCTGTTAGGGTTTGGTCACTGACGAATTCGGCTAGGGTTTTGAGTGAATAGTAGCTGCCTCCTTTGTTATAAACTTCAATGCTTATATACCCAGAACTTAGGGTTTTGTTATTCTGATCCCTTTTGAAAAACAAGGCTTTTGCTTGATGGGCTTGCATCAATTTGTATTGGGCTGATAGTTTTGATGCTGTATTTTCTGATATGTTGGCAGTTCTCTGTTGTATTCCCTGATATGTTGGCTGTTTGATGCATTGTTTATGGTAAACATTGCCCGAAAAGATGTGTACTCTTGCTGCCCTGCATAAAACCACAGTACTGTCATGCCAAAACTGTTTTGAAACTGCTTTTCCTCATCTTCTTTCCACACCTCCTGTTGTGAACCAAGGGTACACCCTTGAGGATTTGCAATAGCGAGTTTATGGCCGATGATTCGCTATGAGGCCGGTTTTGAACGATTGAAACCCTTGCACAACCTGATTCCGGAAAGAAAATCCTAATGATGATTTGAAAATTGCGTATCTTGTATCTTGTTTATGTTATCATTGCTGTCCGTTTATTGCTAACCAAGTTTCTTTGTTTGTTTCATGAATGCAAGTAATGGCATGAGCTTTGGAGCATGGTGAAGGCAAACTTTGGACAAGAAGGCAAGGTGCGAAGATAGAGCAAGAAAACATAGAAGCCAAAGAACAACGAAACTTCAATAGAATCTAGGATTAGGATATAACATTTGTAGCATGATCTTAGAACTTAAAACTTGTAATCTAGGAACTCTTGTATTAGAAACCTTGAAATTTTATAATATCACAAATTCAAATTGACATTGTGAATTCGATTACTCATGTAGCATTTGTGCAAACTAAAGTTAAGTGAATGTTGAATTCGGAAGTTTGATTCTACCTTGTAAACGGGTGTTATTTTGAATTCGAATATGACTTTGAAACTTGAATGACAAGGAAAGGAAATTGAATATTGACTGAATTTGTTTGGCTTTTGGATTGAAATTTGCATTTTAGGATTTGACAAATTGTAACATGTAACTTGATTCATGTCCTTGTACAAAAACTTTTAGAGCAATCTTGGAAATCTTGGGATTTTATGAACACAAGCTTTGAGAAATATGCAACTAATTGAATTCTTGATTGTGTATAAAAGTTGGAAATTCATTGTGCATCAAATATCCCAAAAATTTGTCATGAACCAAAATTAAATTGGTTAAAACAAAACAAGTTGAAATATTGATTAACAAATATATCCAATTCTACTTCAATCTATAATCCCAATCCGCAGTCTTGAATCAACGAGTGGTAACATGGTCGTTGCATTTTTTAGAACTTGAGAAAAATTGTCATGTATGATCTTGATTCATGTTCTAAAAAAAATGAATGAGGTCTTAAGAGAACTATGAATGGAATTTGAATATGTGTTCAATTTTCTAAATCCTCCTTCGAACTCAAAAATGCACATTATAAAAGCTTTGAACTTGTGATCAAAAATCTCGAAATCCAAGTTATCTTGTAATTAAATTAATCCCATTTGAAATTCCCGGCCACAAAGTTTCCATTTTGATCCGTTCATGTAGAAAATCCGAGCCTTTTGCCACTTGAAACAAAAATTGAAACTCTAAGTTTCAAATAAAGTTCTTGATTCAAAACTTTAGTCAACTTGGCGATTCCATGATTTCTTTAAGAAATGGGTGATAGATTCCACTTGGATATAATGGTATTATCACCGCATTTGCAAATCGAAACATATTCGGTAGTAGAAAAAGATTTGAAACCAAACGAATTTCAAAAGGAAACTTCTAATCTTCATTGAATGCCTTGAATCTCGTGAGCGGTGAACGCAACTAGAAAAGACCTAAACACGTGGCAACTTGGACACCCTCGAATCTTGCAAACAAACCCTCTGGACGAATATTTCCCATACATTCACTGTTGCCAAGAGCGAACAAAACTGACGAGCAAACCAAACGCACTAGAACTTGTATTGTCGACCAATAAACGGATAGTCACAATCCACCCTTCTACATCTTGAACAATGAACTCGAAACAACAACAAAACCCAAACTCGTGGTGAATTGATCTCCTGAATCAGGAGGCAATGACATTCAAAACAACCAGACTTTCGTAGCTCCATCAAGAACAGACCATTCAATTCAACAACCGAACACCAAGCCCTGAAACCCGATAGATATGAACGGACAAGATTTAATCATTAAACCTCGTCGTTTCCCAATATCCTAGATTGGTTGAAAGCACCACAACTTTTCTGTTCAACGGAGAATCTTTGGGAATCAACTCCGATCCGTAACCATAGAACCAGTGGTATGAATGCATGTGAGTGTCATGATAAATGCGAAGCCTAAACCAGATAAGATCGAGATAGGAGGGCAAATTTTGGGGTGCAACAGTTGCCCCTATTTAATCGTCTTAAACCTGAAAGTGAGATTGGCGATAGCCTTTCGAGCTTTCAAGGTAGAAGAAGATTAAATACTACAAGAACCCAAAAATTTGCGCTCCGAAGAACGAGTAGAAATATTTATGGTTTTTTTATTTTCTATTTTTTTGTGATTTTTTTTTGTGAACAGTTTCGGTACGTCGAGAAACGAATGCGCTTAAATAAGCGACTTCGCAGATTAGAAATGAAAACTAACAGATCTTTGGAACGAGCATACTTCAATAAGTTGCTTGCAGATCGGAAGGTAAGAACTCATAGATCTTTGGAGCAGCATACTTCAATAAGTTGCATCGATCAAAAATGAGAACAGGTAGATCTTTGGAGCAGCATACTTTAATAAGTTGCATCGCAGATCAAAACAAAACCAGACGGACCTTTGGAGCGGTACTTCAATAAGTTGCTTCGCAGATCGAAAGGTAAGGACTCATAGATCTTTGGAGCGAGCATACTTCAATAAGTTGCATCGCAGATCAAAATGAGAAACGGTAGATCTTTGGAGCAGCGCATACTTCAATAAGTTGCATCATGATCAAAACAAAACAGACGGACCTTTGGAGCGAGCATACTTCAATAAGTTGCTTCGCGGATCGAGAAAGGTAAGGACTCATAGATCTTTGGAGCAGCGCATACTTCAATAAGTTGCATCGCGATCAAAAATGAGAACAGTAGATCTTTGGAGCATACTTTAATAAGTTGCATCGAGATCAAAAGCGAAACCAGACGGACCTTTGGAGCGAGCATACTTCAATAAGTTGCTTGAGTCGAGGGTAAGAACTCATAGATCTTTGGAGCGAGCATACTTCAATAAGTTGCATCGCAGATCAAAAATGAGAACAAGCAGTATATGTCGGTAAAGATATTAGACACACACAGAGGAGACCGGAGGCAGACTCACTAGGAGAAGATATATGGAATGGTAAAATTGTCGATCGAAGGCAATTCACGGGAAAGAGGCCAAACAAAGGGGACTCTAGCAAGGATTGCCAAACTATGTTGGACTTTAAAAGGTTGCAAATGTGCAAGGAACTACAATATCCCTCAAACCAAAGGCGGGGTGTAATTCTTCAAGCGGCAATTATATGAATTACCACACACCAAGTATGGATACTCAAATAGCAGAAGCAAGAAAGGTTAGACACCGACTCTTACTCACACTCTAACGATAGAGGCAAGCGTGGGTAAGAATACCAAGAATAAAAATTTGCAAAAAGTAAGGCGCTTGGTAATTGAATTGAATCGAATAATGTGAGACGACACGGGTCAAAAATCGATGACAACAACAAGAAGAATTTCTTGAGGAACTCATTGGGAATACCACTTGGGGATTTTTATGGATGGACTTTTCTTGGAGCCATAAAGGTACTCGAAAACTTTAATCTGGCTTATGCTTAGATGCATGTTTGAGATTATTACTTTTTAGCGTAATGCTCCATATCAATAGAAATGCTACGCGTTTTTTTTTTATGCTATGCAATGCAATGATGCATGTTTGAGATTATTACTTTTTTAGCGTAATGCTCCATATCAATAGAAATGCTACGCGTTTTTTTTTTTTTGATGCTATGCAATGCAATGATGCATGTTTTGATGTTTTGTCTAGGAATAAAGGCAATTGTGAGTTGCCGAGGGAACATCAACCCTCCAAGAATTGAATACAATCATCTGGTCTTCATCAAAGAGATGATAGTCTGGACCCTGGTAGGGGGATTGCAGAGTAGAAGTATCATCTTTCAATGATTAGCATCACTGGGGAGGTAACTCTTGGAGATCAACATTCATCTGGGACGATGATCTTGTCGCGTAGAGTTCATGATTTCGATAGCTCTGGATTACGAGCTCTTGCATAAGAGGAATCGACAACATCTTCTGGCACAAGTGAGCTTTTGAATGTGATCTTCTTTGGCGTAAGCCGCTCTTTGCGATCTTCATGACGACGAAAGAGTGATAACATTTGAGGGCACATATGCCATAGATAACTCTTGTTGGAGAAAAGAAACCTTGTCGATTGACGAAGCCCATGCACATGGTGCCCTTCGCATAATTGAAAATGTAAAGCAGGAGACATAACAAATAATTACCTCTGAGATCAACTGTTTCAATCGTTAATGTGGTGTACCGAAATTCCGAGTAACCCGAAATTATGCCCGCGTTGGCCGATGTTTTATACGAGTTTATTAAAAATATCGGACGTCGTTTTGCAAACAAAACAGTTAAAATACATGAAAATAAGGCGAAATAAATGATAGAAAAACACAGTTTGGATGAAAGTAATTTTATTGATTGATTAGCCCGTAAATGAGCATTTACATCAAAGCAAATCACGAAAAGAGGCAATGGCTTATACATCAAAGTTAAAAGAAAAGGTGACAATAAAAATCATGGATTTTGTCGAATCTGAATCCGCCATACTCTTCACAACTTCAACATCCCTTCATATCGATCCGTCAACGAAAATGCTCGATTAGTGACCCTCCATCTCTCGGATTATCAAGTTATTGTAAAAGCTGACCCAAGCAGTGTCGTGCAGTTGTAGTCGTTCGCCTTGAATCCCTAATTTTGCTGGACCGCCCTTTACGGTTTTCAATCCAGGATACCCTTTTGCCCAAGCCGGGTTTTCGACTTGCCGGGTGTACAATCTTTTATATTTATCCCTAACTTTTGCCGAACCTCTTGGTTCGTCGGGATGCTTTATTTTGCTTAGGCGGTCAACCTAACGGTCTCTTTTTATCGAAGTATTTTTGACTACATCTGCATTGATCGGGTGGGAAATCCTCTCCATCCATAGTCGCGAGCAACATAGCTCCTCGAGAAAACTTTCTTCTAGCACGGTCCTTCATAATTTGGAGCCCACTTGCCGGCGTCTGTCTTGTTGGGAGGCAAAATTCTCTTGACACCGGTCACCGACTTGGAAATTTCGTGGACACACTCTCTTGTCGAAAGCCCTTTTCATACGCTTCTGGTATAGCTGTCCATGACAAATAGCTGTCAATCTCTTCTCGTCGATGAGATTCAATTGATCAAGTCTATTCTGAACCCATTCAGCTTCATCGAGTTGCACATCTGTTAAAATCCTTAAGGAAGGGATCTCAACTTCCACGTGTAGGACTGCCTCCATACCGTATACCAAGGAGAAGGGAGTTGCCCCTGTTGACGTGCGTATTGAAGTGCGATAGCCGTGCAAGGCAAATGGCAACATCTCGTGCCAATCCTTGTAAGTGACAACCATCTTTTGTACAATCTTCTTGATATTCTTGTTTGCCGCCTCCACAGCACCATTCATTTTTGGACGATATGGAGAAGAATTATGATGCTTTATCTTGAAACTGTCACAGTTCTTTCATCATTTGTTGTTGAGATTCGAGCCATTATCGGTAATGATCTTCTCGGGAACCCCATAACGACAAATGATATTATGCTTGATGAAGCGTGTGACCACTTGTCTAGTGACACGAGCATAAGATCTTGCCTCGACCCATTTGGTAAAGTAGTCAATGGCAACAAGGATGAATCGATGTCCATTAGAAGCGGTGGGCTTAATTTCTCCAATCATATCAATGCCCCACATCGCAAAGGCCATGGAGAAGTCAAAACATTCAATGAAGAAGGTGGCACATGCATCTTATCGGTAAAATTTGACATTTGTAGCATGTTACGGCATGGTTGTAGATCATTCTCCATGGTGGACCAATAATAGCTGCTCTCAAGATCTTCTTGGCCATGGTGTGTCCACTAGAATCGTCCGAAGGAACCTTCATGAATTTCTTCTATAATCTTGTTTGCTTCGTGTCTATCCGCATCAGCAAAAGCAGTCATAGTTCCTTTTGTACAACACACGCCATTGAGGAAAAATTTAAGAGTACTTGCGAGCCTTCTTATCAACGATGGAAGCATCATCAGGGTATTCTTTCGTCTCGAGATACCTTTTGATGTCATAGAACCAAGGTTTTTCATCTACTTCACCTTCTACTTCATAGCAGAATGCAGGTTCATCCAACCTCATTATAGTGATAGATGGGGCATCATTCGCCCATCTGACCTTAAACATGGATGACAGAGTAGCCAAAGCGTCTGCCAAATTATTCTCTTCCCTTGGGATGTGATCAAAAGTGATCTCGTCGAAATAAGGGATCAACTTCAAGACATGATCTCGGTATGGAATCAAATTCGGATGGCGGGTCTCCCAATCTCCATTGATTTGACTAATTACCAAAGCGGAATCTCCATACACCGCCAAGATTTTAATTCTCAGATCAATGGCCGCTTCAATCCCGAAAATACAAGCTTCGTACTCGGCCACATTATTGGTGCAATCGAAACAGATTCTGGCAGTGAATGGAATATGAAAACCGGTCGGAGAAGTGATAATGGCGCCAACACCATTTCCTAGTGCATTTGAGGCTCCATCGAATGCCATTGTCCACCATGAGCAGGCTCGGGTCCCTCTTCGAGCCACGGAATGTTACAATCTCGATATACATAATGTCTTCATCGGGAACTCAAACTTCATCGGTGATAGTCATCATCTAATGGTTGTTGGCGAGATAGTCCGCCACCACACTACCTTTGATAGCCTTACGAGTAGTGTATTGGATATCATATTCATCGGGATCATTTGCCACGGGCTATCCTTCTGTGAGTGGCTTCTCAAAGATATACTTTATCGGGTCCATTTGGAGATCAAGAAAGTAGTGTGAGTTAACATATAATGTCGAGCCGTTTTGCTGCCCATGCGAGCACAACAAGTCTTTTCAACAATGAATACCTCGATTCACATTCATGAACTTCTTGCTCAAGTAGTATATGGCGTGCTCTTTTACGCTGTCTCATCATGTTGTCTAGCACACAACCCATGGAATTCTCCACACGGTCAAGTACATAATCAACGGTCTACCCTCCACCGGGGGTGAGAGAATTGGAGGCTCTTATAGGTACCTCTTTATACTGTCGAATGCCGTCTGACAATCGCCGTTCCACCTGGTCGTTGGATTCTTTCTTAACAACTTGAAAATGGGCTCACATGTAGCTGTGAGATAAGAAATGAACCTAGCGATGTAATTCAGTCTTCCCAAGAAACCTCGCACTTCCTTTTCTGTCCTTGGCTCTGGCATTTCTTGTATCGCTTTTATCTTTGCAGGGTCAACCTCAATCCCTTTCTCGCTCACGATAAAGCCTAAAAGTTTCCCTGATCTCACCCCAAAGGTGCACTTACTTGGGTTCAACCTCAGCCTGAACTTTCTCAACCTTTCGAACAATTTCAACAAGTGAACCAGGTGTTCTTCTTACATGCGGGACTTGGCAATCATATCATCCACGTAGACTTCAATCTCTTTATGCATCATATCATGAAAGAGAGTAACCATAGCGCGCTGATATGTTGCCCCGGCGTTCTTCAAACCGAAAGGCATCACCTTGTAGCAGAAAGTCCCCCATGGTGTAATGAAAGTAGTTTTCTCCATATCATTGGGCGCCATCTTAATCTGGTTGTAGCCAGAGAAACCATCCATGAAGGAGAATACTTTAGCTTGAGCAGTATTATCGACCAAAATGTCGATGTGCGGGAGAGGGAAGTCATCCTTAGGGCTAGCTCTATTCAAATCCCTATAATCAACACACATCCTTACCTTGCCGTCTTTCTTCGGCACTGGTACAATGTTTGCAACCCATGGGGGATAAGAAACAACCTTTAGGAAACACCTTCCATCGAACCTCTTCTTTGATCTTTCTTGACATTTCTGGATGTGTTCTGCGAAGCTTCTGCTTTACCGGTGGGCAGCCTTCTTTGAGGGGCAATTCATGCATGACGATGTCAGTATCTAACCCGGGCATATCTTCATAAGACCAAGCAAATATGTCCACGTACTCATGTAGCATTTCGACAAGCTTTTGCTTAACTCCATCTTCAATCTGCCCCGATCTTGACCTCCTTTCGAGCATCCTCGGTTCCTAGATTGATCACTTCTAGAGCTTCTTGGTGCGGCTGGATGACCTTTTCCTCTTGCCTCAACATCCTGGCTAGTTCTTCAGGTAATTCACAGTCCTCTTCGGCTTCCTCTTCAGCTTGATAAATCGGTTCGTCGAAATCATAATGAGCCACAGCGGAATCATCGTCGACAAAATCCGGGTCCGTCGAAGGACCACATCTGCGTTGTTGGTAATTTTATTTTTATTATTATTTTTAATTAAGTTTTTTTAATAAAAGAAAAGACAAAAGGTTTGTATAAAAGTAAAATTTGATATTGTCACCTTTAAAAGTGAGTGAAAAAAAAAACAAAGAAAAATTTGAATGCAAAAGGGCGTCCTTCATTAATGATAAACTTGAAAGTTAAAAACATGGTGGCCCTACAGCATGATCACTACGTCTTGGGCATAACGTAGGAATTATGGAATGACATAAAAGCAGAAAATTACTCTTCAAAGCGGGTAACCACGCAACATCTTGACGAGCCAATTTGAAAGCTCACGTCACGGGCGGTTGGGTGATCCATTTGTCCACATCATAGTCACCATCGCTTCACCCTCCACGGCATCAACATCTTCAATCTGGATTCCACCTTTGACAAACTTGACGGAGGAGACACCCTTTGCTCATTGGGGTGGAGCGGGATCTTCATTCAGGGAGCAAAACCCAAACCCTCTTATCCGGGTAGGAAGTTCTAGCACTCTTCCCCACCCTTGAGGATGTCTGACTTGACAATAACGAGCACTGCTTGTAGGATGCCATGGAGACTTCACCTTTTGCAAAGGGATCTTATCGGTGATCTTGCCTCAAAGCAGGCATGGAGTTTCGTGGATCTCTCCTTCAACTTCAACATATCGAAAGTTGCTCGGATGGTGACGACATAATCTTCTTCACCATAAATGGTGACCACCTTTCCATTAATTAAGAACTTCAACTTTTGTTGCAAGGTGGATGTCCTGACACCGACCCCATGAATCCAGGCGTCAAGCAAACAACGATGGGAGGGATTAATATCCATAACGAGTTGCATCAAAACTGCGGGCCCACCTTGATAGCGGTCCACCTCACCAAACAGATCTCTTGACCCATCAAGCGCCTAACTATCAAATCACAGGTCTCAGCGAAATCGATTAAGCGCATTCAACGAAATCTCATAGAAACTCAAATTGTTAGTTGTGACTACAAAATTTTTTAAGCTCAAATAGAGCAATAAGATTAAATCTTGGAATTTAAATCATTACATTAATAATTAGATTCAAATATTCAAATAAGATAAGTGGTTAAAAACTAGAAATCTGTCCACGACGAGGCTTCAAATCTCTAGTTTCCGCCTTGAACTGTTCACCACATTTTGTGGAGGAAATCACTCACGGCGGGAGGTATCGGGTTGTCTTGAGGTCTTCTAGGGCCGACTGAGTCTCAAGTGCGTCGATAATCAAGCGGTTACACATGTCAACCATTTCACTGTACTTCCAATAGAAATGCCAATTCTGTTCTTCTAGAAAGGACACTAGTTCATCTTTTTCATCTAACAGACGATTCAGCTTTTGGATCTCATCAATCCAACCTTGGCATTGCTCTCTAAGGCCTTCGTAAGCATCCCTATTGCTATCTCTTTCTTCCCTCACAATGTTCAGCTCTTGAATTTTTTCAGCTAATTCAATTGCTTCCAATTCTCGGGCGATGCAAACTTCTTCTTTTGCAGTTATCTCATTCTCTAGCATTTTATTGGTCCGTGCCAGAGAAGCTTCTAACTTTGAAATCTTTGCTTCGAGACGTGCTTTCAATGCTCTCTTTTCTTCAACGGCCTTTTCTTCATCTAGATAAGCCTGACCCCTTTGTTGCTGAGCAGCCTTCAGTTGTCGACGGAGGTCCCTTGCCCCACCTGCAGCACTCCTCAAGTTTTCAGAACATCTCATCAGGAGCTCTTCATCCTTTTCATTCTGTATTCTTCTCCCCTCTAATTCTTCTTTTACCTCCTTGAGGTTGGCTTCTAAATTTTCTGCTCTGAGAAAAATGCGAGAATTAGAGCTTTGTAGCTCCAATCTTTCTTCCTCCATCTTTCTGATAATTTCCTGAAGCCTCATATTCTCCTCTATTGGCACATGGTGATTCTGAGGTTCGGGATGATCAAAGGTACCTCTACAAAGTAAAGCTTGATTTCTTGGACTCTCTCTCACTTGGCGATAAGATCTTCCATCAATTCCGCCCCTCTTGATTAACTCTCGGCTTTCCCTATGGATTTGACCCCAAGCTCTTCGGATCTTCAATACTTCGTTGCGGTCCTTTTTACCAAGTTCGTGCACAATGAAGCTTTCCAAGTGCTCAAACCTTGGTTCATTCTCCATTGGATACCCCAATTGCCTTGTCGCAAGTCTTGGGTTATAATTGATGCAACCCATAGACCCAATCAAAGGAACATTAGAATATCCACCACGGTGGTGATAACATCAGAATCCCCAACACAGAGAATGCCACATCACACCATCATTAGTGAAGCCAATTTTGAGACCAAGATAAGTTTCTCGGGATCTTCTCCACGGTCCACTGGGGATATGAGATGTCAACCATAAGTACAGCGGTGGAGAACAACACAGAACCACCCTTCTTGATTTCTCTCATGGAGATGGTAAAGAACATCGACCAACAATGCGAGGAGCAGGGGTTCTTTGACATGAATATGCCAATAGCGACGGGCTCAAGTAACCAATTTCATTAGTTGGAAACAAAACCACCCCAAAGATGAGCAAAGCAAGTATGGAGTGAAGGTCGGCCAATCGTCTTGAACACTCGAGCTTAACAACTTATCTTCAAATTTTGCCTCGAATACCTTTATGCGTAATCCAAGGTGCCACCTCCTTACGGGAAGAAACAAAGCGTGACTACCTTAGCCTTATCGAGGTCTTCCCTATGTTGAGGAAAGGGTGTCGTCCTTTAAAGGCCAATTAAGGATTCTCTCGAACTCTTCAATTGTAGGAACAATGAAAGTCTTGGAATGTGAAGCATCGAAGAGGAGGATCATAGTACTTTGCGAGCAATCAAAGCTTCCATGTCCACATTGGTAGTCAAAGATCTAGGATGTTCCCAAATCTTTTCCCAAAATAAGCTCTCTGACGGTGGAATTCTTTCACTTTGAGTTATCGACTTCCCACTTCATTCTTTGAATTTGAGACATGGAGCGATCTTCACGGTTGGATTCATTCTTCCTTTACGCTTCTTGCACCAACAAAATTTATAAGGTTCCACGAAAATAAAAGTTATATGCTAAATGGTTTTGTGCAAATGTATGCAATGCATGTTGCAAATTAAATAGAACGGTTCATAGGATCGGCCGGTCATGGTTTGACGTCTACCAACAATTCCCGGGTAAGGCTAATCTTATGTTTTTGGCTAAATGTTTCTCGGTCTCGGATCCCTTTTAACAAACACTATCATCGCGAGAGGCCTACGTGGCGATAGTATTTGTAAAAGTATACCCCAAGAAACGGCTCTTAACGGGATGCTCGAAATCCAAAATTTGAGCGTTTGGTCTCGGTTAGGACAACATGAACAAACTTAGAGTTATAGGTCATTTGTCCAAAGATTAATGTCTTGCGCTAACGCGGGCCAACAACCTCCTTAAAACAACCAACTCTAAGCCGGAGCCTTCGCTTCGGGCCAACAAGACAATGGAGTCAAGTGGACCTAGGCTCATGACCCTCTATTCCTAAAGGTGACCTAGAAGCCTGGGTAGGGGGCTTATCTATGTATCAATGCCCATGAATTCCCATCACAATAATATATCAACAAAATAATATACATAAAGTGTAAGGAGAATAATAATCAATAAACAATAGATAAGCATAAAGAAAGAAGCGATAAACAAACACACAAACATGCGAAGAACTAAACTAGGGTTGACTCGCTTAGTCAAAACAAGTTTTTAAAAATGTTCCCCAGTGAAGTCGCCAACTGAAGCAACTCGATTTTCAAAAAATCATTTAAATGAATTTTCAAAACAATGAAATCGCCACCTAATTTTATTTGTTCTAGAAAGAACGGGGAAATATAGATAAAACCCACAAAAATCGGATAAGGCAGTCTACAAGACCAAAAGGATGGATTAGGAGTCGGTTCGCAGGAAGGTATTAGCACCCCTTACGTCCATCGTACTCGATGGGACCCATTTAGTTCAAAATGTGTTTGTGTGTGTGTAATCGCTAATTTCTAAATTATGAATAAGAAATAAGAAAACGGGATTTGTTTGTTATTATTTTGAGTTTGACACGGTTTCGAAACCGCGTGCCTACGTATTCCCTCGTGCAATGGGAAAGTCAAAACTCCGTAGTTCTTGTTGAAAATGTCTTGGATTGTTTGTATTGATTTTAGAAGAAATGTTTTTGATTTTTTTGATAATCGCATATAAGCGAAAAATGATTTGAATGGGTTGAATTGATTTTAGTGGTAGATGACAAGTACCAAAACATCGGGATATCCTCTAACGATTCGATACTCGAGATTGGTGATTGAGGTCAACTGATCTTCTCTCATCCAAAATTTTTATTATGAAAAGAGTGAGGTGAAACAAAGTTCACTTTTATTAAGTGTTATGGAATAAAGTATTTAAGTCATTGGGTTACCCTCTAACGGCCCAAATACTTTACATTTTAATTAAATCATCGGGCGAACCTCTAACAATTTAATTAAATTCCATATCACTATGTTTTTTTGTTTTTGTAGAAAAAATTGATTTTTGAAAACAAATTCAATTAATTAATTTAATTTGAAAGTGTTTTAAATGTTCAAGTGTATGGAATAAAGTATTCGAGTCATTGGGTTTCCCTCTAATGGCCCAAATACTTTACATTTTAATTAAATTGTTGGGCGAACCTCTAACAATTTAATTAAGTACCATAACACTATATTGAAAATTGCGGCGTTGGACGTAGAGAAATGATATTTCGGGTTATGGTTAACCAAGTATATGGACTTGATTAACCATGAGACCCTGGTGCATGGTGATTGGTATATGGACCAATTATTTTTCGGTTATGATTAATCAAGGCAACGAGGGTCTTAATTAACCTCGTGAGGATGGCCATGCCCATCCCCAACCATGAGACCCTTAGAATTTGAACGAGAGGCGTTGTTGTTTTTATATTAATTTGAGAGTGAATGTACGATCGTGAAATAAACATGCAAGCGAACAATGTAATAGCGGATAAATAAAGAAAATAAATTAACACACAATACAAATCGGAATTTAAATAATCATTAGTATAGATATTCTTTTACTTGATGAAAAATCAATTAACAATTTAATTGGTAATTCAACAAATAAAAAACTACCATATGCCAAAATATTATTTAATACATCATTATATATAAAAACTTGCATAATAATTGAATTTAAAGAGAAAAGTTTAGGAATGGGCCTGTTTGAAGCTTTAAGCTGAAGGGTGTGAAATGAATCCCAAGCCCAAAAGCAATGCTGCTGGATCCTGTGTGAGTGCTTCCATGGATCATGCTGTGGTCCACCATTCTGGATCGTTAGATCTGGACTTTGGCAGATCTGGTGGCTTAAGCTGGAGGGTGCAAACTTGATACCATGGACATACATACACCAGATTTCGAAATAAACCAAACAGGTGGTGACAAGTGTCACCACCTAAACTAACCAACATGATAAAATAAATTTTCAACTAACATCTTCCTAAACTCATTTTTATGCTATAAATTATAAAAACAAATAACACTAATTCTAATTAAATAACTAATAATACTAATAAAAATTAGTTTATTGTCATTATATTGTTATATACTGTTTTTTACTAAAAAAAAGGGCTAAATTAGTTTTATATAAAAAAATAAAATCTCTACTATACCTAGATTAGACTAAACCTATTTAATACTAAAAAAAAAAAACTAATCTTAAATTATATTTTATAAAAAAAATGAAAAGTAAAAAAAACTAAATCAGTTTTTTAAGAGCAAAATTAATTTGTAAACAGAAATTAGTTTTACTATATTTTTTATAAAATGAACATCATATGAAAATTAAAATTAACTTTGATAAAACAAAAGCCTAAGTTACTAATCCTAGTTCTTACTAATCTACAGAACAACACAAACACACTCTCCTCTTACTCGAACTCTCTCGCCTCACCGCTTGCATGTTATCGTTCGCTCATCTCTCTCGCTCTGTGACCAATCGCTTCTCGCCGAACTCTCGATCTGTTATCGCTGTCCCACGATCCTCACTGCCGCTCCGATCTAGGAACTCGATGTCCCTCTCTCGCCTCTCTGTTCTCTCGTCGCGACTCACCGTCTCACTGATCTCTCTCTCTCTCGACCATGACCGCGATTTGAACAACGAAATCATCCCTCTCTCGATCATTACTCTGTTACTTGATTTCATGTTAAGTTTTGCTGTTTTAATGGGTGTTTTGTTTCTGATTAGGAGCGGAAAAGGGGTGAAACCCTAACTCTATTCGGTGAAATCGGTGTTGCTATGATGGAAAATACATGATGAAAACATGACAAAGCGAAAAGGAAAAGAGCCATGGTGGTGATTCAGAGATCGGGATGGCGGTGGATGGCGGCCGGTGGCCGCAACCCCGGTGAGATCTCTCTTTTTTTACCTTGTGTTCTGCTTCTTCCTCGTTTTCGCTTTTCTGAAGGATTATCTGACTGGAAAATGATGATGTTTTTTCGTTTTTCTGGGTTTGGCTTCGATAACCGTTATTCTGGGTTTAGGTTGGTAACGATTATTGTTCTGGGTTTATGATTTCGGCTGTGATTTAGTATGCTGTTAGGGTTTGGTCACTGACGAATTCGGCTAGGGTTTTTGGTGAATAGTAGCTGCCTCCTTTGTTATAAACTTCAATGCTTATATACCCAGAACTTAGGGTTTTGTTATTCTGATCCCTTTTGAAAAACAAGGCTTTTGCTTGATGGGCTTGCATCAATTTGTATTGGGCTGATAGTTTTGATCTTTGTATTTTACGATATGTTGGCGGTTCTGTTGTATTCCACGATATGTTGGATGTTTGATGCATTGTTTATGGTAAACATTGCCGAAAAGATGTGTACTCTTGCTGCCTGCATAAAACCACATCTTGTCATGCCAAATTTTGAAGCCTTTTCCTCATCTTCTTTCCACACCTCTGTTGTGAACCAAGGGTACACCTTGAGGATTGCAATAAGCGAGTTTATGGCCGATGATTCGCTATGAGGCGGTTTTGAACGATTGAAACCCTTGCACAACTGACGATTCGGAAGAAAATCCTAATGATGATTTGAAAATTGCGTATCTTGTATCTTGTTTATGTTATCATTGCTGTCCGTTTATTGCTAACCAAGTTTCTTTGTTTGTTTCATGAATGCAAGTAATGGCATGAGCTTTGGAGCATGGTGAAGGCAAACTTTGGACAAGAAGGCAAGGTGCGAAGATAGAGCAAGAAAACATAGAAGCCAAAGAACAACGAAACTTCAATAGAATCTAGGATTAGGATATAACATTTGTAGCATGATCTTAGAACTTAAAACTTGTAATCTAGGAACTCTTGTATTAGAAACCTTGAAATTTTATAATATCACAAATTCAAATTGACATTGTGAATTCGATTACTCATGTAGCATTTGTGCAAACTAAAGTTAAGTGAATGTTGAATTCGGAAGTTTGATTCTACCTTGTAAACGGGTGTTATTTTGAATTCGAATATGACTTTGAAACTTGAATGACAAGGAAAGGAAATTGAATATTGACTGAATTTGTTTGGCTTTTGGATTGAAATTTGCATTTTAGGATTTGACAAATTGTAACATGTAACTTGATTCATGTCCTTGTACAAAAACTTTTAGAGCAATCTTGGAAATCTTGGGATTTTATGAACACAAGCTTTGAGAAATATGCAACTAATTGAATTCTTGATTGTGTATAAAAGTTGGAAATTCATTGTGCATCAAATATCCCAAAAATTTGTCATGAACCAAAATTAAATTGGTTAAAACAAAACAAGTTGAAATATTGATTAACAAATATATCCAATTCTACTTCAATCTATAATCCCAATCCGCAGTCTTGAATCAACGAGTGGTAACATGGTCGTTGCATTTTTTAGAACTTGAGAAAAATTGTCATGTATGATCTTGATTCATGTTCTAAAAAAAATGAATGAGGTCTTAAGAGAACTATGAATGGAATTTGAATATGTGTTCAATTTTCTAAATCCTCCTTCGAACTCAAAAATGCACATTATAAAAGCTTTGAACTTGTGATCAAAAATCTCGAAATCCAAGTTATCTTGTAATTAAATTAATCCCATTTGAAATTCCCGGCCACAAAGTTTCCATTTTGATCCGTTCATGTAGAAAATCCGAGCCTTTTGCCACTTGAAACAAAAATTGAAACTCTAAGTTTCAAATAAAGTTCTTGATTCAAAACTTTAGTCAACTTGGCGATTCCATGATTTCTTTAAGAAATGGGTGATAGATTCCACTTGGATATAATGGTATTATCACCGCATTTGCAAATCGAAACATATTCGGTAGTAGAAAAAGATTTGAAACCAAACGAATTTCAAAAGGAAACTTCTAATCTTCATTGAATGCCTTGAATCTCGTGAGCGGTGAACGCAACTAGAAAAGACCTAAACACGTGGCAACTTGGACACCCTCGAATCTTGCAAACAAACCCTCTGGACGAATATTTCCCATACATTCACTGTTGCCAAGAGCGAACAAAACTGACGAGCAAACCAAACGCACTAGAACTTGTATTGTCGACCAATAAACGGATAGTCACAATCCACCCTTCTACATCTTGAACAATGAACTCGAAACAACAACAAAACCCAAACTCGTGGTGAATTGATCTCCTGAATCAGGAGGCAATGACATTCAAAACAACCAGACTTTCGTAGCTCCATCAAGAACAGACCATTCAATTCAACAACCGAACACCAAGCCCTGAAACCCGATAGATATGAACGGACAAGATTTAATCATTAAACCTCGTCGTTTCCCAATATCCTAGATTGGTTGAAAGCACCACAACTTTTCTGTTCAACGGAGAATCTTTGGGAATCAACTCCGATCCGTAACCATAGAACCAGTGGTATGAATACATGTGAGTGTCATGATAAATGCGAAGCCTAAACCAGATAAGATCGAGATAGGAGGGCAAATTTTGGGGTGCAACACAACTCCAAATCATGAGTCGGATAATCCCTTTCATGCACTTTCAATTGTCGCGAAGCATAAGCCACAACCTGCTTATCTTGCATCAACACACCACCTAGTCCCATTAATGATGCGTCACAATACACCACAAAAGACTTAGTCGGATCTGGCAAAATCAAGATCGGAGCGCTTGTCAACCTCCTCTTCAGCTCTTGAAATCCTTTCTCACATTCAACATCCCAAACAAATATCTGACCCTTCCTGGTCAACTTAGTGTCATACCCCAAAATTTGCCCTCCATCTACTCAAGAGATCCCATACATCCATACTCTAGGATTCCTCAAGAGTTGATCAGACAAACTCTCTCCTAGACAATCAACCCAAATTAGGGTTTGGTATCTCTCAAGCCAAGATGAACTTCCAACATCTCCAATGGCCTTCATGCCTCCTCATATGCTTCAAAGATTCTCCATGTCAAGTTTCAAGCCTCACAAGTCAAGTTTCCTCAGACAATTGCTCAGATGGTTGAAAATCAGTTGTATTGGACAAAAAGTCAACTGTGGTCAACATACAGTCAAACTTCATAATTTTTGGTCAACATCCCCATTTTGAAGTTACATTCATCATTTGATCAAGGGTTGATCATGATTCATCAAGAAAACTCAAGATTTGCTCAAAATTCAAACTTTCTAAATTAGGGTTTCTAGGTGAAAAGTCAACAGAACTTTGACTGATCATAACTTTCTCATACTTTCTCAGAAATTTTTCCACCACCTCTTGTTTTGAAGGAAATTCAATTCTCTACAACTTCATGTCTCACAAGAATGTCCAAAAAATGCTTCATTTGAGAGGTATAGCTCAAAACATTACAGGTCATTTTCAAAGTCAACAAAAAGTCAACTTTTTGTTTTGAAGATATATTGAGCATGGAAACTCCAATTGATATGAGACCAAAAAGGTTGGTTAGAGGACTCTTAGAGCTTTCCAAAAAGTCCAAGAACACTCAAAAATGTGGAAAATTGAGCAAGATACACTATTCAGAAGTTGGGCAATTTTGGACAATTGCACAAAAGGACATTTTGGTCAAAATGCAAAATTTTCCAAATGGGCCTATAATCTTTTGGTCCAAACTTGTTCATGACATGATTTTTGACCCATAAATGCTTGGCCATGGTAATTTTCTATTTTTATGATTTATATTTGAATTTTAAAACATTTAATTCAAAATTAAATCATATAAAATATGAAAATAAGATATTTTTTGAAAAGGATTGGATTTATATTTTCCTTGAAGTCCAAGAAAGCCCATAATCCTTACCAAATTCGTGATAGCATGCATATGGAAAGAAAAAATCAAGTTTTTCCAAAATTTGATTTGTTTTAAATGGAAAATATTTGCACCATCAATGTCCAATCTTTTTTGCTTGCTTTTGCCATCCCAATTGCTTCTATAAATACCTAGCATTGCATACAAGCCAGAGGACAAAACCCTAGCCAAAGAACAAACCCTTATTTTGCCAAAATATTTCTCAAACTTTTGAAAATCGAATTTCAAAATCCAGCAAGTTTCAGCCAAAACCTTCCATCCAAACGTGCTCAGGAGATTCCCAGGAGTCATAAACATCCTTTGCTCGAAGCCCAGGCAGCCCAGATCACGACATCCAGCTCTCACCGGTTTGGAATTTTCTTATTTTCGATTTACGTATTTCATGCATCATTAACGTTTTTCGTGTGTTTGTATGGACTCAGGATGTTCATTAGGTCAGGAATAACTCATCTCATGCAAGCTTGAACGCGTGAAACTCTAAATGCCATGGTTAGGGCATTCCGAGCTGTTTGAATCGAACAGCCTTATACAAGTGTTTTTAGCCAAAACCAGTTGCACCATTGGATTCGTAGGGTCCGATTTAGGGGGGTAGGGTACTTTAGAATTATTTATCTTGCGTATTTTTCCAGTTTCAGGTGGCTGCTCATCGGAGAAGACGACCGGAGCTAGGGCTCCGGCGTCGTTGACTCGATCTGACTCCGGCGTGGCTTGCGTGGCGTCATGGCGCTTTCTGATTCGTTCTCTCATCCAGCGAGGGCCCCACGCGTAGCTGACTCAGTTTCAAACTCATCCCTGGCGCGTGTACACATATATTCAAAGGATTCCAGCTTTCAAAACACAAAGAGCCACTTGTCCCAGCGGTTAAGGCATGGCCTGTTCCAGGATACTCTCCAAGGTCTCCAGTTCGAACCTCACAGGGACCTGGTTTTGCTATTCTTTTACAAACTTGCATTATTTTCCATATTTTCCTATTTTCTAATTATCTTAATATTTTGCATGTTATTTTAATTTCTTTTCATATTTTATTTCTGCATTAAAAAATTATCAAAAATTAATTTTCTTTTTGCATTTATTTTCATAAAATCTTTATTTAATTTAATAAATTTCAAAATATAATTTTGCATGCATATTTATTTTTATTTATAATTTTGCATTTAAATCACTTTTAATTCATTTTAAATTACCAAATTGCATCTAAAAAAATCCCAAAAAATTATCTTAGTATATTTACATTATTTCCAGCATGTCATATTTTTTCCAATTTAAAATTTGCATTTTTCCTAACATTTTCTCTTATTTCGATTTCATCATATTTTCCGATTTCTCATTCGTTTCACAGGTTCTTCCAATTCGGACATTTCTTTACTATTTTCATTTTATTTTCCAATAATGTAACTGTATATGGGATGTAATAGTTTAATTTAGGATTTAATTTTCCATTTTAAATTATGTATACGCCCAAAGCCTTGTAATAGCGTGGGACATTTACCTTTCCGCACTTTACATTCCGCATTTTAATTTCCGCACCCTATAAATTGCTAGTAATTAGGCGTGTATGGCAAGACTAAAATTGAACATAGCCCACTAATTTTCAAGATAAAATATCGAAATCAACACACTTCTTTCACACACGCACCCTTAGGGTAATTCTCTCGTTGCCTTTGCGAATTCAAAATGGTCATGTCCTCGAGCGTAGAGGTATTCTAGCATCGTGCCTTCAAACAAATCATCATAGTCCCTTCGATACAAAGATCATAAGACCCACGATGTCGCCTCCGAATACATGATCTTGACCCTCGATTGTCGCCTCGAAAAATGATGATAGTCCTTGAATGTGCTAGGATACTTCCTACAAGTTGCTTTCTATGACCATCCGATGTCCCTTCGAATGTCCCGCTTACATCCAATGAATGGAGCTACCTACTAACTAATGGTATGGCTAGCGCTATTCTAAAGGAACGTAAAATAACACGAAAATGACCAATTACGGTAGGTAATAAGACTTTTAGTTGCTTGCTCTATTAAAATACTTTTCACACACACTCTTTTCAAAATTCAAACTCTTTTCAAACGAAACATTTCCGAACACTTTGTATACACTCCTACATGAGTCATTACAAAGTCAAAGCGAAATGCCTTTTTCAAAACATCTTTGTCAAACACACGAAAGCAATTTTAAAAAGTGATCTAGAGCAACTAAGAGCCCGTAGATAACTACGGATGGAAAGGGTGCTAATACCTTCCTTTTCATAACCATTCTCCGTACTCGAGAATCTAACGAAGGTCTTTTTCTGTTACTTTTACCTTCCTTAATGGATAAAAATAAAAGTCGGTGGCGACTCTTGCTATCCGCACATTTGGATACAAAAATCCTACAAAGTCGAGTTCACCGTATCACGAGCTGGCGACTACTGTGAGGAAAAGAATTAAAGAGAATTGCCTTAGGGATTTCTAGATAACTTTTATTGCTTTTTGTTTGACTTGTATGCTTTATCTTTAAGGGTTGCTTGGGTATTATATTGTTGGGGATCCTACACCGGATCCGGGTTTCCTTTTAGGTAAGTGGCATTAGATCATCGCGACCGCTAGGCGTATAACTAAGCGGTCAACATGATGGCTACGTTAGCGTGACACTTTGGTTGTCCGATACTCTTCATTCCCAAGTTGAAGATAGTATTTGGCTTCTGCGTGGTGTCATCAAGCGCTAACTAAACTTTTAGAACCTTAATTGACCCGTCTTAGCCATTAGAAGGTAGTGAGATGGCCGGCTTTGGTGTAGACCGAGGTTGGTTGATACTCGATGCTACGCTCATTGAGATTAGACTTTTGGGACATTTTCGATCGACCACTTGGCCGTCGTATTGAAATAAGCGCCTGAGAAAGATCATGATGTGAGATTCCTAGGACCCGGTTACTATTATAGGACAGGATGAACCAACTCAAACTTTTGGTAGGGTAATCACCTATACCTCATGCAAGCCTTAAACATAGGCTCATTGTGTGAATTGCTTGTGTGTGCTAAACATGACATCATGACATCATTTGCATTGCATATCATTTCTAACTATTTCAAGGACCTAGGGATTTATCTTTGTTCTGTTTTGTAGGAATCATGGCTTCTAGAAAGACTATCCGAATCAACTTCATGGGTATCCCTTCTCAGCTCAAAGATTTGGTTTCAGAAATTCCCGACCATGCTCAGTTCACCAAAAGACATGGTTATCTACTTGATTTGGTTATCTCCGGTTTTGAAGAAGATATGATGCATGTCCTATTCCAGTTCTTTGATCCGAAACACCATTGCTTTACATTTCCAGATTATCAGTTGGTTCCTACCTTGGAAGAGTTCTCTAAGCTACTTGGGGTACCTATTCTCGACCAAATGCCATTCACCGGTTTGGAAAAGGTTCCTAAGTTCGAAGACATCGCATCCGCCTTACATCTTAAGCGCTCGGACATTGAAGCCAATTGGGAAACTAGAAGTGGAGTTAAGGGTTTACTTTCCAAATTCTTAATTAAGAAAGCCCGAGAATTCCTCAAAGTTATGAGTTTCCATGCATTTGAAGACATTGTGGCCTTGCTAATTTATGGTTTGGTTCTATTTCCTAACTCGGATCAATTCATAGATGTCAACGCCATCAAGTTGTTCCTTACCCGCAATCCTGTGCCTACTTTACTTGGAGACATCCTACATTCTCTCCACACTCGTACTACTAAGAAACAAGGAACTCTCATGTGTTGTGTACCGTTACTTTCCAGGTGGTTTATTTCGCACCTTCCTCCATCAGTTTTGAAGAACGAACAAAGGTTGAGATGGTCTCAAAGGCTAATGTCACTCTCCCATTCAGATATCCGTTGGAGTCTTTTCTCTCAAAAGGACTTCACCTTCATCGAGCGTTGTGGAGAATTCCCTAATGTACCACTACTTGGTATAAGGGGAGGTATTACTTACAACCCTTCCTTAGCTCTACGTCAGTTTGGTTTTGCTCGAAGAGATGGTCCACATGATATGCTTCTCCAAGATGTTGTGTTCGACTACAATCACGATCTCGAATTACCGCGAAGGTTTATACAGCTTGGGGCATGGTAAAGAAGACGATACCAAGACTTTGGGGCACCGAACTCCATTCCTTGGGAACCTTACCTCAAATGGGTGCGAGCTCGAGCTCAAAACCTCATGATGCCATTCACGCTGTTCTACCGGTAATTATGGAACTGTTGCTATAGGTGGCGTACCTATCTTGTTCTTCATCGACATGCCTACGATTTTGAAGACTTGAAGAGATCCGGATTCGACTTAAAGAAGAAAGGGATACCTTTGAAACTCAATGCTATGCAAGCGAGAAGAAAGTGTTAGAGTTGACCAAGCTACTTCACGAGGAGCGAAGCATCAATGCCTACCTCGGCACCAAGAGGAAGCGCCCATGGGAGACCTAGAGCTTTAGGATGTTTATGTTTTTCTTTTATTTGTTTTGAACTATCTCTTGTACTTAAAAAGAAAAATAATGATAAGAAGAGTACTAATAAATGTTTGTTCATTGCTTGTTTAACAAATTTAAATCTCTAAGGTCCTTGAAAACATTGCATTGCATTCGCATAAACATTGCATAGCATAGCATAACATTGCATCACAGGTACATTGGAGATTGGTTTTCTCATTTGCTCGCTATTTATTTTAGCGAAATGGCTCTTGAGCAGTGTCAAAGATCTCCAAGCTCGAAATGCTCGGTTTTGAGATGTTCACCACTTGGTCCAAGGCCAAGAAGATTTGAAGAAGCTCATCAACAAGAAGAAGAAGGTTGTTGGTCTCCTCAACATGGGCGACGCTACAAAGGTGGTCCTAAGGTGGTCACCGTATTGAGCTCTCTGAAGGAAGTGTCCATCTTGAGGAAAGTAACAAGGGTGATGGTGAAGGCGGTCACCGAGCTTGAAAAGAACTATGATGATGGCCAATACTCTAATGAAGATGACAAGTACAAGCAACTTGAAGATCGTCTGAATGCTGTGGAAAACTTGAAGATGTCCGGGCTGAATTTTGATGATCTGGGTCTCGTTCCTGGTGTTGTGATTCCTCCCAAGTTCAAAGTTCCAACTTTTGCCAAGTATGATGGCATTTCTTGTCCGAAGCTGCATTTGAAGTCTTATGTTCAAAGATCCCCCCCGATGATGAAAGTTGTGGATGCACTATTTTCAAGAGAGTTTGTCCGGAACCCAATTGGAATGGTACTAACAGCTAGAGAATGATCGTATCCGTACCTGGAGTGATTTGGCTGATGCTTTCTACAGACAGTATGAGTACAATGCTGAATTGACACCCACTCGCATGCAACTACAAAGCATGTCTATGGGTCGTGATGAGAAGTTCAAGGAGTATGCTCAGAAGTGGAGAGATCTAGCAGGCAGAGTTCAACCACCCTTGTCCAATAAGGAGTTGGTTGATATGTTTATGGGAACACTGACAGGCCCTTTCTTCAATCATCTGATTGGAAACTCTTCACCGGATTCACCGAAATGACTTGACCGAGCATATTGAGGCTGGTATCAAGAGTGGGAAGATTCAGATAGAGACATCTTCAAACGCTGCGAAGAAATCTTTTCGTGGTAAGAAAGAAGCCAATGCTGTGTATGGTCAGAAAAACCGAGCCAAGACCGACCGTGCTCAATCTGTGGGGCAATTGTGATCTCAATCCTACATCAAGCACAACCTCGGTGAGACAACGTAGCTTAACGTGCCACGAAGGCAGTTCTAAGATCAACATGCCTTTGTCGCAAGCCTTGCAACACATGTTGAAAGCGAGTGATTACCTTGAGGATCCTCCTCGAATGTCAACACCTCCTCTCCAAGTACAATCCTAATGCTAAGTGTGCTTACCATTCCAATAGCCCCGACATAGCACGATTGTTGGGCTCAAGAACAAGATTCAAGATATGATTGAAGCTAAGCGATTGAGTTTGATCCTCCGTTGAGACTCCAAATGTGATCAACGCGCCTATGCCTAACCATGACAAGAGTTCCAATCTTGTTGGCATGATACTTATGTTTTCAACATAGATGACTTGACCATTCCTCGATGGTATTAAGAAGAATTTGTTGCAAGCCGGTGTCAATCCGGATGCCCGAGAATTGTCGTTGGTGCCCATCCGCACCTGATGGTTGTGCTTGGTTGAGAAGACGTGTTCAGTGCATGATGGATAACCGTGAGATACTATTTCTGAAACCACCTGTGCAGAAGCTGTGTGAAGAAATGTCTAAATTGAAGATTGACAATGCGAACGAAACTGTACCATCTGTGTGGGATACCTTGGGGCAGCCAAGTGGAAAATATGATTACATGGTGAAGTACACTATCCCTGATAGTTACAAGATTCCTATTGAAGATGTTAAGGCGACCGGATGGGGTGACGATTTCCCAGAAGACTATGCTAATGTTAACACAATAAGGATTTCCTCTGCTGATCCTGTGCCTAGAGTGGCACCTCTCATTATCACTTCCCCAAGACCAGTTCCATATTCCTCTGACAAAGCTATCCCTTGGAACTATGGAGCTGATGTTTACTATCATGGCGTCAAGCAAGACCCTCTGACCATTGAAGATCTTACAGTTGAAGCTACCATTCCTGACATTGACAACATCACCGGATCAAGTAAAGTGACCCGAACCGGAAGGGTATTCTCTCCACATATCTCTCCTCCAAAAGACACCGCGACTCCAGCTCGCATTCCAGCTATTCAACCCATTCCCCAAGCTAGAGGGAAAGAACCAGTGGCTCATCCTGCTCAACCAAAAGTACCAAAGGAAGTTACTGAAGACACCTCCAAACAAGAAATGGAGGAAATTCTGAAGATTATCAAGAAGAGTGACTACAATGTTGTGGAACAGTTGGGACAGACTCCGTCCAAGATTTCCATGCTCGCTTTGCTCTTATGCTCTAAGGCTCATGCTAATGCCTTGGTGAGGTTTCTGAAGAATGCTCATGTACCGCAAGACACTACTACTGACCAGTTTGAAGTGTGTATTGCTAGCCTGGCTGCCAACAACGGCCTAGGCTTCTCTGATACTGATTTAACTCCTTCCGGAAAGAAACATAACAAAGCCTTGCACATCTCTGTTGAATGCAAGGGCGTTACCCTGTCTCATGTTTTAGTTGATACCGGTTCTGCTCTGAACATCCTTCCGAAGACTGCTTTTGATCGACTTGACGTCGAAGGGTTGGTTCTGAGACCCAGTGACATTATCGTGAGAGCTTTTGATGGTTCTAAGCGATGCAAAGCTCACTCTTGTTAAAGTCGGTTCCCGACTTTTGACTCCACCTTCTTTGTCATGGACATCCGTCCCGCTTACTCTTGTCTACTCGGACGCCTGGATACATGGGCGGTTACCTCTACCTTACATCGAAAAAGTACCGGTGAAAGGGAAGGTTGTTACAGTATGTGGTGAAAAGGAATATATGGTCACCATCTACGTCATTCCGCTATCTCGAGATGGAGGGTGAATTCTTGAGACTCCTGTCAAGCTTTTGAAACAATCCCGAGTCATGCCTTGACTCTCTGTCCTCTAAAGTTGCTAAAGCTCCTCCTAGAATGGCCTCGCTGAAAGATGCTCAAGCTGCTGTTGAAGAAGGTAGTACTGTTTGGGGTCAGCTCCCCGATCTCTCTTTCAAATCCGACAAGACCGGTTTAGGCTTCACCATCGAGGGTCAGAAGATGATACGCCGCGAGAGTGCCGGCCAACTTCCTTTCCGCATCAGCCAAAGTGGAATCCATGCTATAGAAGACGACGACCACGACTTCGACATCAGCAAGTGGATCTTCCCAACTCCAGATAAAGGGCTCAGCAATTGGAAGACCGAAGACGTCATACCAATCTCCTTTAGTCAGGAGTAATTGCTCTTGTTTTGTTTTGCTTTTCGTATTTCTTTATGTTTTGAACGATAAACTTTGAAAGCCTAGTGCCTTGCCCGGGCACATGGCTCGTTCGAGGGTTATTATCTGTTGTTTTCATTCAATAAATTCGTTGGACTTTTGCATTCAATTGTTTGTCTTCTCTTTACTTTATCACCCTTCAAAAGCTATGTGTTTCTTACACACACCCACGTGATACACGAAATCACTCCGAATCTCGTTAATACAATTATGCTAGTGCTAAATATGACTTCGATAATCCGATCTACCAAGCCGAAGGCGAAAGTGAGGAAGATTGTGAAGTGCCGAGAACTTGCCCTACAGAAGAAAGCGAGTTATACACACGAAGAGCAAGTTGAGGTTGTGAATTTGGGTAACGAAAAAAGATCAAGATAGGAGCGGGTCTTGAGAAAAGTGTTAAAGAAAAGTTGGTTCGGATGCTACGAGACTATATTGAGGTTTTGCTTGGTCATATAAGACATGCCGGGTTTGGACATTGATATCGTGGTACACGATTAAAAAAAGGTTTTCTCGGTGAAACAAAAGGTTCGTCGTGACGTCCCGAGATGTCGAGAAAATCAAAGTCAAGTTATGAAGCGCTTCTGCTATTTACTTCTTATCCACAAAGGTTGCAAATGTGGTACCCGTACCAAGAAGGATGGCAAAGTACGAATGTGTGTGAATTACGAGATCCGAACAAAGCGAGTCCGAAAGACGATTTCCCACTTCCTCATATTGATGTTCGGTTGACAACACGCTCGGCATAAGGTTTTTCCTTCATGGATGGTTTCTCCGGTTACAATCGATCAAAATGGCTCCAAGACATGGAAAGACTACTTTTGTTACACAATGGGGCACTTTCGCTACAAGGTTATGCCGTTCGGATTGAAAACGCGCCACTTATCGGCTATGGTGACATTGTTTCATGACATGATCCATCACGAGATAGAGGTCTATGTCGGCGACATGATAGCTCGATCACGATCAAGAAGAACATCTTGATCATTTGCGTAAACTATTTGATGATTGAAGAAATCTGATTGAGACTTAATCCTAACAAGTGCACTTTTGGAGTCAGATCCGGAAAACTCCTAGGGTTTGTTGTCAGTGGAAAAGGTATTGAGGTTGACCCCGCCAAGGTTAAAGTTATTCAAGAGATGCCAGCTCCCCTCACCGAGAAGGAAGTCAGAGGTTTCTTGGGCCGATTGAACTACATTGCCAGATTCATTGCACACTTAACTGCTACTTGTGAGCCAATCTTCAAGTTACTTAAGAAAGATCAAGTGGTAGAATGGAACGGCGATTGTCAGATCGCTTTTGACAAAATCAAGGAGTACCTACAGAATCCTCCTATCCTGATGCCGCCTGCCGAAGGAAGACCTCTCATCATGTACTTGACAGTGCTAGAGAACTCAATGGGGTGTGTGTTGGGGCAACATGCGAGTCCGTCGAAAGAGCATGCAATATACTACCTTAGCAAAAGTTTACCGATCGTGAAACAAGATACTCACACTTGAGAAAACTTGCAACGCTTTGGCTTGGGCTGCTCACGACTAAGACAGATATGTTGACTCACACTACCTTGTTGATTTCAAGATGGATCCGATAAAATACATCTTTGAGAAACCACTCTCTCGGAAGAATAGCAAGATGGCAAATGATCTTGACCGAATATGACATCCAAGACACTTCTCGAAGCGATCAAAGGAAGTGTGGTAGCCGATCATTTGGCTCATCAAGCCGTAGATGACTATCGGTCTATGCGGTTCAATTTCAGGAAGATGTTTTGCTAGTTACAGATTACGAAGAACCAGGCCAGACGAAGGACACGAACAAGGATCCCGATGGACCATGGTCTTTGATGGAGCCTTAAACGCTTGGCAATGGCATTGGCGCCATCATTACATCCCTACACGGACATCGCCTTTCACCGCCAGATTATGTTTCATTGCACGAACAACATGGCGGTGAAGCGTGCATCATGGGTCTTAAAGTCGCTATTGACTTAAGAATCAAGTTCTTACAAGTGTATGGAGACTCAACTTTAGTGATCACCGATAAAGGCGAGTGGGATACGAAGCATCCGAATCTCATTCGTATCGAGAGCATGTTCGAGTTTGATCCCTACTTGAAGAGATTACTTTTGATCACATTCCACGAGAAGAGAATCGGTTGGCGACGCATTAGCTACTATGTCATCTATGTTCAAGGTTAGATGGGACAACGAGGCTCCCCGGATCATCATTGAGAAGTTTGACGAACCAAAGATATTGCTATGAGCTTGGAAGAGAAACCTTGGTACTATGACGTGAAGAGGTATCTTGAGACTCAAGAATATCCAGGAGCATCATTAATGACAAGAAGTTCATGAGAAGATTTGCATCCAAATTCTTCCTCGAACGACATCTTATACAAGCGCAACCACGACTTGTGCTTACTCATTGTAGACGAGAAAAGCGACAATGCGTATCATGGAAGAGTTACGAAGGCGCATTTGGTACCCACTCCGTGGACACACCATGGCTAAGAAGATTTTGAGAACGGGTTACTATTGGTCCACCATGGAAGCGATTGTCACCGCTATGCTCGATCATGTCACAAGTGCGGTTATGCGAGACAAGTGCATACCTCCGGTACCTCGAATGTTCTAACAACTCCTTGGCCTTTTGCAATGTGGGGCATTGACATGATTGGAGAAATTAAGCCCACGCTTCAATGGACATCGTTTCATCCTTGTGGCAATAGATTATTTCACCAAGTGGGTAGAAGCGACCTCGTATGCATCTGTTACCAAGAATGTTGTGGCTCGATTCATCAAGCATAATCTTATCATCGGTATGGCACCCCGAAAGGATTATCACGATAACGGTTCCAATCTCAACAATAAGATGATCACCGAACTCGCACGCAATTCAAGATCAAGCATCACAATTCTTCTCCATATCGGCCTAAGATGAACAGCGATGGAAGCCGCCAATAAGAACATTAAGAAGATTATCTGAGAAGATGATGACTTACAAAGATTGGCATGAAATGTTACCATTTGCTCTTCATGGTTATCGCACTACAGCACGAACATCAACAGGGGCAACCCCCTTCTCTTTCGTCTATGGTATGGAAGCCGTCTTAACCATCGAGGTTCAGATACCCTCAACTAGAGTCCTCCAGGAGGCAGAGTTAGGCGAAGACGATTGGGTCCAGACTCGCCTTGACCAGATTAATTTGATTGATGAGAAATGACTCGCGTCCATCTGCCATGGACAGATTTATCAGAAACGAATGATCAGAGCATTTAACAAGAAGGTCAAACACCGAGTCTACCAAGTTGGTGACCTAGTAGTCAAGCGCATCATTCTCCCACAAGGTGATCCCAGGGGCAAATGGACTCCCACCTACGAGGGACCATTTGTAGTCAAGACAGTATTTTCCGGCGGAGCTATGATACTTAACACCATGGATGGTGAAGACTTCCCACACCCTGTGAACGCGGACATAGTCAAAAAATACTACGCATAAAAGAGACCCGCTAGGTCGACTGGCCTAGGCAAAAATAAGGGCATCCTGGCGAACCAAAAGGTTCGGGCAAAAATAAAGGATATATACAAAGCATGTACACCCGGCAAGTCGAAAACAAAAAGGCGGTTGGGCAAAAAGGGTATCCTTGGTGAAAACCGAAAGGCGGTCTAGGCAAAAGTTAGGGATTCAAGCGCATTTACTATGTCTCTTCCGTCACCCTTCGGACTACTATCACATTCAAGATTCAAATGGCGAAGATCAATTCACTCACTTTCTGTGACAAGGAGATGAGATAGTCGAAATGTATGAGTACTAGCATAGTTGGAACTTAACGAGATTGTTTCCGCATAGCTTTTACCTTTCTTGTGTACAAACTACTTGGCCATACATACATTTTAAATGAATGCAAGTTCTTTCTCTTTACAATTTTCACTGTTGTTGTTTGCAATAAGCCCAACGTTTGCTTTGAATGACTATACGCATTTGACAATAAGAATCTAATCACAAACATACGAAAAGTGAACATACAAAAAGTACTTACTACAGGCTCCAGGAATTGGGACGACGACGAAAGTCACCAAAACATTCCCCCACAGAGCATGATCCCCCACAAAGGTGTCACTCACCACAAACCTCCCCAGCGGAGTATATGTTGGTCCCCGAGCCGTGATCCCAGTCAACTAAGCCGGATTACATCAGTCTCCAAGAAGTAACATTTCGTCCCCGACCAAGATATTTATCCCCAGCGGACATCTCTCAGTCCCTTCTTTTTCCCCAACGTATCGGACTCGAGACTTGGTCGATAGCGCACGGAGGAAACTACATCTTCATCTCCCAGCCAAAGATCACAACGGGATCCTGACTCTCCCAGCTCGGTCTCCCCGGCAACTATCAATTGCTCTCCAGCGAGATCTACACTCTGAATCCCTAGTAGAGCGCCTCCTAAATTTCCTCAGCAGGATCTACATACAAGGTCCCCAACGGATCGCCTCCCAGATTCTCCTCAGCAGGGTCTATATATGAGATCTCCAACAACGAGCCTCTCAAATCTCTACCTTCCTCAACAATATCTAGGCCCAAGACTTGGTCAGATAGTACATCGGAGGAATCCAGGATATCTTTCTTCTCCTTCAAAAGCGGGATTCTCACCTACTCAATCCCCTAAACAGGAGTCATAAATCTTCAAACTGAACATCCGCATCTTCTTCAAGATGGATATGTTTTGAAATACCACAACATCTATCATTCATACATTTCTCATAAAGTCATAATTCATGCATATGTCATTCATATACACTGTCATGCATCATACTTTGCATAAGACTAACAAATATTCTATCAAAGTTTCTCTTGTTTTTTTTTCAAAAACAGGTGAAAGTCACTTCCGACAACGGGTCCAGGATTAAGCCCCAAATCGACGGGAAAACTATCTGAAAGACCGCCCTTGGTTGTCCTCCGACGACTGGTCCAGGATTAAGCCCCGAATCGATGGGAAAACTATCTGAAAGACCGCCCTTGATTGTCCTCCGACGACTGGTCCAGGATTAAGCCCCGAATCGACGGGAAAACTATCCGAGAGACCGCCTCGGTTATCCTCCTATAACAGCAATGGATCAACACCGATGCACAACAGGAAGCTATCCACATTTTGCCAACTACAATCTCCTCGAGTAATCAAAGACGAAGATTTATTCGATCCCTTATTATCAACAAAGAACTCAGAGTCTAGCGTCGACTCGATTGCCTTGGATGGCATCTTAAGCCCATCTCCGACTACTTATCAACAAAGGCTTCACTTTCGAATCTGCATATATGGTTAAAAATCAATGCAAACCAGTAACTTCATTCAAAAATGAGCACGAAGTCTAACGTGGACTACCTCGGATGGCATCTTAAGCCCATCTCCATGATCCTTCCGAAGCGACTACGAGCCTAACGTACGCTCACTCCCAAAGATCGATCTTTCCGGATGGCATCTTAAGCCCATCTCCGTCAATTCTCCTATCAACATTCTCGAGTCTAGCGACGACTCATCCCCAAATAAGTATCCAAATGGCATCTAAGCCCATTCCTGCATCATCCACCAACAGCGAGTGCAAATTTTCAGGTGTACTCGAGTGTTCAATCATCTTCTACCTCCAGGTCACAAAAGACAAGCGTGTCAATCTAACCCTCCAGTACAAGAAGATTGAACAGGGGCAGCTGTCATACCCCAAAATTTTCCCTCCATCTACTCAAGAGATCCCATACATCCATACTCTAGGATTCCTCAAGAGTTGATCAGACAAACTCTCTCCTAGACAATCAACCCAAATTAGGGTTTGGTATCTCTCAAGCCAAGATGAACTTCCAACATCTCCAATGGCCTTCATGCCTCCTCATATGCTTCAAAGATTCTCCATGTCAAGTTTCAAGCCTCACAAGTCAAGTTTCCTCAGACAATTGCTCAGATGGTTGAAAATCAACAGATTGGACAAAAGTCAACGTGGTCAACATACAATCAAACTTCATAATTTTTGGTCAACATCCTCATTTTGAAGTTACATTCATCATTTGATCAAGGGTTGATCATGATTCATCAAGAAAACTCAAGATTTGCTCAAAAGTCAAACTTTCTAAATTAGGGTTTCTAGATGAAAAGTCAATGTAACTTTGATGATCATAACTTTCTCATACTTTCTCGAAATTTTTCCACCACCTCTTGTTTTGAAGGAAATTCAATTCTCTACAACTTCATGTCTCACAAGAATGTCCAAAAATGCTTCATTTGAGAGGTATAGCTCAAAACATTACAGTCATTTTCAAAGTCAACTTTTGTTTTGAAGATATATTGAGCATGGAAACTCAATTGAGATGAGACCAAAAGGTTGGTTAGAGGACTCTTAGATCTTTCCAAAAGTCCAAGAACACTCAAAATGTGGAAAATTGAGCAAGATACACTATTCAGAAGTTGGGCAATTTTGGACAATTGCACAAAAGGACATTTTGGTCAAAATGCAAAATTTTCCAAATGGGCCTATAATCTTTTGGTCCAAACTTGTTCATGACATGATTTTTGACCCATAAATGCTTATGGTAATTTTCTATTTTATGATTTATATTTGAATTTTAAAACATTTAATTCAAAATTAAATCATATAAAATATGAAAATAAGATATTTTTTGAAAAGGATTGGATTTATATTTTCCTTGAAGTCCAAGAAAGCCCATAATCCTTACCAAATTCGTGATAGCATGCATATGGAAAGAAAAAATCAAGTTTTTCCAAAATTTGATTTGTTTTAAATGGAAAATATTTGCACCATCAATGTCCAATCTTTTTTGCTTGCTTTTGCCATCCCAATTGCTTCTATAAATACCTAGCATTGCATACAAGCCAGAGGACAAAACCCTAGCCAAAGAACAAACCCTTATTTTGCCAAAATATTTCTCAAACTTTTGAAAATCGAATTTCAAAATCCAGCAAGTTTCAGCCAAAACCTTCCATCCAAACGTGCTCAGGAGATTCCCAGGAGTCATAAACATCCTTTGCTCGAAGCCCAGGCAGCCCAGATCACGACATCCAGCTCTCACCGGTTTGGAATTTTCTTATTTTCGATTTACGTATTTCATGCATCATTAACGTTTTTCGTGTGTTTGTATGGACTCAGGATGTTCATTAGGTCAGGAATAACTCATCTCATGCAAGCTTGAACGCGTGAAACTCTAAATGCCATGGTTAGGGCATTCCGAGCTGTTTGAATCGAACAGCCTTATACAAGTGTTTTTAGCCAAAACCAGTTGCACCATTGGATTCGTAGGGTCCGATTTAGGGGGGTAGGGTACTTTAGAATTATTTATCTTGCGTATTTTTCCAGTTTCAGGTGGCTGCTCATCGGAGAAGACGACCGGAGCTAGGGCTCCGGCGTCGTTGACTCGATCTGACTCCGGCGTGGCTTGCGTGGCGTCATGGCGCTTTCTGATTCGTTCTCTCATCCAGCGAGGGCCCCACGCGTAGCTGACTCAGTTTCAAACTCATCCCTGGCGCGTGTACACATATATTCAAAGGATTCCAGCTTTCAAAACACAAAGAGCCACTTGTCCCAGCGGTTAAGGCATGGCCTGTTCCAGGATACTCTCCAAGGTCTCCAGTTCGAACCTCACAGGGACCTGGTTTTGCTATTCTTTTACAAACTTGCATTATTTTCCATATTTTCCTATTTTCTAATTATCTTAATATTTTGCATGTTATTTTAATTTCTTTTCATATTTTATTTCTGCATTAAAAAATTATCAAAAATTAATTTTCTTTTTGCATTTATTTTCATAAAATCTTTATTTAATTTAATAAATTTCAAAATATAATTTTGCATGCATATTTATTTTTATTTATAATTTTGCATTTAAATCACTTTTAATTCATTTTAAATTACCAAATTGCATCTAAAAAAATCCCAAAAAATTATCTTAGTATATTTACATTATTTCCAGCATGTCATATTTTTTCCAATTTAAAATTTGCATTTTTCCTAACATTTTCTCTTATTTCGATTTCATCATATTTTCCGATTTCTCATTCGTTTCACAGGTTCTTCCAATTCGGACATTTCTTTACTATTTTCATTTTATTTTCCAATAATGTAACTGTATATGGGATGTAATAGTTTAATTTAGGATTTTATTTTCCGCATTTTAAATTATGTATCTGCCCCAAAGCCTTGTAATAGCGTAGGACATTTACCTTTCCGCACTTTACATTCCGCATTTTAATTTCCGCACCCTATAAATTGCTAGTAATTAGGCGTGTATGGCAAGACTAAAATTGAACATAGCCCACTAATTTTCAAGATAAAATATCTGAAATCAACACACTTCTTTCACACACGCACCCCTTAGGGTAATTCTCTCTCGTTGCCTTTGCGAATTCAAAATGGTCATGTCCCTCGAACGTAGAGGTATTCTAGCACCGTCGCCTTCCCAAACAAATCATCATAGTCCCTTCGATACAAAGATCATAAGACCCACGATGTCGCCTCCGAATACATGATCTTGACCCTCGATTGTCGCCTACGAAAAAATGATGATAGTCCCTTCGAATGTGCTAGGATACTTCCTACAAGTTGCTTTCTATGACCATCCGATGTCCCTTCGAATGTCCCGCTTACATCCAATGAATGGAGCTACCTACTAACTAATGGTATGGCTAGCGCTATTCTAAAGGAACGTAAAATAACACGAAAATGACCAATTCTGAGTAGGTAATAAGACTTTTAGTTGCTTGCTCTATTAAAATACTTTTCACACCACACACTCTTTTTCAAAATTCAAACTCTTTTCGAAACGAAACATTTCCGAACACTTTGTATACACTCCTACATGAGTCATTACAAAGTCAAAGCGAAATGCCTTTTTTCAAAACATCTTTGTCAAACACATAAAAAGCAATTTTAAAAAAGTGATCTAGAGCAACTAAGAGCCCGTAGATAACTACGGATGGAAAGGGGTGCTAATACCTTCCCTTTTCATAACCATTCTCCCGTACTCAGAATCTAACGAAGGTCTTTTTCTGTTACTTTTACCTTCCCTTAATTGGATAAAAATAAAAGTCGGTGGCGACTCTTGCTATCTGCACATTTGGATACAAAAATCCTACAAAGTCAGTTCACCGTATCACACTTAGTCAACGGCAACGCTAGTTTGGAAAATCCCTCAATAAACTTCCGGTAATAACCTGCAAGACTCAGAAAACTACGGATCTCAGAAGCATTCTTCGGTGCTTCCCACTGAGACACCGCCTCTACCTTCGTAGGATCCACAGCAATTCCGTTCTTGGAAATTACATGACCAAGAAAACTTACTTCATCTAACCAGAATTCACACTTGGACAACTTCGCATAAAGCTTCTTCTCTTTCAACAATTCCAACACAACTCTGAGATGTTCTGCATGCTCCTCATCGCTTTTCGAATAAATCAGAATGTCATCGATGAACACTACTACGAACTTGTCAAGATACGGATGAAATATCCTGTTCATATACTCCATGAAAACACCAGGTGCATTAGTAACTCCAAACGGCATAACAGAATATTCGTAATGTCCATACCTCGTTCTAAATGCAGTTTTCTGAATATCCTCCGACTTCACACGAATCTGATGATATCCAGATCTCAGATCAATCTTACTGAATACACAAGCTCCAACGAGTTGATCCATCAAATCATCAATCCTCGGCAAAGGATACCGATTCTTGATTGTAACTTTATTCAACTGTCGGTAGTCAACACATAACCTCATTGAACCTTCCTTCTTCCTAACCAATAACACCGGAGCACCCCACGGCGAAACACTCGGACGAATAAACTTCTTCTCAAGCAATTCCTCTAACTGCTTCTTCAGTTCAGCTAATTCAGATGCCGACATGCGATAAGGCGCCATCGACACCAGACTAGTTCCAGGAATCAGATTTATAGTAAATTCTACCTCTCTCTCAAGTGGCAATTCACTAACGTCTTCCGGAAACACCTCTGGAAATTCCTTCACCACTGGAAATCCATCACCTTTTGCTTTTCCCTCCGCTTCTATTGCAGAATACAACATAAACACCACAGCACCATCTTTCACAACTAGGTTCATCTGTTTAACTGACATAATCTCACTTTCGACTTTAACCTCTTCAGGGAAAATGACTGTCTTCTCAAAACAGTTGATATGAACCTGGTTGAATTCCAACCAGTTCATTCCAAGGATGATATCGAGTTGTTCTAGCGGTAGGCACACTAAATCCATACCGAAACCCCTATCAAAAATCACAACAGGACAATTCCTACAAACATATGAAGTAGTCACTGAACCCGACACAGGAGTATCAATAACCATACTTTCATCCATATTAGAAATTTCCAAATTCAATCTCTTAGCACAATCTAATGCAATAAAAGAATGCGTAGCTCCAGTATCAATAATCGCAATCAAAGGTATGCCATTAATAAAACATGTATCTTTAATCAGCCGATCATCTGGTTTAGTCTCTGATCCAAACAATGCAAACACTTTACCACCAGCTTGCTCTTTCTTGGGTTTTGTGCACTGAGGACGAGTATGACCCTCTTCACCACAGTTGTAGCAAGTCACCACCCTCACTCTGCAGTCATTGGCCACATGGCCGAGTTTCCCACACTTGAAACACTTCTTATCATTACTTTTGCAGTCCACCATACGATGTCCTATCTCACCACACTTGTAGCACTTAACGGAAGAACTAGAATCTCCTCCACCAGTCTTCTTCCAACCACCGGATCTCTGATTACTCCTATCATAAGGCTTACCACGATCCATCTGTTGCTTACCTTTCCTATCAACATACCCTCGAGCATTCGACTTAGTGTTCGCAAGATCCTCCTCTAGAATCCTACTGCAGTCAACCAGATCAGAAAATCTTCGGATACGCTGATACTGAATACCCTGCTTAATCTCATCACGAAGACCATTCTCAAACTTGATACACTTGGAAAATTCTCCATCTGCATCGTTAGGGTAATGAGCATAATACTTCGCTAACTCAGTAAACTTCGAAGCATACTCACTGACAGTTTTGTTACCCTGCTTGAGTTCCAGAAACTCAATCTCCTTCTTACCTCTGATGTCCTCAGGAAAGTACCTCCTCAGAAAAGCTCTCCTGAACACAGCCCAATTCAATGCAACTCCATCTTCTTCCAGTTCAGTTCTGGTAGCAACCCACCAGTCATCAGCTTCTTCTGCTAACATGTGAGTTCCATATCTCACCTTCAGCCCCTCTGCACAGTCAATCACTCTGAAGATCCTCTCGATCTCCTTCAACCACTTCTGAGCACCTTCGGGATCATGTGCACCCTTGAACAATGGAGGATTATTCCTCTGAAAATTCCCCAATTGTCGGTCAGCACCAATCGCAGCTCCCTGCTGGTTCCCTCCGAGTACTCCAGCCAACATTCCCAAAGCCTCAACAATAGCATCATCATTCCTTCCGTTACCTCTTCCAGCCATTGTTCTGTAACATTACAAATAATCTACATCAGCACACAAGTATCGACAGTGTTACTTACACTAGTCGCATACTAAAAGGGATAACGACACAAGACAAGACCGACTATGCTCTGATACCACTATTGTAACACCCCATCTAAATACCCCGAATATATTAATTAAATTAATATCTAAATCGGCTTTAATCAGAGTTAACACGGAAACTGAGGGATGTCACAATTAATAAATAAAATCAAACTTCAATTAAACAGTAGCCATGCTACACTGAGGATCAAATTTTAGATAGTTTAGTCAAAATAAGACCATGCCTTACACAGCGGAAAACATCATAGCCAAACGGAATAATCCAATCATTATTATTCCCAACAAAATTAAAGAAAACAACTAAACAACTATCTAATTCCTCAACTAACGTTCCCCAGTGTTACAATCTAATCAGAGCATGACACTGACACGCGGACTTAAACGATAAGCTCTAGAGCCATCCTCACCAACTCCTCAGCTGCTAACTTTAATCTGAAATTGTAAAGTAAGGGTGAGACTTCTCATAATTAAAGCATATTATAAGCTTCTCATTTAACAATATATTACAAGCATATTATTTCACCCACTTAACACAATTCAGGTTCAACACACAACCATATTCATATAAGTCATTATGCATAATCAATAGACAACAAAAAGAATTGCAACACTGGAAGACATCCTATCATGTTACAATCCCATGCAAACACAAATGCAGACTCAATGCATGCGGTACCGACACGTGACCAAGTCACCCAACACTGATCCATCATCAACCGGATACAATAACCATCGATTCGTCCATAACCACCCGGACACGAATCCAGCCTAACCACCCATCCTCACTCGGGTATCGGTTATCGGCAATTCAAGTCAAATTCCGCACAATGGGAATTAACTTCACCAAAACAATGCATATGCACGCACATCACTAGCATGCAACATCAATCAGTCTATGTATACATCAATCTAACATAACTGAATCAAACCAATCAACATGATATTTCAACCAAACCATGCATACAATTAACATCAGCATAAACATGCTTTACATCTACACAATACCAATACATCCATCATCACAGGATCTCTGCTACATACACATCAACATGTGTCAGTCAATCATCGTTTATTTCGAAATTCGACTCCTTTCCAAAATAATTTCAAGTTTTTGAAAATATTATCATTTTATAAGATAGAGCATTAAATTTGAGAAACAACGTCCAAAACGGCGCTCAAAACGGACTCACGGTTTGAAAGTTATGAATTTTTAAAGTTTTAAAAATTTTCAAAGTTTCGGTGGAACCGGTTCCTCCAGGAGTAACCGGTTCCCACATTCGAAAAACAGCCCCGGAAAATGTGGGGAACCGGTTCCTCGGTAGGGAACCGGTTCCCAGAAGTAAAATTTCATATTTTCTGGAAAAACAACGTGGAACCCGGTTCCTCCCACACAGGAACCGGTTCCTGAGTTCAAAAATGTTACTTTTCACCATTTTAAAAGCTAGAACCCGGGTTCTCCCACTGGGGAACCGGTTCCCACGACCTTCAGACCCAAAAACTCAGTTTTGACAGCATTAGTTCCCAAAACCATTTTCCTTTTCATCCAAAAACGTGCCCACATGTTTCGACACCATAAAATCACTCATTCATCATCAATAACATACGATATAACATGTTTTATTCATCAGTACTGATCCTATATCATACAAATCAATGAATTTATACATTCCGACACAATCTGACACCATTAGGTATACACCCATGGAAACCTAGAAATTCCCAAACTAAGATTTCCTAACATGCTATGATCTATAGTATCAAAATCAAACCTATAATACGAATTAATCAATCGAAATCACCCCTTACCTTGTGGGTTCTTCGAATTCTGACACTTCTAGGTCTTCTTCCTTCTTTCTCCTCTTCTCAACTTCACGTATTCTTGTTTTCTCCAAAATGACTCTATTTTCCTTCTTTCCTTATTTTATTCCTTTTATTCCTTATTAACATAAAGAAAAATAAATCTTTACTCCTCACACCTCAATTAATTCCATCATTAATCTCAATAATCCAACATATTAATAAATTATGTCCTCAATTAATTTAATAATTAAAAAGCATAATTATTTAATTATTGAATTATTTTGGGGTGTCACACAAGCCTCAGTACCTTCTAGCGTGCCTTGACCGCTCTTAAGTGCACCTTAAGCTTTTGATTTCCTTACAAAAATTCATCTTGAAGCCATTTCTTCGCCTTTGGATTGCAAACGCTCCTCCAATGCACACAAACCTACAAAATAAGGTGCACAAGATCAATCTACACAATATTGACACAAAAGTTGAGGTTTTGACTTGTGAATCCTATGAATCAAGCTAGTAAGTGCCACTATTTCATACAAACATTCAACACAATTTGGCACTTATTAGGAAGTATTCAAAAGAATTATGTGATACTTCAAAGGTTTTGTTGGATGCGAAATTCTATTTCCTACAATGGAAAAATGGTAAAAAGTGCAATTTACTCGAATATACTTATTACAATTGGTGCAAAGATAAAAATGATAAAAAAAGTCTACAACTAGATACATCTTTATGTTCAGTGAAACACCAATCTCATGTTGTTCGGAAGAAGGAACCGGTAGTGGCACTCTCTTCGTGTGAGGTCGAGTACATTGCAATGTCATTGTGTATTATCCAAGCCGTGTGGTTGAAGAATCTATTGAAGGAGATGTGCGCCAAAGAGGATTGAATTATGTTATCTTTTTATTTAATTTTGAAACTATCTTATCGTATTCTGAACACAAATTGTAGAATCTGATACAAATATGATTGTTTACAGCACAATAAAACAAGTTTAGAGTTAGAGAGTATGATTAAGAGAGACACATGAAACTTATCATGGTTTCTCCCACACATCAGGAGTAGTTCAGTCCTTTGTACCTACAAGGGATTTCACTATAATCACTACTAATTACAATTTGCTCAAGCACACAAGCAATAGACTTCTTCTCAAACACATAATTAAGAGATTCAAATGCTAAAGCACACAAGCAAGAGACTTATGATGCTTAAGCACACAATCAAGAGACTTCTATAAACTTGTACTCAAGAAATTTGAAATTCCTTTGCTTCAAAAGGAATTATCTATTCTATCTCTCCAATCTTTAAACTTGAATCTTTACGTTATCTGGAGAAGACAAATTACTCTCTGAGTCTGATAGTGACCTATCATAGTTTCTTGATCCTAGTGCTTGATTGACTTCTGAGTCCGAGACTTCAGATTTTGGGTCTTTAGAGGTTGACTTTCTACAGACTCTGGTCTTTAGGAGTTGACCTCATTCAGAGTATGATCTTCAGAAGTTGGCCTCCTTCATAGTTTGAGTCTTCTGAGTATGATGCTCAGGTTCTAATCCTTCAAATTCTAAATCACCATGCTTCTCTTTAATGTTTAACTTTTATGCCAGAACTTAACTTATATCACAAATTTTAGTCTATGATCCTGCACACTTGAATATATATTAGTCTATGATTCTGGACCATCATGATTCTCCTTAATGTTTCACTAATTTTATTCCAACAATCTCCGTGTTTGAGATTTTATTAACCAATTGACTACATGGTTTGAGATTTATAAGCCCAAAAAAGTTTAATAGTCCTAAGGGTGAGGTTTGTAAGCTTCCCCTAAGTTCTTTCCAGGTTAATTAAATTGAATTTTAAAGCATAATATAAATAACTCTTCAGAATTTAAGCAAGAATTTTTAACATATAGATTCAGGAGTTTAAATACTTATTATCTTACTCCCCTTTATCATCAACAAAAAGAACCATAAAATAAAAGGGAAATAAGAAAACATACAAAAGAAAACATATTATAAATTCAAAAGACAATTGTTAGAAGCAAAATAATATTATAATCAAATCCACAAATTTAAATGTTTAGGATTATATCAAATATTGATAAAAATAAATCAAAATAATATTTGTTTCTCCCCCTTTATAATCAATAAAAAAGAATAGAAATCATTTGAAGACATAATCAATAAAAAAATTTAGAAAAATGGTTGTAATTTGGCTAGAATGGTTATGAACAACTCTTCAATTCTTGAGATGGTCTAATCTTGTTCTGATAACTGAGCATTTGAGAGAAACAATAGCAGTCAAAGCTGGGGAGATGTGCTTGAAGACCAAGTATGTATATATATATATATATATATATATATATATATATATATATATATATAAAAGTTGGTTTTGCTTTATCTCAAACTCTCTATATTAGCGGGGTTTCGTTACTAGCAAGTTCACATTCATATTTCTTCCATCTAGCTCTTCTCATATCATACAATATGAGCAAATCATATGAGAATTCTAAGAGGGGATCCTCCAAGGAAGTCAAAAAAGAATTTGGGAGGCATAAATATGATTGGATCATTTCCTCTAACTGTGTAAGAACACAACCTGATACATCTTCTAGAGCATATATGGTTGGCAGGACTTCAGTCTCAAGGATGAAGAATATCAAGAAAAAATAAGGATCTAAATAATGAAAGTGGATTAGAAACTAATAAGGATTGGAGGACCTTCATCAGGTCATGTGGTTAGACTAACGACCAAGTATGAAAGTTGTAACCTTTTATAGTGCATCTGTTTGATTTTGTGAATGATTATGAATCTATAATATATTCTTTATCAATAATATTTGATCCTTTTCTCATTACTTTTGTTTATGATTATCATGCCACTAAAATCTTGGACACAAAAAAACATTGAATAAAATAACATGTTTAGAAGTTGTTAAGTACACTAAAGAGCCATTCATATGAGTAGCCATGATCTTGCAGTCATCTAGCTTAAATTTCTCTAGAAGCTCATTTGTGTACCTTTTTTATGAACATAGACACCATCCTTGCATTGGTTGATTTGAATCCCAATAAAGAACTTCATTTTTTCCGTCATGCTCATTTCAAACTCAGCCTGCATTAACTCAAAAAAAATCTTTTCAAAAAGCAGCATTAGTATGATAAAAAACTATATACTTAAACTTAGAAAAAGTAAGATTTCTTTTTTCAATGTCTTTCTGGATAGTGTAGTGTTAACCTGGCCTTTTTGAAAAGGAGAAACCTTAAATACAATTCATTAGGTGTGGTTTTTACTATTTTTCAGTGAAAATATGACAAGTGTATAATTTTCTCCTACACATATGCAATTTTCTTATATTTTCACCTGGTAAACGATATTTAAGTACACCTGTCATATTTTCATTAGAAAATAGTAAAAAACACTCTTAAGTAATTGTATCTAAGTTTTCTCCTTTTGAAAACCATTTTCTAATAATAAAGTAACAATTCTCGCATACTAAGCTTTAGGAGCTTGTTTAAGACCATAAAGTGTTTTCTTAAGTTTAAAAACATACTTTGGGTGGATTGAATTCTCAAACCCATGTGGTTGTTTGACATACACTTCTTCAAAAATGACACCATTTAAAAACGCACTCTTGACATCCATTTTTTATTAAATAATATTATGATTAACAACATAAGATATCAGTAACCTGATTGGCTTTAACCTTGAAACAGGTGCAAAGGTTTTTAGAGAAATCAATACCTCATTGTTGATTGTAGCTTTGTGCTACAAGTCTAGCCTTATTTATTACCACAACACCTCCTTCATTGAGCTTGTTTATGAACACCCATTTTGTTCCAATGATGTTCTTCTAATGAGGTTTGGGTACCTGATCCCAAACATCATTCCATTGAAATTGGTTCAGATCTTCTTGCATTGTCAAAATCCATCCATCATCTGATATAGATTCGTATACAAAATTAAGCTCAATCATGGAGATAATTCCTAACATAAAGTAAACTTCTCTGAATGCAGATCTTGTCTTCAAAGGACTATCTTTGTTTTCAATTATCAACTCTTCAGGATGTGAAAACTTGCACTTGAAAGTCTTCTTGGATTGTGTAGCTTCTTGTGAATCTTCGTGAGTTTCTTATAAATTTTCATCCTCTGGATTAGCTTCAGAACTTGGATCAGATTCTGAGCCACCAACTTCTAGATATCCATCTTCTAAAGGATTGGTAGATTATGAACCGCCGACTTGTGAAATGTCTTTAGGGACATGAATATCTACAAAAATTTCAACTAGTTGATATGTTGATTACGTTATAGACCTAAGGCCAGTGTTGAATTGAGATTACGTTGTAGGCCTAAGGCCAGTGTTGAATTGGGATTACGTTGTTGTTGTATGTTGTCGTTGAGTTTCCGTCGTTGATTGAGTTGATGTTGTGGTTTTGGTTGCATGCATATATTTGCATACTATATTGGTCTGGATTGGCAAAACACGTTGACCGTTAGGGACAAAATGATTACGTTGAAGGCTTATGCCTTGTGCCTCGGTAAACTGGCAAATGATTACATTGAGAGTTTTACTCCACTGGTACCACATGCATGTCCATTGTTAAGAGTCACATTATAAATAGGTTTGTTGTTGATGATTTTGTTGTGATAAGTGTTTGTTGTGTTGACGATGTGGTTGTTAATACATTGTTGATGACTTCGAGTGAATTTATGCTAACGGTTTGATGTGATAGGTACTGTGGTAAGATGTGTAATAGTTATTATAATTATTGTTATAATTGTTGTCGTAGTTAATTGTTAGTATATTTGTTGCTGTAATCGTTGTTGGTGTTGTCGTTATAACTGTTGTTTGGGTTATGTGAGGAGGTGAATTATATGATCTACATTCTAATATATTATTTATCATGAATTAAATTATATTGGTAGGTATCTCACTCTTTCATTTGTTTCGCCGTAGCCTTTATACTGGTAACGTGCAGGTATTCGAGAATGAAGAATCAGTCGTTATTAGTCCAAGTCGGTTTAGTTGCTCTGATACGTAGCACTCGGGGGGATGTTTAGTCTATGTCGTTTACATTATTGACTCTTGTTGTTCTTATTGTGTTGTTAAAAACTAAGTCATGTTGTTCAACAAAACTGGTTAGTTATTTTGAAGTTGAACATGCCGTTGTAAATGACATATGAAGTTAAGTTAATGATTCCGCTGAATATTAAATAAAAGGTTGTTTTATTTTAAAAGCTGAAGCAAGTGTTATGTGATTCCCTGATAATAAAGGTGTTATGTATTTGATCTGTTTGTGTTGTTAATGTTGAAATGTGACATCTCATGTGCTGTATGAAAAATTTAAAATACTCTGATTTTCTTTATATATTTTTCCAGGTAGAATTTGGGGTGTTACAAAGTACCTTCTAATTAGCCAATTCAAAAAAAATAATTTTATAAACATTGAATTTTCTCCAACCTTTGAACATTATGGACTTGTCAGAATCATTCATGACTATAAAGTTATTTTTGTTAAACACTACTTCATAATCACTGCCACAAAATTGACTAATGCGCAAAAGGTTATGTTTTAGTCCATCTTCTAACCAAACATTATTAATAAAGATATAGGAATTACCAATAGTACGTGTACCTATGATTCTTCCTTTCTGGTTTCCTCCAAACCCCACAGTTCCCCCCTCTTTTAGAGTCAAGGTTTGGAACATATGATTTTCTCTTGTCATATGTCGTGAGCATCCATTGTCCATGTACTATGATTGCCACTTTACTTCTCCCTTGAAGCATATATGATGCAAAGAAAATTTTAGATTTAGGTATTGTTTACTATGAAATTTGGTAAACAAGCGATAGTCTTCCAAAATCTAACGCTTTTGGTTACTTACAGGATTAACTAGATTGATCCTATGACAAAAGTGTGTAGTTTTTTTTTAAGTTCTCCTGGATCTTAAGTTCTTCGAAAGTAAAGTTGAATTTGAAGATAATAATGAAACAATTTATGAAAATGACATAAAAATAGAGAAGTTTCGACTTTAATTTAAAAATGAGTATAAACAACTTTAATGAAAATAAACTGACATTAAAAGTAAAATATGGTGCTTCATACATACATTTCTCAGAAACTCGTTTCTCGGTAACACTTTGGTACTTTGAGTGAATATGAGTAATTTGTACAATATTGAACACACACATAATCCTACCACTAAAGACTCATATTTCTACTAATTAGAAGATACACTTTCAATGAAACAAAACACACGACTGCTTAACAGCTTAAGAGTGGTTCACCAATTACAACTCAAAATTCAGTCCATCTCAGTATCGAAGTGATACATGAACAATTCATAATTAACAAAGAACAATAAACAAAACCCTAATATTTTCTTTCACATGCGCCACACTTTGCTTAGTTTTAGAGGCTTCTTTTTATAGGCAAGAGAGCGTCTGAGCTTGGATAATAAATTTGGTTCAAAATATCAGGTAAATCAAATCAGATTAAATTAAATTAAATCAAATCTTCTGATGCAAGACATAATGTTTTAACATCCAATCTTGGGAATTAAATCTTCTGATATCTCGAGCTTTGAAACAAATCTTCAGAGCATCCAATCTTCAAATGTGCAACTTGATCCACACGAAACAAATCTTCTACAAACTGAAACAATACAAACTGCAATGTCGTAGTAACATGTCATGACATTTTGTTCAATATCTTGCTGAACATATTGATTTACCAAAATGCAGCCAACAATACAAACCCCAAAAACTTGTTTTTCCGGTTATTTTTCATTTTGTGTTCACAAACAATTAAAAATTTGATAAGTTATTCTTAAAGTCATATAAATTGTTGAACATTATTTAAAACAAAACCAATCCATATGGAGATAAAAACTATACTTGCTTCTAAGTTGCAACAAATGTGACCTTTTCTCGAATTGGTATTGTGTTCCAGATCCTCTGTTGGCGAAACACCTTAGATTTTCTACTACCCACTCCTTTGCATCTCAGGTTCTCTTTTTTGAATTATTTTTTTATAGCATTCTTCCATGCCATGACTTCTTCCATTGAGGCTGTTGATTTTTGGGCCAGGGACTTGTTGAAGTTTTCGACCTTGAGGTCCTTATAGAAAGCTCTAATGAGTATCTCGTGGTTTAGATAAGTGATCGTGATGGATTCCTTGTAAAACTGTGCTAAGATTTCTCGTAAAGACTCATAATAACCTTAACAAACACTGAGCATGCTCGTCGCATAAACCTTTTAATGTTTTTTGGAGGAGAAATGATGTATCATCTTTCTCGCTAGATCTTGATAGCACGATATCAAGAACCTCAAGATACTCGTATACCATTAGAGGGTTACCTATTTCCAAGTTTCAACCGTTAATTTTCATTTTAGTGAATTGGTTTCCCCAATGATAGACATTTGAGTGTTGATGGCGCTTATGTGTTATTGGGGTCACTTTTGCCATCAAATGTTACCAAAGGATAATGGTTTGAAATTGTCGTGGACTGAAGTGTCCCAAATTTCAACAGTGAGTAATTAAGGATTTGCAAGCTCTTCTTGCCATATTACAACTAGATGTGTTCATTGTTGTTACAGGTCATAGACATTATACTGCCGTGTTTCATTTTAGCGATGTAATTCCTCCAAACTGACTATCATCTTCGATGTGACAACTCGATCATTATTGTTACTACTGGTGACATACTTTACCATAGTGAGACAATATCATATTGATGTTGGAAATTGTTTGTATGACCCGAGTCAGTTTTAATGGGGCCCGCAATGGACGTCAAATGTACTAGAAAAGCACACCAATGCAACTTTATCAACAAAGACCATTAAAGTCTCAGTCGTCTTCGTAATGATTTATGTATATCTCATTCTTCCATGATCACGAGTTTATACATTACTTTAAATATCTTGTGCATTTAAGACTCATTGAAGGCTAACATGACTATTATTCTCTTGATTAAGCAATATTGATTAATGGTCATTAAAGTCATAGTTTCATCGCTTGAACCTGACTTATAATGTTTATTAATTTTACAGTTTTAAAAGAGAGTACGCTCACATATGTTCTTTTCTTAATTATGAGATTGAGATATATAAAAGATCCCACAACTGATTCTAAGAGAAACAATTTCTTCCACTTCCTTATCTAGAACATGGTAGTAAGGGAAAAGTAATTCTTCCCCAAATCATGGGAAAGACGTTTTCCCCCCTTTTGACTCATACTTCTGGAGCATTGCTACTTGAATACCACATGCGCCATATATAATAAGTGAAATGAATCTTAAATTCCAGTTCGAGCGACTAAACCCACTTAAGGGGCCCGCACTCTTTATCATGGTTTATATGTTTTTATGGCCTAATAAAATTATTTTACAACAATATATTAAGAGAGGAATGTTAGTAGTATATTTAGAGAGGAATGTTAATAGTTGTTAAGGGTGCTCAAAACCAACCCAACCCAATAGAAAATTGCAAACTGAACCAAACCAAATCAAAATTGCAAAATGTCGCATTTGGTTTGAATGTGTTTAAGTCATCTTTTAACAAAACCACACAATTTAGTTTGATTTTTGATTTGTATTTTACAAAACGAATCAAACCACATTATACTACAACCTAAGTTTTACTTAACTCACAACCAACCTAAACCTATTATGGCTTAGTCTTATGATTACAGACATCTTTCTCATCGTTACGCTTATGGTTTCAATTTCACTCTTCTCAAATCTCTCATAGCATTATCATGCATTTTCCGCCACATACATCTTACCTCTTATTCTCTAATCTCTACTCTATTATATTCTTTTTTTTCACATTCTTATTTTTATGCAAATGTTTCGTCTTTCAATTTCGTTTATCGCACATCGTCTTCTCTAATCTCTCATCTCTTATGCTCTTTCTTTTCCATCTTCACTAATCTCTCATCTCTTCTATGTTTTTTATTATAATATTTTTGATATTGTTTTATGCTATTATTTTATGTTTATTATTTCCCTTTTGTCTAATTTAAATTTTATATATTAAATGGATAATTGTTGTCCAAGTATGATGAATTTTTTGTTATTTGATAGTGTATGAATGACTAAATATAACATTATGTTGTTATCTATATCTGCATGTACGATTGAATAAAATATTTATAAAAGACTGAACCAACTGAATCAAACGAAACCGTATTGGTCTGATTTGATTTGATTTAGTTTTTTTTCTTCTAAAAGTCACCAGAACCAAACTAAACCATATATTTTTTTCTTTTACGATTAAAATGATTTTCAACGTTAAAATCGTTTAAACCGCACCACAAACACTCGTAATAGATAATTAAATGTTTAAAATAAAAAGTTAAATAATTGAATTGACATGCTTGTTTCCAACAAACAAAAAAATAAATAAAATTTACCTGCTTGCTAGCTTCCGGGCGATAGAGCGAGGACTCGAGGAGGGCGAGTTCCAAGGGTCATGGCTCTATAGTGGCAAAAACACGCATAGCCAGCCATAAACAAAAATGAATTTTATAAAATGCGTAAAGTAGCGAAATCAGTGTTCGAGGATCTCGTATCAAATCGAAGGTTCTTCCCATCACGTTCATTTCAATTTCAAATTACGCAATCATAACTCAGATCCGAATCAAACCATAACCAGAGAGATCCATCTACCTCACTTTCTATTTTTCTTCTTTTCACTCAAAAAAAAATAAAAATAAAAAAGTATTTTATTTTCCTTTTTCTTCAATTTTCTCTCCACTTTTTCTTCTCTTCTTCTTCTTCTTCTCTTTCTTCTTATCCTTCTTCCCTCGCAAATTCAACTAACACAGATTCACCATGTCACCACCGCGATTCAACAACCGAAGAACCGTTATCGCTCTCCCTCTCTTCATTCTCCTGTGCTTAATCTTCCAAACCTTCGCTCAGGTCAGCCTCGTTTCTTCTCCTTTTTACGCGTTTTCGCGCATCGATTTCAGCGTAATGTGTTTGTTTATACGCGTAGGATTCTCTGGCGCATAATGAGAGGCAGGATTCCGGTGGATCTGTGGATCTCGGTCGCCGTGCAAAAGTAAGCATCGTTAACCTCATGTTATTTGCCGTTTTGTTCAATTTGAATTGATGAGGAAACTGAATCCGATGCTTAGAAACGTGAGCGATTTCTGTTTACAGATTGCATTGGGTGGTTTAGAGAATGGTGCGGTTCTTCCTCTTAGCTTGGATTCCTCAGGTGTTGGACTCTTCGATGCTTTCTTTGCTAGTTTATCAATGATCCTCGTCAGTGAGGTTGGTTTCACAGAACCTTGCGCTTACTCTGCTCATAATATCGCGCAATTTCTACTCATGCTAGTTTTGCCAAGAATTATTGATTAATCTAATCTAACCTAGATTTTTAGAACAAGATGTTTTTGCTTTTGATTGTATAGTATGATATTATGTGAACTTTTGTATAAATTTTGAGTTGTAAACTGGAATGGAGCTAGAGGAATTTGAGAGACAATTCTCAATTGAGGAAACTGACATTGGTTAAACTGAGTAAAAGTGGACCAATCGTTGGTTGGTTCAGTGGTGATTGGCGCTGAACTTGGTAGGGAGAACCACGGTTTGATCCCCACAATGGCGATCGGTAGGGGGCTGGAATCACTTGATGCCAGAACTGACCCCCGAACCGGACTATACCGGTGGTGATACTATAAATAATAAAACTGAAGCTCAGTATGGATTTGGTTCAAGCTTAGAGAAGCTTCTCTGTTATAACACGTTTGTGTTCACTTTCGAGAAGTTGGATTGTTAAGAATGCTTTTGTTTCTGACTCTGTATGTTACATCTTTTCTAAATGTGGATTCCCTTTTAACTGGAGATCTTTTTTCTTGCTAGATTGGGGATGAGACATTTATAATAGCAGCTCTCATGGCTATGCGTCACCCTAAGTCAATTGTTTTATCCGGTGCGCTCACAGCCTTGATTATAATGACAGTAAGCGCAGCAGTCATTCTATGAATTTAATGTTTCTGCTATTTTTTTCCGCTCTCATTAAGGGATGCTCTTTGCATGGTGTTGTGATGGTCTGATTTCAGCTAATTAGAGTGCTGTTTCTTGGTACTCTAACTACTATTATCAATGATATCAGGATTAAAGTTATTGTATGTATGCATTAGGTACTTTCAACAGGACTAGGAAGGATTGTGCCAAACTTGATTTCTAAGAAGCATACAAATAGTGCTGCTACAGGTAAATTATCGGTAATTCTGTGCAATATTGAATCATAATGTCCGAGTCGGCACTAGGCACTGGTGACAAAAGCTACTATAATTAGCATTGTTCAGGTGTTTTTGTCTAATTCCATGTTCTGTTATCTGTTTCAATATTAGTTGATTTTGTCTGTTTCTCCATCTATTCCTTGCCTCTGGGATTCACTAATATAATTGTTTTCAAATTTCCGTTCACTATCTTGTGTTATGGATGGTTGCAACTTTCATTTACAGCTTCAAATTTTTTGGAAGATGAGGCTAAGCCTATCCTTTTTCTTCATATGCAGTTCTTTATCTTTTCTTTGGGTTACGACTGCTGTACATTGCTTGGAGATCAGATCCAAAATCTTCACAGAAGAAAGAAATGGAAGAAGTATGCCTTTATGGACTCTGTCTAGTATTTTTACTAAAACTTTGTATGCAAATGGATTGCTTCATGTGTCTTTATTCTAGATGGCACTTTTTTTTTAACAGTTACTGTATCTGTGTTAGTTAAAAATTCAAATTCAGTGATGATTGACCTTAATGGTTGTTTAAATATGTTAAAATCTAGAATCTTAGTATAGATGCGACTCTCAGGTTGTTACTTTGTTTCTTTTTAGTTTCCTTCTTAATTCCACACGGTCACTTTGCCATGGGGAGAGGAGCTCAACTTATTACTTGTAAACATGCTCCAGCATGCATTGGATAGTTGATGGTGCAATTAGTTCTTGATAACTTGGTAACTGCTAAGAATTTGTTCTTGTTAATAACTAGGTTGAAGAAAAACTTGAAGGTGGGCAAGGGAAATCTTCATATCGGCGGTTCCTTTCAAGATTTTGTACACCTATATTTTTGGAGGTAAGCGCAATTCTTGCATCTCTCATTTGACTTGAAGATGATAAATATTTACTTACATTTTTTCCTAATTTATGCAGTCATTTATTTTAACATTCCTTGCCGAGTGGGGTGACCGAAGCCAGATTGCAACAATTGCAGTAAGAAACTCTTTCTCTCAAGCCCCTAAATATTTCTACATTTTCTACTTTCCTTAAGACTTTATGCTTTCAATCATTTATTATTGTCGGTGGTTTTTATTTCTGTTCTGTATTTGTTTTGTTCTTTTGTTCATGAAGTTTAATTTCCCTATGCAGCTGGCAACACACAAAAACGCAATTGGAGTAGCAGTTGGGGCCACCATAGGACACACAATCTGTACCTCAGTAGCAGTAGTTGGAGGAAGCATGCTGGCATCTAGGATTTCCCAACGTTCTGTAGCCACTGTTGGTGGCCTTCTCTTCCTCGGCTTTTCTTTGTCTTCATACTTCTACCCTCCTCTAGATTAATATAAGTGCTAATTAATCTTATTCGTAATGGCTTGTTTATGCTCTTTTCACCTTAATTTTTTCACTTGATGGTTGTCCTTCTTATAGAACTGGTTTACGATATTGTATCCACTCATTAGGAAAGCTCGATCCTTGCTGGAATATAAGATTTTGTATCTCATTCTTTTTTGTAAAATATTTTGAATAGACAGCCATTGTTTTTGTCGTTAATTTCGAAAGGCAAAAGTATATCCTTCTCTCCATACTTGGTTGAACTTTGATCTGGCTTTATGCAGAATAAGTTTTAGCTTTATTTTTTCCCTCCAAAAAGAGTTAAAACTTTATTTTGATGGATTCTCTCCTTCCTTTAGAATTTGGCACTTGGAAATTCTAATGTTGTCGTTCTCTTATTAAAAGAAAAAGTGGATGGTTGGCCATAGATCAAGATATTCATGTGAATTTCAAATACTTGTACAGCCGACAACACTCAATTATTGAAAGCTTTATGTTATCAATTAGAAGGCTTGCTTTTCAAATTAAAAATCCCATTTTATTATGATTCATAAAAATGTTTAATTTTTTTGACAAGAAATTATAGGTTTTATTAGTAAAACAAGTGAACACATACTCCCGATTTCACGTGATAGTTGTGCAGGGACAAATGTAGAGTGCGCGTGTGAATTTATGATTTCTACTTATTCTTTATAAGTGTGAATTTATGATTTCTACTTATTTTTTATAAATGGTAAATTTCAACTTTTAAGCTATTTGACAAACAAGTATATAAAATAAACCTAGGATAACATAAATTTAACCCAAAATAATCCATACTTTAAGTCAAATATGGTCGATCATACCGAATTTGACAAAAAATCTTTGAATACAAAAGGTTTAGATGCAAGTTGTTGGATGACACTCTATCTGTTACACAATAATTGTTGTATTTCATTATTGAATGAGTTTAATGGTAATACAGTATCACTGTAACTTTTTTATAGTGTAATTTGACATTTTACATGATAATTATTGATTGACAGTATAAAAATAATTTAAATTGTCAATACATCATCCATTTTCTCTTATTTGAATTATAATTTTATTAATTTATTTTTATTAATTATTATTAGCATTTCATTATAATAATTGAAAAGTTAAGAATAATATTTTTAAGGTGGTGTAAACTGTATTACCTAAATGATTCAATTGAAATCTAAAAAAGTTAAAATTATACCAAGATAAATATTTTTGGTGAATGAAATGTCTGTATTCAATTCTTACCGGGACCAAACCTTTACCTCGTACAATACTTATTTTCTTTGTATCACTTCAAATATAATAACTTCTCTCTCAAAAAAAAAAAAAAAAACAAAAACTAGCTTAATATTATGCTGAAATTTGTACATGTATGAATAAGCTTTGCAATGTTAAGTTTGGGTGGCAAAGCTTATTATTCAACTATGTTTCATCCCCCAATTTTCACTCTCGGTGGCGCCACCCATCTTCCTTTCTTTACTCCACCACATCCAACGCCTCACCACCACCTCTTGCTGCCCTTCATGGCCACTACTTCAAAAACGGTTCTCTTCAAAATACAAACTTGGCTAACTATCTTTTATCTCTCTATGTAAAATCCAGCAACATAAACCATGCCCATAAACTGTTTGATGAAATTCTCCACAAGGACACTCAGACATGGACTGTCCTTATCTCGGGTTTTTCTAGAGCAGGCTCTTCAGAGATTGTCTTTAGTCTTTTTAGAGAAATGCAAGCAAAGGGTGCTTGTCCGAATCAGTATACACTGTCTAGTATTTTCAAGTGTTGTTCGGGTGAAAACAATCTTCAATTGGGTAAAGGAATCCATGCGTGGATTATTAGGAATGGGGTTGACGGAGATGTTGTGCTGGAGAACTCTATTCTTGATCTTTACTTGAAATGCAAGGCTTTTGATTATGCTGAATGTTTTTTTGAGATGATGGTTGAGAAAGACGTTGTGTCGTGGAATATAATGATGGGTGCGTATCTGCGTGAAGGAGATGTGGAGAAGTCTCTTGACATGTTTAGGAACTTTCCTTACAAGGATGTTGTCAGTTGGAATACTGTCATAGATGGGTTGATGCAATGTGGTTATGAAAGATTAGCTTTGGAACAGCTCTATTCTATGGTGAAGCATGAGACTGAATTCTCTGCAGTCACTTTCTCCACTGCTCTTATTTTGGCTTCCTCTTTGTCACTTGTTGAGGTTGGGAGACAGATTCATGGGAGGGTCTTAAAATTTGGCCTCAATAATGACGGATTTATAAGGAGTTCACTTGTGGAAATGTATAGCAAGTGTGGGAGAATGGATAAGGCATCTACAGTTCTCAAAGATGTACCTCTGAATTTCTTGAGAAAGGGGAATTTTGGAGTTACTTCCAAGGAACCAAAGGCAGGAATAGTTTCATGGAGTTCAATGGTTTCCGGTTATGTTTGGAATGGAAAGTACGAAGAAGGCATTAAAACTTTCCGGTCAATGATTCGCGAATTAGTTGTAGTGGATATTCGAACTGTTGTAACCATTATTTCTGCCTGTGCCAATGCTGGAGCTTTGGAGTTTGGTAAGCAGATTCATGCCTACATTCAAAAAATCGGGTATAGAGTGGATGCTTATGTTGGTTCGTCGTTAATTGATATGTATTCGAAATCCGGTAGCTTGGATGATGCTCGGATGGTTTTCAGACAAATCAATGAACCAAGTGTTGTCTTGTGGACTTCAATGATTTCTGGTTGTGCTCTACATGGTCAAGGAAAGGAAGCAATTACTCTTTTTGAAGGGATGTTGAATCAGGGTATCATCCCAAATGAGGTTACTTTTGTAGGGGTTTTAAATGCATGCAGCCATGTAGGGCTTATTGAAGAAGGACATAGTTATTATAGGATGATGAAAGATACTTATCACATCAACCCTGAAGTTGAACACTACACCTCTATGGTCAATCTTTATGGTAGAGCAGGTCACTTGGTTGAGGCAAAGAACTTTATCTTTGAAAATGGTATCTCTCACTTGACATCCGTATGGACATCATTTTTATCTTCGTGCCGACTTCATAAAAATATTGAGATGGGAATATCGGTTTCCGAAATGCTCCTTCAAAGTGCACCATCTGATCCAGACGCATACATTTTGCTATCAAACATGTGTTCTTCTAATCATCGATGGGACGAGGCTGCCACGGTAAGGAGCTTAATGCATCAAAGAGGTGTTAAAAAGCAACCTGGTCAATCTTGGATTCAGCTAAAGGATCAAATCCACACTTTTGTAGTTGGAGATAGGTCTCATCCACAAGACAAGGAAATATATTCATATCTTGACTCTTTAGTAGGAAGATTGAAGGAAATTGGATATTCCTTTGATGCAAAATTGATCATGCAGGATGTAGAAGAAGAACAGAGGGAAGTACTCATTAGTCATCACAGTGAAAAACTTGCACTTGTCTTTGGTATCATTAACACTTCACATCGGACTCCGATTCGAATCATGAAGAACATCCGAATCTGTACTGACTGCCATAACTTCATAAAGTATGCAACTCAACTTCTAGAACGTGAAATAATTGTTAGAGATACACATAGGTTCCATCATTTTAAGCAGGGTAGTTGCTCTTGTGGAGACTATTGGTGACAAGAGGTAAAAATGTATCTACATCATAGTCTACCAATTTTTAAAACACAAATGTGTTAACTTTTGTTTAAGAATATTCAATTGCATAAAAGCATAATTAAAGCATGAAGAATTGCATGTAGAAACAGTAACAGTAAAATATAATCTGGCACAAGTTTTTAATATGTAGCTCTTCTATCGTTCCCTTGTAGAGTGCTCAGTGGCTTTAGTCAAGCATTATTTAAATGAAATTCTTAATGCACCATAAGAATTTCTCAAGTAACGCACGAAATTTCAAAAATGTATTTGAAAACCGGAAATGTATTTCCGGTAAGCACCTCACTTATATATAATTTATTCGGTTTTGAGATTCACTCAATTTTATAGTAAAATTGATTTCAAAAATGCACTTCTGGTATAAATCGGAAATGCATTTTTGGTCTCTAATTAGAAAAAGAGAGTACCTTTGTCACCAGGAGAACATTAATTGTGTACTTTTGTTTATTAGAAACCAAAAATATACTTCTGATTTATATCAGAAATGTATTTTCGATTTTCTGTAAAAGATTTTTCAAAAAAAAAAAGTGTACCGGAAAATACACTTTCAGAATGTATTTTTGGTTTTTTATAAGGTGTTTTTCCCTTAAAAAATTCTCTTATCTAATTTAAAGTGTACAACTTCATTACCCAACATAAAAAGTTACCAACTGGGATGTCTCAAAGATATTGGTCTACAATTTTATTTTTTCACACCATTAAGATAGTAGTAATTTTTCAATCTAACTATACTACTTTTAAAATAATTATAAATCAACCTATCATAAACAAGTGATACTTCTCATACAAGTTTAGTTCAACTCATCATTAAACACCACATAGCAGTGACACCAACAACAAATTCTTTCATAGTGTTACGAAGGAGAAGTAACGGATAAATTATATTGGTTCTTTTGCTATTAATCGAGGTGTGGTTTAATCGGTAGGGGAGGTTAAGTAGGAAGTTAGGAGACATTTTTTGAGAAGTTCAGGGAAACAAACTTCAACCGTTCTCTTCTAGAGGAAATTTCTTTTAGTATTTTGTCTCAGGTGGAAAGTTACTTGCTGGAAGTTATGTTCTCTGATCAAGAAATCAATGATGCGGTTTGGGGGTGTGAGGGGTCAAAGAGTCCGGGTCCGGATGGTTATAATTTCTTCTTCGTTAAGAAGTGTTGGCATTTTCTTAAAGATGATTTTACTCGTTTTTTCAAGGACTTTATGGGAAAGCTTGCTTATCGAAAGCAATTACTTCATCTTTTTAAACTTTGATTCTGAAGAATAACAATCCCTTGGGGCTTAACGAGTATAGACCCATTTGTCTTGTAGGTTGTCTTTACAAGGCTCAGTCCAAACTCCTTGCGGAAAGGTTGAAAAGGGTATGTGGTTTCATTGTCTCTGAGTGTCAAAGCACTTTTGTCCCTGGTAGACAGTTGTTGGATGGTGTTCTTGTTGCTAACGAGATTGTGGACTATCCAACGAAGGCGAAGAAGGGTTGTCTTTTATTTGAAGTTGATTTCTAGTTGTGGACTATCCAACGAAAGCAAAGAAGGGTTGTATTTTATTTGAAGTCGATTTCAAGAAGACTTATGACAAGGTCAGTTGGTGTCAAGGTCTCTTGTAACCATGAACGTTTGATATATTAGCACTTCCGGACCTTTCTCTCCAGACTTCCCCAACAACAAATACTAAAACGTACATACATTTTGCAGGGCTTAACCCCTAGCAAAATACTGACACACTGCGCCACCAAGTATGCGCCTACGCATGCGTGTTTGCAACAAGAAATATAAGGATTACATTTTATGATGGGTTTATCCCCAAGCAACTTTGTGATGTGGCGGGATGACACTTAGCTAAGGAACTTGTCTCTTCGTAAATTTTTTATTTTGTGATGGCTTTTTGCATTTGTGAGGGGTTTAACCCCTAGCTAAACAAGTTTTTTCCTGTAGAGAATAAACACAATTAATAAGACTACAAAATCAAATAAATTATAGCAATACAATTACAATATAATAAGACTACAAACTCAAATAAATTATAGCAATACAGTTACAATAGATCTTAAAATATTTGATAAATGTGAGGAAGGAAAAACATTTTTATTTTCTTTCAATTTTTTATATTTTTTCCTCCCTACTTAAAAACACTTCATTTTGACAAATTAAAAAAAAAAAAAAACTTAAAAGATCATCTTGTCGGTTCAAGAAACTTATAAATTCATTGGTCTGACTAGTGAATCAGTTGAATCCCCCCAATTTTCTTCAGATGAATTGTAATTATAGTCATATGTCATAATCAAACCACCATATCGTCTAGTTTCTGGTCTAACCGTCCAATTTAGACCGAATTTTAAAAAAATATTAGTGTGATAATGACAAGGTTCAATCCCAATCAACATTTTGATATGTGGGGGTAAAGAACAATGGAAACCAAACAAATGGACTCAAGCAATAAAAATAATAGTAAGAGAGAACACGAGAAAATTATTTATCCAGTATAATTGAATGATCTACGTCTGGGGGTGAGAGCAACTCTTCAATTCACTATACTCAGAAAATTGTTACAAGAGATTACAGAAGAGTTACAAAAAAATAGCCTTCACATTAGGAGTTTCTAAGAAAAAACAATGAATGTTCTTCCCAAGAACAAACCCCTATTTTCTACCCCAAGTGTTTCCCAACCTCTCCAACTCTCAATATATGAATCACTCAAACTTGAGGTATCAATAAGTATTATCAAACCCTTCACCCAAATATCGAGAAGTATTATCTGGCCCTTCTTGATAACTCTAAAAGGTTTCTCTTGATTTATGAATATTTATTTCTACCTTATGCAACTCCCCTCTAACAAATGAGAGAAAATCCATTTTTATAACTAACAAAATATTAACGGGCCCAAGATATGACCCATTAACAAACAGATCCACAAACAAGTTCAACATTGTCATTATCGAAATATGTCTCTTTTCTTTCTCTTTTTTCACTTGAGGTTTTAAAGGCATATTACAAAATCTCTCCACCTTGACTTTAAACTGATGGTGATACCAACTTTACTATCAACCACCTTGATGCTCTCTCTCTCTCTCTCTCTCTCTCTCTCTCTCTCTCTCTCTCTAAAGTTTGAATCACTCTTCAACAAATTTGATCAAAACTAAGCAATGTTTGAACCTTGATCTTGGTAGTGATTTGGTGAACATATCAATTAGGTTCTCTTCCGACGGTACTTTCTGAACCTGAATCTCCTTTGACTCCATCATGTCCTTTATAAAGTGTAAACAGATGTCAATGTGCTTTGTCATCTCATGATAAATTTGATAATTGGCCAGGTGAATGACACTTTGACTGTCACAATTTATCTTCTCACATTCTTTAGTAATCCATAACTTCCCAATCACGCCTTTTAGCAACATGATTTCCTTGACCCCTTCAACAAGGGCAATATATTCCGCTTGAGTAGTAGATAATGCAACCATTTATTATTGATTTTCCTTCTAGCTTATAATTATCGCAAACAATGTAAACACAAAACCTGATAAGGATTTTCTAGTGTCCACATTACCTGCATAGTCAAAATATACAAAACCCTCCAAAGTGTCTTCCTCTTGAGTTGACCTTGTGTACTTTAAACCACTGTTTACAGTACCATTCAAATACCTCATCACCCATTCAAATACCTCATCACCCACTTCAAAGCTTCCCAATGAACCTGACTAGGATTTTCCATAAGTCAATTTACTATGTTTGGTCTACTACAAACTATACCATAGATAATTCTTCCAACACAACTTTCATAGGGAAGTAATCTTCACTATCTTATTCTCTTTGTCAATTTGAGAATATTGTTTAACTGAGAGCTTTATGTGATGATCCAAAGGAGTATTGACAGTTTTAGCATCTTGCATTCTAAACTGATCCACCACTTTCTTCAAGTAACTAGATTAAGATAAGAACAATTCATTCTTCTTGAGGCTTCTCATGATATCCATACCAATGATTATTTTAGCTTCACCAAGATATTTCATCTCAAATTCACTATTCATGATCTCCTTGAGCTTATGGATCTCGCTTTTGCTAGATCTTGCCATCAAAATATCATCAACAAATAGAAGGAGGTAGATAATGAATTTCTCATTCCTCTTTAATATGTATACACAACTATCATAATTACTTCATACAACATCATGTTTAAGAAGAAATTATCAAAACCGAAAATACTACTTCCTTGGGCTTTATTTCAACCCATACAAAGATTTCTTCAACAAACATACCTTAGCCTTATATTCTACAAAACCTTCAGGTTGTTCCATGTAGATTGTCTCTTCAAGGTCTCCATGTAAGAAAATTGTTTTGACGTCCATCTGTTCTAACTCAAAATTATATTGATTTACAATTACCATAAGTACCCTTACAAATTAATGTTTTATCACAAGTGAAAATTTTCATTGTAATCAATTCCTTCCAATTTAGTGAAACCATTCTCTACAAGTCTAGCCTTAAACCTTAATTCTTCAATTATTGGAATACCTTCCTTCTTGAAAATCCACGTGCATCCAACCACCCTTTATTTATTACATAGTCTTACAAGTCCCTAAGTATGATTCTTCATCACTGAATTCATCTCATCATTTACTGCAATCAACCATCTTTGACTATCTTTGCTTTTCAGAGCTTCCTTAAAGGTGTTCGATTTTGAGTCTTGCATCCTTTCAGCCACATTCAAAGCATAACAAATAAGATCAACATAATCTTACCTTTAAGGTGGTACAATCTCCCTCCTAACTCTATCACGAGCCAACTAATAGTATTAGAAATAAGAGCCCCTCCTATCTCCTTATCTCTAGTATCACTAGTAGGAACCTCCACCTCAAACCGAGTATTTTAAACCATATGTTTTTATTCTTTAACATCCAATTCTTTTAACTTTATCCCCATATGGGTCTAATCAAAAGTAACATCATTTCTTATGATAAATTTTGACCCTCCAGGATCCATCTTCCACAGTTTGTAACCTTTCACCCTTTCAGGATAACCAATTAAGGAAAACTTCACATCTCTAGCATCAAGTTTGTCTTGTTTGATATGAGCAAACACCAAGGCTGCAAAAATATTCAAATTTAAGTAATCTACCAGCTTCCCACTACAAACTTACATAGGTGTCTTGAAGTTTATTCATGTGGATGAATATTTGTTGATCAAGTAAGTTCTTGTAGCAACATCTTCACCCTAGGAATTCTTTGGTAACCCAGCTCCCTGCAGCATACACCTTACTCACTCCAAAATGATTATATTCACGCGTTATACAAGCCATTTTATTGAGGTATTCCAACAACGTCTTTTTTCCTTTTGATACCATGTTTCCTGCAAAACTCATTTTAAATTGCTCTAAAACAAACTCCAACCCATAGTCAGTTTCTTAATACATCCATTTTAGTTTTCAATTGATTTTCTATAAGAGTATGCCATTCATTAAAATTTTCAAAGGTGTCAATTTTACTTTTTCAGAATGTAGACCCATACTCTTCTAGAGAAATCATCGATAACAGAGAGGAAATAGAATCTACCCCCAAGTGTTGCCACCTTTGTTGGACCCCATTGATCTGAGTGATAATACTCAAAAGGTCTACTAAAGTTATGCACATCACTCCCAAACTTCACCCTGTGTTGTTTTCCTAGAATAAATTATCACAAAATTATAGTTTATTTAATTTCTCATTCCCTATCAAACCTTGTTTAGAAAATTCAACTACACCGCTTTTACTAACATGTCCTAATTTCAAATGCCACAACTTAGATTTATCAAGAAGGTATTGACTAGCTACAGACGCATGACCAATAACAGTGGAACCACGACCAAAATATACAACCCACACATTTTAGATCATTTAACTATTATTAACACACCATGCAAGATTCTCAACACCCCACATTTTAGATCATCAAACATGCTTATGGACAACGAATTTCTCTTAAGTTCGGGAACATGCCTCACATTGCATAAAAGGAACTGACAATCATCAAACATTTTTAGTTTGACTGTACCAATATCATGAAATTTGCAAGCCTTATTGTTTCCAAGTCAAACGACTCAACCTTCTTTCAAATCCAAAGTTTCAAAATATTCATTCCTTGGACACATGTGATAAGAGCAACCCGAGTCCATAACCCAACTCTTTTCTGTTTCCAAACTTGTTACCGCTAGTGTGCCAAAACTTTTATAACCATCTTCGTCTGAGGAAATTGCAATATGAACATAATCATCCTTGTTCACTTTTTTAAAACAATCCTTCTTGAAGTGATTAGTTTTGTGACAAGTAAAGCATTTAAAATTTGACGTATCAAAAACTTTGGACTTGGACTTTAATCTAGATATTTTTCCTTTCTGGTTTCCTCTTCTCTCACTCCTTCCTCTTGAGACAGTTAAGTCTTTACCATTATCGTCAACCTTCAGATATTTCAACTTTGATAACTCATTTGATCTTACAACCGCCTTGAATTCATCCAAAGTGATAGTTCCTTCCTTACCATAAATAAAGACATCCTTAAAGTGCTCAAATGATATGGGTAATGAGCTTAACAAAAGTAGAGCCTTGTCATCGTCTTCAATTTTGACATTTATATTTTGCAAATCATCAATATCTTGTGAATTTCTGTCAACTGCTCCACAATATTTTTATTCTCCACCATACAAAAAGAATAAAGTCGTTATTTAAGACATAAGCTCTGAGCCAATGACTTTGTCATATATAATGATTCAAGCTTGACCCACATCTCAGCCACGGTCTTCTCCCTGACGACTTCCCTTAATGCTTTATCTCTGAGGCACAAGATAATGGTACTTTTGGCCTTATCCATCATCCATGTCTTTTCATCTTAGGTAAAGTTGGCATGCATCAATGCTTATCCCTTCAATGCTTCTACACACTTTTGTTGAATTGGTATTGTTTGCATCTTTACCATCCACAATCTAAAATTGTTGTCTCCAAAAACTTCTTGATGTACCAGTTGAAACCCATGGTGCTCACCTAGACTTAACCTATTTTCCCCACACAATGGGCGCCATTTATAGTGATGTTGACAAGGTTCAATTTCAATCAACACTTTAATATATGGGGGCAAAGAACAATGACAACTAAATAAATGACCTCAAGTAATAAAAATAATAGTAGGCGAGAACATAAGAAAATTGTTTACCCAGTTGGATCAAATGACCTACGTTTAGGGAGAGAGCAACTCTCCAATTCACTATACTCAGAAAGTTATTACAAGAGATTAAAAAATGATAGTTCATTCCTTACCATAAATAAAGACATCCTTAAAGTACTAAAAGGATATGGGTAATGAGCTTAACAAGAGTAGAGCATTGTCCTCGTCTTCAATTTTTCACATCTATATTTTGCAAATCATCAATGATCTTGTGAAATTCTTTCAACTGCTCCATAATATTTTTATTCTCCACCATACAAAAAGGATAAAGGCGTTGTTTCTGACATAACCTGTGAGTCAAAGGCTTTGTCATATATAATAATTCAAGTCTGACCCACATATTAGTCGTAGTCTTCTCCCTGGTGACTTCCCTTAAAGCTTTATCTCTGAGGCACAAGATAATAATACTTTTGGATTTATTCATCATCCTTGTCTTCTCAACTTGGGTAAAGTTGGCATGCATCAATGCATCTCCCTTCAATGCTTCTGCACACATTTGTTGAATTAGTATTATTTGCATCTTTACCTTCCACAATCTGAAATCTTTGTCTCCGAAAAAATTCTCGATGTCCCATTTGAAACCCATGGTGCTAAACTAGACTTAACCCATTTGCTCTACGGTGGGCGGTGGGTGCCACTTGTAGTGATATTGACAAGATTCAATTTCAATCAACACTTTGATATGTAGGGGCAAAGAATAATGCCAACTAAACAAATGACATAAAGTAATAAAAATAATAGTAGGCGAGAACATAAGAAAATTGTTTACCCAATTTGATCAAATGATCTACGTCCGGGGGAGAGAGTAACTCTCTAATTCACTATACTTTGAAAGTTGTTGCAAGAGATTACAATTGGGTTACAAGAAAATAGTTTTCGCCTTTAGAGTTCCCAAGAACAAACCTTGAAGGCTCTCAAGAGCAAACTCTTATTTTTTATCCAAGTGTTTTCCAACATCTCCAACTCTTAATATATGAATCACTCAAACCCAAAATATCAAGAAGTATTATATGACCCTTCTGTATAACTCTAAAAAGTTTTTCTTGAATTCTAAACTCTTATTTCTACCTTATGCAACTTTTTCTTAACAAATGGAAAAAAATCTATATTTATAACTGACAAAATATTAATGGGTCTAAAATATGACTCATTAACAAGCGAATCCAGAATCAGACGCAAAATTATCATCATTAAAATATGTTTGTCACTTGAAATTTTAAGAGCATATTTTAACAATTGCAATTATGAACATTCAAGTGGTATTTGAAACTAAAGTTATATTAACCTAGTCCACCACATAATGAATATTCTAATATGATCCATGAATTTGGAAAAAGGTTAATCAACTTAGTTCCTACAGTTTATAATGAACGATTTGCAAATTCCCTAATCATGGACTAGTTGAACAAACATTGATTGTTGGTTAAGATAAAGACAAAATTACAATAAATTTTTGTACTTAATCAACTTAGTTTCACCTTTACACTTTCATATGGATTTCTTAATTTTTGTTTTGTTTTTCTTCAATAATTAAAGTAGAGTAATTAATAATTAATTGATCTAATCAATTTATTAAGTTGCTAAGCTTCCTTTAATGAACATACATGAAATAGTATAAGTAACACACTCAACCTACTTCAACAAACCCATTTTCAATTCTTACAATCAATGATGCTTCTTTTCCATTGAAGAAAAAAATATATCAGATTTGGTCTCTATCTTGTCAAGGTGGAGATTCATTTACAAGTTTTCTTGGAATACACTACTCCTATAGTTCGAGTCCAAAACAAGTAAACAAAAAAGATCATGAATACATAAGGGATTTTATTTCAAAGATAAAAAAATAAAAAAATATCATTAATTGTTGATAACTTATTGTAGAAGAGAGGTAAGTGAAGGAATGAAGATTAAAGTAGATACGGATAGGCACTAGAATCAGAAAATTATGATGTGATCTATTATCTCAATGTGCATAGGTTTTGGTTCCACTTTATTCATTCACTACTCAACCAACTAACTTTTTTTTTTTTCCTATGTAATGTTAGTTAAAGTGGAATGATTTCAAACGATTATCCTTCTACATTGCATAGCTATACTAATTATGTGCCACTAACACACTCAATTGAATAACACTACGTGGAAAAATTTGTCATTAAAATTTTTAATTCATGTAATATATTATTTCTTTTAATATTAAATTAACAAGTCGAAATCATGTGTATACAACTATTCCGAATGTGTGTATGTCCCTATCATTCACCAAACGAATTTATTAATGATATGTAACTTGACTTTATTTATATACGTAATCATAGCATGCTTCACAACAAATTGAATTCAAAGGGAGTACCATATTTGTGCCTTACTATATATTACATCTATCTATATATATTGTAGATGTCATATCTCAATACAAAGGGTTGCATTTTTTGTTGGATCAATTAATTAAGCTTCACTTTCAATTATCCTAAGAAAGAATGAGACAAAGATTGGAAAGGTTTGTCATTCTTCCCTTCTCCGTTGGTTGTATCTCTGAGGCCAGTGTTGATGTTGGTGTTCCACATCCGAGAAGATCAAAATCAGACACTAACTCACCACATGATGCAATAAGTCTCTTTTTCTCCCTTAACATTTGATTTTATTTTCTTTAAAATTTCTTAAGTTATAGTGTATAATACATCATCTGTTATACTAATTAGATGATATGATATGATTAGAAGGACCTAAAGACGAGGAGGCGGATTCAGAGATGTTGTCTGGTGAAAGTATGAAGAATTCTTTGAGAGTACTCATTGATGTTGTTCCAAAGCCTAACCTATCCTTCAACAAGTTGTTCAAAGGTTTCAAGAACTTTTCTCAATTGTTTGGTAAGCATGCACATGTTTGGTTTTCACATATTAATAACCATTAATGTTACGTTCTTTCTAGTCAACCTCAAATTCCCATCCCTACGACTATTAGATATTGTTCACTTTTGTCACGATTTTGTTTTTTGAAAAAAATATATTGTTGGATTGCGATGTATAAGTTTTATATATAAATTTTTTTATTTTTGAATCTCAAATAATTTGAGACTATTGTAGAGACTACGTATTAATTTATCAATGTATGATTTTTGTTTGTATATTTGTAGTGGAGAAAGAAGAGGAATTAGAAGAAATGGACATGGACATGGACATGGAAATAGGATGCCCAACAGATGTTCAACATGTCACACACATTGGTTGGGATGGTGTGACAACCTCATTTGCTGACCTTCTATCTATACCAGCCTCTCCATCTTTACAGCCAAAACATGAATAATCATCTCCCTTCATGCCTTTTTCTATACTTAATTAATTCAAAGTTGTATCTTATACATGATATATAAAAAACTAGAAACTTGAAAGTGTGATTCGATTGTTGTGGATATATATAATGTGATTGGTTGAAGTTACCCTACTCAACTTTTAGTGATTGGTTGAAGTTATCACCATTTATATGGTGAATTCTTATTTACCCAACTTTAAAAGTTGGATAAGGTTACCTCCAATGTAAAATGTCTTGAAAACAACAAATAATTATACTATTTAATAAATAATTAAATATGATAAACTTAAATGTCATTATGTGATTGGTTGAAAGTATCCTATCCAACTTTTAGTGATGGTAACGAAGTTGTCCCCATATTATATATTTAACGTTAGCCATGATTAGTTTTCTATTTATATATAAATAAATAATCAAATCAAGATGAACTTGAGTTTTCTTTTACAATTTTTTATTTAATGTCAATTGGAAAATTAGTAAAATTAATTTATCATTTGTGTTTATCTTCAGGTTGAAAATAGATTATTAAGTTAAATCAAATCAAGATGAAATAAGATTAAAAGTTTGTTTATACTAATTTATCTGATTTTATTATAATGATGTATTATTTATAATATATTCTTATAAGTTCTTCAAAATTGTTAAAATTTAATTTTTATTTAATTTGATATTTTATAAAATATAATATATAAAATATAATTTTTAAGTTTAATTTATGATAAATCTGATAGAATGTTTTTAGTGGCTTGCGATATTTTCTTTTTACTTAATAAACATAAAAAAGAAATTTAAACATTTTCTATTTAAAATAAATCATAGAACTATTTAGTATGAACTACCATTTAGTCTCAATAAGTACGGATAAAATCTCATAGTCAACAATCTTTTGTATAATTATTATCTTAGATATATAGACTAATATTACTACGATATTTAGTAAGTATTAGAAATGTTATTATAATTGTAAAAAAATAATACCGTTAAAAGATTATCTAAAAAAATATAATTTGTTCATAATGATAGTGTATGAAAGACTGAACCAATGAATACTTACGATATTGAAGCTCTATTGTATGTTCAAAAAATTCAATTAGACAAATTTCGACAAGAGCTAGCATCGTCTAGTGCCACACCCAATGTAGTTCAAGCAGTTAGTACTACAAACTGTGGCAGAAATGGTAGTTCAGGTAGATCACATCATTATTGTGCAAGCTAAAAATCAAGAAGCATCTACTACACCAACTACTGCATACTTAGCTCACTAAGACCACTTGTAGATACCAAAAAGATTTGAATCTCAAGCTTGCTTTAATGCTTCAGGGGCATCTCACTATATTATAATTTGCAAGGTGTTAAGTCATGTCCAGGTTCAAATAAAGTAATTCTTGGTAATGGACATATTGAATAAGTTAAGTCAGTTTGGAACTCACACTTTCACTCCAATCTTGTGTCAACTTCCATGCTAAAATGTAAGTTCTTAACATCAAAAACTTGATACTTGTGTCCGAAATTGCCAAAGATAATCATGTCTATTTTGAATTCCACTCTAACGAGTGTTTTGTGAAATCTCATATGTCTAACAGGGTGTTGCTTGAAGGATTCCTAGATGAAAGCGGGCTATGTTGCTTCAACAATCTGACACTTGAATCATTAAAATGTAGCTTGAGTCATTAGCCAAAGGCTTTGGGACCTATAGTCAATTTTATAATTGTTTTGAATAAGACAATCAATATGGATCAAGTAAATGCAATGGCTGATACTAAGGTGTTTATGTGGCATGCTTGAGTAGGACATGCTAATCTTAGAGCAATCCATATGATTCTTTACTTGTGTAATGTTTATGCCGATAGTAATAAATAACGTCATATAATTTATGATTGATCATGATGTCTTGAAAAAGCACATAGATTATATGCCTCGTTAACCAAAACCAAACATTACCAATTTATTTAAACTTGTCCATACTTTCTTATGGGGACCATCACCTTCATCTTCAAGCAGTGGATATTCTTATTATATTGCATTTGTAGATGCTTTTTCCAAGTACACATGGATCTATTTCCTCTGGCATAAGAATAATGCTATTCAAACTGACTTTGGAGGAGAGTTTAGGCCAATCATTGAGTTTCTTAATGAACAAGGTATTCTAAATAGGTTTACATGTCCTCACTCATCCCATCAAAATGGAACTATTGAGAGGAAGCATAAAGAAATTATGGAGATATGACTTACTTTGCTTGCACATGCCTTCATGCAAATCAACTTTTGGGATCATAGTCTCACAACAATTGTATACTTGATCAACAAACTTCCAGCTAGTACCCTAATTGACTACAATTCACCTTACTGAGCAGTCTTCAACAAGAAAACTGAGTATGCTTCAATCAAAACTTTTGGATGTGCATGCTTTCCACTACTCAGACCATATAACAAACACAAATTACATTTTAGATGCCCTCAATGTCTTTACTTTTTGAGAGTGTCGCCAACTTACAAAGGTCACAAGTGTCTCGCATTATAAGGAAGAATATTCATCTCCAAGAATGTCATCTTCAATAAAACTAAGTTTCCTAATAGATTAAACTTCACAAAACCATATGTCATTCATCCTACACGACAAGGTTTGACTTCCACAACCACAAGTTCAAACTTAGCCTTGCCTCAATATACTTAAGATCAACAACCAAGTCAGTCTTCAATACTACATATATCTTCCAATCACACAACACCACTTTGTCCTGCAGGTACACTTAATGCATATGAGAACCACACCCTACTAGGGCCGTGCAAAATATCCGGTTGTGAGGCCCAAATCTATAACCAAATCCAAATCTGTTTTAAATATTCGGATATAATTGAATGGTTATTAACCGGTTTAGTGTTTAATGGTTTGGTTATCCATTCATATAATCCGGATATAATTAAATGGTTATTAACCAGTTAAATTTTTTTGGATTCAGTTATAATCCGGTTATTATCCAGCATCCAAATTTTTTAATTTTCAAAATAAAAAAAAAATTATTTTAGTTTATTTTTAAAAAATTGGATTTTTTTAAAAAAACCGATTATATAACCATAACCAAATTTATAACCGGTTTTGACTAAAATGTGGTTTTGATTATAAATCCAAACCATTTAAATGGTTTGAAAGTGGTTATGGTTTGGTTTTTAAAAATAACCAACCATGCACACCCCTACACCCTACTATTGCATGATGCACAAAACCAACACACACAATATGCTCCAACCCAATTATTATCTGATAAATTTTTAAGTGTCTCATCTCATGTATTAAATATGTTTAGAGTGATCACGATACACATACTCTACTTCTCACACCTCTATTACAATCTATGTCAACTGAGTGTGTGTGTATATATATATATATATATATATATATATAACTTTAACTCCAAGGTATCATGTGAGATTGGGTCACATCCTTATATTTCGACCAATAAGACCAACTCATATGAACCACTCTCTCCATCTTTTCATACACAAATTAATCAGACCTTTCTACTAGTCTATAATCATCATATGTTCACTCAGAACCAACTACTACAAAACAAGCTCTAGCTTAGCCTGGGTGGTTCCAAGCCATAAAAATTGAGTATGACTCACTTATTAAGAATGGCACCTGGACCCTTAATTACTTCCACATAGAAAGCCAATTTAATTTGTAGTGTCATATTTAGCAAAGCCCTATATTAGGGCGTCTATCGCCTAGAAGTTGGTTTGTCTAAGTGAAATATAATGAGGTCACCCTTGTAGTCTGCAAATACACACGTTAAGAAGGTAAAGTCTTCATTGACTCTGAAGATATAGTCGGTCAAGTTGTCTTCCTAAAAAAAGGAGCAGAAAGGACCATTTCTAGGAACCGTAAACCCTAGCTCTAGAAAACTCCTATAAAGGGATGGTCCACAAAAGGGATAGAGGATCCTCATTCATTCAAGTTACAATCACTTATTATCATCCAATACTACTCAGAGAGCGTTTTGTTGCGAGTATCCAATTAAGTTTGTGACCTAGTAGCACCGACCACCATCATGACCACTCACCTCACGTGAGTTGGCTCCCTAAATACGCTCAAAAACCACCACTAATAGATACTCACAAATTTGGGCTAGCCTTCACCTATTTTGTGTAATATGTCTATTATGGCCCCTGAGTCTCCCTGCTCTTGCAAAGGAAACACACATACACTTGTACTTTTTTGTATAGTATAATGGCACCTACATTGGAGATCTGTAAAACTAATCGGGGCCAAATATTTCTCTAAGAAATAAGCATTGTCCCTGTTGTACCCTCAACTCCCACTTCTAACCATTATCAAGCATGGTGAACAAGAGAGCTTTATCCCTTACTTTTGAGGGTACCGGCGGTGGCGAAGATGCAAGTTGCCATGGATAAATTGTGACGCCAAAATTGGACGTTGGAAGACGACGTCCAAAATATCAGACATCGCCAATAAGAGATCAATCCCCTATAAATGGCAAAATTGTGGAATCCCCTGCCTTTCTCAGACGAAATATGAGGGGGCTATGTTCCAAAATTCTAACCTCCGTCTTTGGCCAAGTTCAATGGATGCAGCAACCCTTACTAACATGTTGCCTTCATCAACATTCAAATGTCTATCATAGTGCAATACATGGTTGATCTGTTGGAGTCACATTATTGGAGTGTGGTAAAACATATATTGAGGTACTTAAGCGACACTATAACTCATAGACTTATCTTATCATCAGCTAACTCTATGCAAAGGTTCTCAGTATGAGCTTGCATTCACTCAAATTGGGCTAGTGATCCGGATGATAGACGATCAATTCAGGGCTCATGTGTATATTTTGGACCAAATCTCGCTGCATAGAGCTCTAAGTAGAAATCGCTTGTAGCACGCTCTAGCACAAAGGCGGAGTATAGGGATTTGACACATGCAACATCTGAAATTTTATGAATCAAATATCTACCGAATGAATTGCACATTCAATACTTACGACCGATGCTTGTTTACGACAATCCAATGTAGTGATGTTATCACACAATTCGGTCTTGCATGCTTGCATGACACACATTGAATTGAACATCCATTTTGTCTGTGAGGAAGTTTTGCACAGAAACTACATATACAACATGTTTGACCCGTGCACAAAAAACACACATCCTCACAAACCCTCTCCACTAATCTCTTTGTTAGATATGATAATTGTAGTTTTGCAACTCACTTCGAGGTTGTTACACTACCCTTGTTTGTATATAAGTAAGAGCAATAACTCCACTACATTTTGATGAGAACAATACTGAAAAGCAAGAAGATCTTGCTCTCTCTTCTATTCACCATTAATGCTAACTTTCATCTCACCATGCATTCATATTTATCAAACACATTTCTATAAGTGTTGTGAGAATAAATAAATATTTTTCATTTTTCATGGCTACAAGTGAAAATGTTTGAACTTATGAAAATCATCTACCATAAACTAATGAAATCATTTATCCCTTTCAAGTATCAAATTATTACCAATGATATTGATAACATCGTCCTAGTACTGTCACCATTTTACTACAAAGAATCCATTTCCATTAATTTACAGCTCAATAGTTCTAATAAAAGCTAGCACAACACAAGAGAGCATTCAATATAACATTGTTATAATAATAAAGTGAGATTCATAAAGTACAGCATGTAATTACATCCATCATCTCATTACCACACAAAAGCAACAGAAACTAAGAAAGAGAGTTAATCTGTTTACTTAACAAAGTATGGAAGATCCAAAACATAAAGAAGGAAGTAAGCCCAAGTAACACCAGAAATTCCTCCAAAGAAAAACCCACCAGTAAACTTAGCCCATCCATCTGCTGTCTGCAGCTGATCAGGCTGCTTCTTCCGGCCCGTCAAAGTCAATCCTGGAGCAGTTGATGCATCACCTTCGTTGAAGGATGAAACTCCATAGATTGTAAGACAAATGCTAAGAATAACAACAAGCCCAGCAGCTGCTAGAGAGCCTGCACTTCCGGCGTATTCGGTGTTCCTTAAAGGCCCGGCTTTCACAAATGGGCCTACGAGGAAAAACCCATGGGCTAAACCCACTTCAATACCTCTGAGTAGTGGGTTCACTGCAGTTCTATAGCCAGGTAGGTTGGAGAGATACCATGCCACCAATGGGCTTGATGTCACCGGAGTTTCCAGGCTTCCGATAAATGGATCGCCGTTGATGGGCTGAACCACTTGGTATGTGGGCTGTGACAGAGTGAAAGTTCCCAATTAAAATAATAGTATAAATATATAAATTTTCAACTCCGCGTCAGTTTAGTCTGATATCTCTGACATATTAGTAGTTGCAGAGATATCTGATTCTACTGACGCGGGATTGTATGGAAAGGATAGTGAAGTAAAGTACCTTTTCGGATTGGATGGCCTTAACATTGAAGTTAAATTGTCTTCTAGAAGAAAATTGATGAAGTGATGAAGAGCCACAAAGTCCCTTAGGTGTGACCAAAGGTCTAGTGAAGGTGGACTTTAGTTGGCTTGCCATAGGAGAAGCAGCTGCCATGGCTGAAGTTTTGATGATTATTTCACAACTTGTTGAAATGAGGACTGGAGTGGCTAGGTAAGTACTTTCATTTTAGTTCAATGCAAATTCAAGGTTGTGGCTGTTGAAGCTTCTTGCTTCTTATTGGTTGAAATGCATTTCAAAATCTTATCCCTTATCCAAAACATAACCTTACATATTTTGATGGATATATGGACCGTTTTGGGTTGAGTAGAAAAAACCCATAATCTTTGAAGGCCCACTTGGGAAATTAGGGGGCTTCTCATATCATCATGTGTACTTATACATTTTCATTTTATATTTCTTTTTTAATTTTCAGTTATAGTTGACATCTTTATTTTTCGTATCGACTACAACTTCATTTTTATTATTAATAGAAGATATATGTCAAGTGGCGGAACCAAGATAAAAAATGCAGATAGGGCCACTAAAATATTTAAACTAAATACGAAATTTATATTACATATAAAAAATAAAGGCGTAATAAGCATAAAGTTGAAAAACAAACTACATACCTTAAAATAAGACTCTGTGTATTGAGTAACTTGAAATCATCAATAATAGAATGAGAACTAATACATGTACTAATTTCTCTTTCAATGTAATCAGTCATGCTATTTGCTAGAAACCGACCTTTCATCTTGTTTCGCAATTTAGTCTTGATAATTTTCATTGCCGTAAAAGATACCTCAGTCGTGACAGTAGAAACTAGAAGAGTCAGGATAAGACGAAGTAGTCTATCAATCAAAAAGTAAATTTTATTTTTGTTAGTTGCAACCAAACAAGAACATAATTTTTGAATGGTTGATAAATTCTTCAAATCTGGTGATAGACGGACATCAACAAGAAATTGTCGAAGTTGGAATTGCAAAGTAATCTTCTTTTGCTCATTGAAATCCATAGGATAATATTTTTCTACTAAAGTGCAAATAGTATCAATGTCAAAAGCTTTATAATTATCCTTAGGATTCAGAGCACAACTTAGAGTTAACAAATTCATTGCTTGCTCACTAAATCTACTAATCAACTCTTGTAATTGTTGATTAATAATAGCAAAAAATATTTCAACTTTAAAGTAATGTTCTAGTGTGACCCGATTCTCTGCAAGGCGAGAGCGTCCATATCTTGTTGTTGAATGAGTATCATCAAGATTGGGAATCTCAATATCATGTCCCACACAATAAGACGGCACATTAGCATACAACTTATCCCAACCATTTTCTCTCAGCTCTTGAATTAGAGTTTTTGTTGCACGAACTAAAACCATAACATTAACCACATCCTGAGATTGTTGTTGTAAAGCTTGAGAAAGCACATATGTTATCCCCATAATTTCTTTCATCAAATGCAAGATCAATATAAAATCAAATTCCTTCAAGTAATTGTAACCACTATCACCATCCCCATGTGTACTATAATTTGCTCCTTCCTTTGATAATGTTTGTAAAACACAACATGTTGCTTCATACATATTCATCAAGCTACAAATAGAATTGAAATGTGATCTCCAACGGGTAGTCTCAGCTCGTTTCAAAGTACCAATTTGATTTTCACATTTACACGTAACGATCTCATCAATCTCCAACAAATGTTCAATTTCTTTTAATTGGGCTTCTTGTAACTCATCATATCGCTTTGGTGAAGAACAAACAACATTAACCACAAAAGTTAGATTTTCAAAGAATTTATTTATTGGTTTGATTTCTCTTGAAGCGGTAACTAAAGCAAGTTGCAATCGATGAGCAAAACAATGGACGTAGTATGCATAAGGACAATCCTTCATAAATAGTGCTTGTAAACCATTTCATTCTCCTCTCATATTGCTTGCACCATCATACCCTTGGCCACGAAGGTTAGAAACATCAAGGTTATGTCGAGAAAGTTTATCACATACTTTTTTCTTAAGAGTTAATGTCGTCGTGTCATTCACATGTGCAACATCAAAAAACCGCTCTTGTATTAAACCAAATTTATCAACAAATCTTAAAACAAGAGCCATTTGTTCCTTGTTTGACTCATCACGAGCTTCATCTACAAGGATACAAAATTTGGAATCACCAATTTCTTCACGAATATGCTTTCTAACCCTACTAGCAATAATTCCCAATAGCTCTTTTTGAATGTTATGTTTAGTATATTTGCCATTTTGTGGAGCATTATCCAACACAACGTTTGCTACTTCGTCATTATAAGATGCCAAAAGTTTTACCAACTCAAGAAAATTACCTTGGTTTTTTGACTCGCTAGATTCATCATGGCCCCTAAAAGAACAAGCTTGAAGTGTCAACCAACGAATAGTGTCAATTGAAGCCTTGAGACATAGTTGATTCTTCTTTCTTTGACTTGAGCTTTGTTTTTGGAAAACATTCACAATATGTGCCTCTTCATTCAAAAAGTCTTTATAAGCTTCCATTGCATTGTTGTATGTCGAGCGAAGATCCTTCCCTATATGCTTAAGAAAAGCACAATTCTTTCTATCTCTCACTCTTTTCCAACCTCTAAAACCTATAGTAATAAAGGCATCGGATCCAGAATTTCCACTTGGTCCTTTGTTAAAAAGATAACATGGAAAACAATATCCGACATCCTTTGAAGGTGAATATTCTAGCCATGAATAAAAGATTTCAAACCAAGTTTCTTGAAACCATTTTGGATGATCCTCAAAAGCTTTTCTCTTAAAAAAATGATTAATTTTTCCATTCTTCATCTTTATTTCTTCTGTTTTACAAGAAATCAACAGAAATCACAATCAAAAACACCTTACAAGCACAAGTTAATAACCAAATCGGAAAAATTACTGTTATAACAATAAAAGCACAAGGCAACAATAATCATAATCAAAATTATTGTTATAAGTTATAACAAACCGGATAAAAAATACTTTACAAGTTAATAACTAAGAATCACAATCAAAAATACTGTTAGTGTCAGTGTCAGCACAAGTTTTAATCTCATATTTTTAAGAACAATAATCAACAAAATTATAAGAACAATATCAACAACAATCAATTCTTAAAGAACAATATTTTTCGCAAATTGTAATCAATTTAACCTCAAATGTGTTTCTCAATATCAAATTGCATATTTTAAAATTGCTTCACAATATTTCACAAAATTTCCAATAACAAAATCATTCATATAAAATTAACAATCAACTATGGGATGAATAGAGAAAGAGAGAGATTACCTTTCTAAAATCAGAGGGAAAGTTACGACGAAGAGTCGGAAAGGAAAAAGGACTCGTCGTCAATTGTCGCTGCCGATAAAGTGTATTAATAACAAGAGGAAGGGGATGATAGTGTCGTATTTCACAGAGCCAGAGCGGAGATTTCGACGCTTCGTGTTTTAAAGCGGTAGCTGCCGATAAGGGAGAAGAGAAGAAGCTAATAGTGACAAAAAGAGTATTTTTACGATATCTGTAGAAAAGAGAGAGACAAAAAACAGAAAAACAAAAAGTTTTATTTTCTTATAATATTTTTTTTGAGTTAATATAATATTAAATTTATATAAAAAATTAATTTTTTGGGGTGGACCGTGGCCCACTGAGACTCCCTTGGTACCGCCTCTGTCCGAGTGTCTGCACATATAAATTAGTTGGTAAAAGATTGATATAAATTGAACATTTAATTGTTTAGAAATAGAAATTATAAGTATTTTGCATGGTAGATTAAATGATTTAAATTAAACTACATGACACAATTTTATAAATAATATTGACTGATTACAAAAATGTTTTAGTCCTAAAAAAATTGTTGTAGTCCTAACGAAAGTAGGAATGAGAAAGGTCATATTTGCTGGATGTAGGAATTCAAAGAATAATACAAGATGAAAATAAAAGGATAATAGAAGAAAATAGAAGAAAATATTGTATGTTAACATATAATAAAAAAGGAAGATTACCATATATGATTGTAAAAATTAGAACACGTCAACATTATATTATGTAAACAAAACTAATTTTAACTGAAACGTAAGTACAAATTAAATCAAAAGAATTAAATAGATCAGAAGAATTGTCGGTCGTTGGTTTTCAACAATTTCAACCTCTTGATGTGTAGCAATATTGGAGAATCTTGAGAAAAAGTTTGTTCTCGTGTTATGGAGATTAAAGAATTTTGGTGGAAACTAAATCCTATTTCATTATAGTTCAAATCAACATGATAATTGTTAATAGTTTCTAATGTAGTAAAAATTGTTGAATATAGGTAAGAAGAAAATAAGTGAAGAGATGTTGAATGACTTGCCAGAATTGATGTTTTGTTTGTGCCTCTTCAAAGAATCAACAAGTAGTTTAGACTGTGATTGTTTTGAGAGAGTTATAGTAAAGAGAGTCATTGAAGAGAGAAAGAGAAGAGAAGTACCATATTTCTCTTGATTGGATAGGAGAGAAATAGGGAAGAGAGACCAAAATAAGTGGGTTCTACTACTTTTCCATTTCTATATGAGAATAAAGGAAAAAGAAACACTTCTTCATTTTTTTACATGTCCATTATACCTTGCTCTATCAAGTTAACTTATAATTTTTTTCCTTCATGTATTACGGTTACACTAACAGTGAATGAGTGAATGAAGCCTCTTTGTGTGTTGATGATCAATTAATATTAATTTTTTGGAGAAATAAATAAAAATTAATTGAGAGAAAGTGTTTGTTTAAATTAAATAAATAATGATTGATTATACAAAATAAAATTAATTAATAATTTTGAATAAATTATTTATATTAATTTTACTAATTAATTTTATTATTTGTATTTTTTAATCAGGGATACTTTTAACTTTTCACAAAATTACTACACTTCACTCTATCTTATTTCTCTCATCTTCATCTCATACCAAACAATACCTTAAAATTACATAGGTGCCTCTTCACACGTGATTCTTTCTCTTGAGTATATTTTTGTTCTTTAGTGCCTCCTACAGTGTTGTTGACTTTTTTGTTCTTTAGTGGAAAAAGATTGAAAAGTCAAATGTAAAACATTAAATAAAGTTATTGTAAAAAATATTTTAAAAGTCATATTATCATTGTTCCGCCAATTTATTTCAGCCATGCTGGAATTTTTACACGAGCAATAAATCTATTGGAGTAACTGAAAGAAATTAAAAGCACATTTGAGATTGAACTAAGAATCACCTCAGTGTAAATACTGGGCAGGATTGTGTTTCTTGCTAATCTAGGTGATATTTTTGCATGCCTACAAGATTTACTCTTTTGGTTGATAAAAAGATTGTGCAGCAGAAAGGTGAAGTAAGGTGAAGTATGTCAAGTAATATTGGTTAAGAAAGTACTAAAGTTATGATATCAATGTAACATGATACGGGTATCGAGGAACATATTCGTGTGTTAAGGAAAATTAAGGGAAACTTTTTAATCTATATAGTGGATTTTTTCTACATTTTTAAAAAATTAAAATTATCTTTCGTAAGTTAACTTACAAATTGATTTTTTGGGTGAATTCGTAAGTTAACTTACGAATTCACCTTATTTTGTACGTTTTATTATTTTAAATGTTGACATTTGAAAAAATAATTTTAATTCGTAAGTTGGCGTGGATGTGGAAAGCGATGGTAATTGTGGGTATCGGGCCGTATCCGCTTTGCTTCGTCAAGGAGAGGAGCAACATATTCTTGTTCGGAAAAAACTTATCTCGGAATTGACCTCGCATAGTGAACTTTATACGCGTCTATACGTGACAACGGAAAAGTTTAATAAAATTCGTCATGCTCTAGCTCCGAGTGTTACCGCCCACACACCTGTTAAAAAATGAATGTGCTTCCCGAAAATGGGACTTCTAATAGCAAGTGCTTATAATGTGGTGTGCGTCGACTTGACAAGATATGGTTTTTCAGAAACTTTTTTTCCTCTACAAGCTCCACCGCCTATTGATCCATCCGGACGCATTGTGTGTGTTGGCTATCTACGGTCACGTCATTTTTTTCAAGTATATTTAAAGTTGAGTTGTCCTATTCCGACCACTTCCGTAGAATGGATGGAACATCACAAAAAAGAGGCGGAAACTTGGCCGGATCATTTTTTGGAGAGAATGACGGAGTTCATCCATTTCATGGATCTTGAGAGAGAATCCAATAGGGAGAAATCAAAGAATGAACTGGTTTTAGATTTAAGCGAAGACAATTTTTCGGTTTGTTTTAAAATGTAATCGAATCATTTTTGTATGTCTTGTCAAAACATTGTAAAATCATATCGTTTCAATACATATATATATATATATATATATATATATATATATATATATATATATATATATATATATTCCATTTTATCTATATGTATTACTTTTTGAATGCCGAAAACACTACAAAACAAAATTTTGTTTCAGCAAAAACTGAGTTTTGGTTCTGTTTTTACATAATTCGCAAGTTAACTTGCGAATTATGTCTGATTATTTAAAAAAAAACAACACATGAATATTTTGTAAGTTCACTTACGAATTTACCTGAGTTAGTGCATTTCGTAAGTTAACTTGCAAAATTTGACCTGCCCAGTCCAAAATTCGTAAGTTAACTTAGTAATTCATCCAATAAGGTGAATTCCTAAGTTAACTTGCGAATTCATCTTATTAAAAAAAACATGGTGAATTCGCAGATGCATATGCGAATTCACCTTATTTTTAAAAATTCTTGTATTATTTTGTAAGTTAATTTGTGAAGTCCACAAATTCGCAAGTTAACTTACGAAACATAGAACTATTTTTAATTTTTCAACAGGAGTGAAAAAGAATCTCACTAAGTGGAGAAAAAAATTGCAAATAAAGGCAAAGAGAAACTTGTAAATACAACGGTCCTTGTGCCTAGGTGCGTAGAGTTTCTAGATGTAGCTACTGTTAGGGACTGCTGCAGTAGTTGGAGGATTCAAACTTAGTTGTGACAGCATTGATATAACACATATGGACAACATTGATACAAATTAGTTGTGACAACACTGATATAACTTATACGGACAACAATGATAAATATGATATATTAAAATACTTATGGAAAAGTACAAATAGTACAAACATAGAGAACAAGTCAAGTGATACCAGTGAATTCTCCAACTAAACTATAACTTTATAACTTTTAATTCAAATTAGTTCAACGTGTTGTAAATGTTAGTAATGACAAAATGGACAAACATTAGGAACTGTAAAAATTGAAGGACAACCATCTTTTTTACTTAGTCTTAGAACATAACTTGTAACTCGTAAGAACTATATGGTTGGTTAGCAGTTGGATTTAAAAAGGTAGAAGCATTAATGTTGTAAAAAAATGTTTGTGTACATTTTGACATGTGTATATACCAGATTGCAGACAAAATAACATGTGATGAGATTTGAAAACTAAGAGAAAAAACATGAAGCAGAAGACAATTACCATAAAAAAACCTTTTGATTAAAATTATGATCAAAATAGATTGTGAACAAATTTGAAAAACTTAATCACAGAGCATGAAGCAATAGAAAAAGTTTAAAAGAATATAGGTGTTGAAGTGGAGTTAACATAGAATTTCATGAAGTTAACATTTAAAGAGTCATGAATTTTTTTTTGGAACAAAAGATATTTGATTACCAAACGTGATGGAGTACAAAAGTCGATGAAATATGATTCAGGCTACAAAGAGACAAAGAAAAAAGCAAAAAGACAAAGGGAAACAGACAATTAGTCTCTATTACAAAATCTATTCAGTTTTCTACTGCTACCAGCCCTCATAAGAATAACATCAATCACTTCCATGTTGTGGAGAGAAACAGTCTTGTTTAGAAAGATAGCTTTGTTTCGAGTTATCCAAATAGCTTACATAATCACAGCTACATCTACTTTAATGAGACTATTTTTAGAACTTTTTTCACTAGTCATATGAGTAATCCATTTCAACTCCAAGTCACATCCTAGAGGGTTGTGAGAGATGTCCATGCAGTTAAGAATATCTGACCACATTGTCTTTGTATAAACACATTCAAAGAAAAGATGCTTACCACTTTCTAAAAGCCTGCAGAACATACAATTACCATATGTGAAAACTCCAAAACGCTGCAATCGATCTTTGGTGGGTAGTCTACCCAGGCTACTCATCCAACGGATAAACTTTGCTCTAGGTCTAGCCAAATTTCCATAGAAGAGTTTCCTCCAAGGAACCTTAGGCTTTACCCCTCTTAACATATGATATATATTCCTCGTTATATATTTACATGTTATTTGGAAGTATTTACATTCATCCAAATGAATGAGGGTGTCACGATGCTTAAACATTATTTTGAGAATCCAAGAACAGTGGAGACAGGGAGCGAAGCTGGCAGGATCCGCGCCTTTTAAGTAGTAAGTATGGATCCAAGTAATCCAAATATATCCTTCTATTCGCAAATATTCCACAAGAGTTTGCCAATTGGTACTTTATTCCATTTCAGGAGAGAGATCATATTCAAACCACCCTTCGAAATGGGATTATTAATCTGATCCCAAGAGTCATGAATTTCATGAAGTTAACATAGAAAATAGTAACATGGATTAGCCAAATTCTTAAACATAGGCCAAATTCAGATACATAAATGACAGAAATACAAAATATTAAGGTTTCATTTCCACAGACGATGTTTTCCATGAAAATGCTAAATTCATTACAAAATAAGGTGCTTGCTATCAAAGCAATTTTCTAAGCTATTACCAAGACAAGTAGACTTGCAAAATAAAGTTGCATGTCATTTATTAGTAGCTTGAAGCTCCTCATTACTTTGCTTTGGAATGCCTTGCACTCCTGGGCCTCAGATTTTTGTAGCAGATTGCTTAGGAGACAAGAAACCAACAAGTCATGTTTCGTCATTAGAATCATCTTCGGACAACCTCTTAGAAGGAGTATTGCTCTAACTATTCTCCGGGCTCTAATTCTGGGTAGCAGAATGAGAAGCGATATTCTATATAAAAAATTGAACTTTGTTAACAATATTGTAGAAGTTATGAATAATGGTGGATAAACAAAAGACTAAAGATTTATTGTATGATTAGAGATCACATGCACTGCTCTAGGGGATAAGGAGCTCTTGTGTGGCCACAATTTCTTCTCACTTACTACTTAAAAAGATTGTAGGAATGTTTGCAGCATGCTAAAAGTTGTAAAAAGTTGTCTTCCTTAATTATAATTATGATAAACTAAAGTCATCTAACCATATTAATTGGATATACGAAGTAATATATGAAAACATATGTTGTTTAGAGCAATAACATTTTCAATCAAAATTAAACAAAGAATTTAAATATGGCAAAATGAAAAATTCCTATTTTGATACGATTTAACTTTGATAAATATTTTGAGGATCATATTTAATTTTAATTTAACGATGTTAAATTTAAATCTTACATGATAGTTCATCTTACACACATTTAAAAACGACTTTGTTAATAATTTTTTCAGTTATATTTTTGATCTAGTTTTAATTAATCACCTCAATCGTACAAATTTAATAATTTAATATTTATATTATGTTATGATTGTGATCGCGAAAGATATTATTTTTTTCATTTAAAAAATCACATGATAGAATATAATGTTATGGTGATTTCTTTAATATAATTTTATGCATACTCTTATTATGTGGATACTTTATAAATACAATCATTTTTCTTTGACATAAAGTTTAATTTGCATATTAAATTAAAATTATATAGATATTTCAAACTAGTAAGAAACATCAGTGATATAATCACCCACAATTGGTTATGAGCACAGTAAAAATCATCGAAACATATTTTTATCTATCCTTTTAGACTGATTCAAATCCATAAGGCGTGACGTGTTTGAGGGGCTGCCAAAACCAAATGGTGCTAAATAAGACTAAGTCCGCCGAAAGCTTTGACGGCATGGGTCATGTAACTCTACTTGGTCCATACTCCACAGCTTACCGAATATAATAAAGAATTATTTATTAGTTTTTATTCATAAATATTTTTTTAAAAAAATAAATATTTTCTATATACAATTGCATAGACTTAAATCAGATAGAACTGCAATCTATCTCAAGAAAAATTAATATTTATTATGTATTCAGAATCAGATCGAGCTTAAAATCTCTTATTAAATTATAAGAAATTATTTTTCATCTTATCCAAATATTTTTTTATTATTGATAAATATTACTGTTAATTAATAGTTTTTTTATGAAATTGCATTTAGGATTTACGATTGATTTAATCTATAATTTATTCGGTTAATTCAAGTGAGAGGTGATTTTAATATGAACACGAATACAAATAAAAATTACTTGGGCACATTCATATAAATACTCATTATTTATTCCTCGATTATTTATTAATTTTGAAACATCTTTTGAATTCTTGAGAAGTTGTTTGACTTTACTTACTTTTTTAATGGATAAGTTTTATTCTTTTGGTTGCTTCATTGGGAGAAAGATGACAATTTAACTGACATGGAAAGTTTGTTTGCCACATTAACTTGACCGTCCAAAATAGTTGTTTGACCAAAAAGACATCTTTTCCTTTCTTTGAATTTTTTATTTGCTAAATAAATTGTTATTTAGAATTTAAGTAGCAACTTTTTGAATTTGAAAGGATAAAATTGAAAAGAATCATATAGAGATTTAGATTATGACTAGAATATATCATGTCTTTCTTTGTCTCCTCTATTTTGCCCTTATTTCGTAATCTCGTATTTTATTTTATAAATGAGATTATATAATAACAAATAAAATTGATACAAAAATGATAGGAGATAAATATCAAAACTCTATCAAAGAGAAATGAGTTTAAAGAAAGGTGTATTTAGTCTATTTATAAAATCAACTATTATATAAATCGGAACGGATAAAAAATAAATAGTATCGGTAAGAGTAAAGTCTATGTTAAGAGTATATGTATAACTATTTTCTTCTCGAAAGATGCGGTAAGCCACAAAATTCCAATTAGTAATTATTTTTATACAATTCAATCATTTATTTCTAATATTCCAGAGAACTAAGAAATGAGGTTTAAACGATTTTACCACTGTCGTTGAATATGTTTCCAACTACATATTATTCCACCTTTTCTCATGCATGAACTCTATTGCAATCATTACACCTGAGAGTTCGACCATGAGTGAATTGGAAGTCCCTAAAGAAGAGGCAAAAGCGCCCAAAAAAAACTACCATCACTACTTCTAGCAATTCCGCCACAAGCTGGTTTTCAAAGGAAGAGATATAAGCACAATCACTATTAATTTTTATCCAATTTATTGAAGGAGGTTTCCAAATCACCTCAACAATATTCTGAGCTTTGGGAGTCCGAATAACAACCTTGAAACTCTTGAGAGTAACGAAATCGTACATGTTCAGAAATTTGGTTGTTGTAGTCAAACTTCCAGCCAAGGAAACAACGTCCAAAATAGAAGAAATAGACGAAGAAATACTATAAATAGAGTTTTAAAATATAACCTTGTTTCTAGCTGAACATGTGGTGTTGAAAATGAAGATGACAACGACAATAACTACCGAAAATGAAGGAAGAAATATTGAACTTGTTTCCTAACCAGAACCAAAGGTGCAAGCAAAATTTACATCCGAAGAAGAGGTGGAGGGTGGTTTCTTCTGCATTATTGCACAAGTCACAATGAGAAGGGAAAACAAAGTTTCTATTCTTCCATTGATCATATGTAGACACCTTGTTATGAAATAACTTCCCAACAAAGCAAGATTTCGACGGTGGAATTAATTTAGACCAAATCCAGCGGCACCAATCCTTGCAGACTCCATACGACCTCTTAAAGTCATAGTTGGTCGTATTAGAAAGCTCTCAATCATAAGAGTGAATCTAGACTCTCGAATCTAGAAGAATATCATTCAGAATTTGGCAGGATGGAATCTTCTCCTGAAGAGCAGAAGGAATGGGTGTATCAACCTTAGAAAAGTCTCATCGACCATTATCCATGATGATGTTGACAGGTTGATCAATAATAGCATATGATTCCTCCATAAAAGAGTGCAGCGGGGCACCACACCAACTATCAAACTAAAGACTAACTGAAGTCCCATTACTGATATTCTAGGAAGTATTGGTTTCAATCACCAACATATATGTTTTGATGCTAGACCAGATGGAAGAGAAAATATGATGCTTGATAATCTTGTTCTTTCAAAAAATGTGTTGCCTAAAAAAACAACCCAAGGTTCAGAGGAGTTATGCAAATTCCAAGCAAGTCTAAGATTATAACCTTCATTAAGCTAAATGAGTGATTGAATCCCAAGCCATTCCTCCTCTAAAGGTAAGAACATATCCTTCCACGCTGCCATTATGACTTTATTCTTAGTAGTTTCATCATTTCAAATAAATCGCTTCACTGCATACTCTACATCACATATATCTATGAAATGGATAAGCATACCTTGGATAATGGATTTAACAAGTTTCACTCTACCAACAAAAGATGACAATGACCTTTTCCAAGAAGCTAGCATATTAATGACCTTGTCAGCAATCAGACGCAAATGAATCGCCTTTGGCTTGCCGTTGAAGATAAGGACACCAAGATAGAAAAAAAGGATAAGAACCTTTCTTGAAATCCGATACCCCCGCCAAAATATTAAGCCTAGTCGAAGAAAGACTTGTTACAATTAACTATTTGCTCGGAGATACTAGCATAATCATCAAAGAAAGATATGAGATTCTTAAAATTCGAGACTTTACCTTTGCAAAAAAATATTATCAACATACGAAATATGCAACGACACTGAGATGTTGTTAGTACGCTTGATAAGATCAAGCTTCTTAGAAGAGACGAGTTAAAGAATCTTTCTACTAATCACTTTTTCCTCTCACCCTAACGTCTCCCGGCGATGCAGATGCGATGGCCCTCGCCCGACGATCCTTGACAGTCTAACAACTTTTGTTGCTTTACCTGCATAACTTTCGTGGCTTCCTCTTTTAGCCTTATTCCTTTATTGATCCACTTGCATCTTGGAGCTCCATTTGGACTTTATTATCAATGCTCCAATAATGCAACAAATACCTACAAAATATATACAAAATTAATCAAACGGTACAATATATACACAAAACACAATAAAATGTATTTACAACAAAAAGTGAGGTTATTCAACCGATAATAACAACAAAGAACGGATAAGTGCCACAAAACATATATACAAAATAACTACATTTCGGCACTTATCAATTGTTCAGATGCATAAATGATATTATGAGAATATACATCATTGCAAAGGCACCAATGAAAGTTTAATTTGCGCAACTGGAAGCGAACAACTTGCAACCAAGCTTGGAAAACAAATTACGAGGTAAGCTTTCAAACTTCATTTTAGGTTCTACAATAAAAATAAAATCTAGTTTGTGTAATGTGATGAGTTTCTTCAAGGCTAATCTGGAAGAAGCATTAGCCACACCCTTTATATTCCAAAAAAACAAACTTCATGGTGATTGAATTCTTGGTCCTGCTTGAGACCTTTTTTTGGTGTTTTTTTCTTAATTCTAGCAGAGTGTTTCTTCTTATTAAGGCTGGAGACAACATTAGAAAAATTGCCTTCGACATGGTCAGTTTCCTTCGCGAGGTTTGCCCAGGACTATCGAAGGAGAGCGGATCTATCATTAGAAGTAGCAACACAATATTGAGTTGCTTCCAAAAATTCCGACAATTGATAATAATTACTACTAGAGGGTTTGGAGACAAAATGAGAGGGTGATTAGGTACTAGGATGGGACCAGCAACATCCAATACAACTGTCAAATCACCCAAATCACTTCTAAGATGATTCTGATGCACCTTGTCTCCAATCGAAAATTTGCAATCATCATCCTCATCAACATGATGGCCAGTAACATCGTCAATTATATCCACATCAATATTAACTACATTGATAACACGATTTTATATAACATATTTGATGTATTTTTCATAAATAATGTTAATGTTTTTATTTAATTATTTCACTTTATTTCTATATTACGTTGGTATTTTCTATGTTTCAGGTATTTGCATTAAATAAAGATAAATCGAGCAAAGAAGTAAAATCGAGGAAAAATCGGATTAAAAAGCAAAGAAATGAAGCAAAAGGTGTGATATAGTAAAAGGAGGTGTTATATAAGGAGAAAGCAATTACACCAAGCAGGCCCAAACATGCGTGGCCCACTGCACCAAGTCCAAGACACGCTTTCCATCGCCACGTGGGCGAGACGACCGCCTCAACCTCCCACTTCCTTTGGGCGCCCGCCTCCTCAAGTGGGGCCCACCACTTTCCCACGCTTTGAGACGCGCCTCAACTTGGCGTTAGGTTTTGGGACGTCCGCCTCCTACTCTTCAGCCGGGTATTTCTCACACACGAAGACCACTTGCTTGCGTACGAAATTTAAGGAAAGCAGTTACCAAATGCATCTATAAATACATGTTCCAGTTCCAGAATCAGGGTCGGCATTTCACCGAACAACCGCTATTTCATATTTCGTAATTTTATTCCAGTATTGTATTTTGAATTATTTTATTTCAGTTTTCACTGATCTAACCTTACGTTAGATCCAGTGCTTTTTATTCCTTGTCGTATTTATTTTCCTTTCAATTCAAGAAGTCAAGAACAAGGTTATTTCCAGCATTCTTAATTTCAGGTTTTATTTATTTATTTTATTTTATTTAATTTATTATTGCCTGATATTATTTATTTGATTTTGGAAATGTTTAAATATATTAAACCATATTATTTATGCATGTCGAATTAATTAATATGTCCGCTAAATTGTTTTGATATTGGTATGTAAATTAATCGATCCAAATGAATCTAAAATAAACTGGCATAATGTTACGTTGTTAAAAATATTCTTTCTGATTTAGATATCTAATTTAATTTATTAAAAGGTTTAGAAACCAACAGAGCGAAAGTTTGAGGTTAATAAACTGATTTAGGTTAGAAACCAACAGAGCGAGTTTGAGGTTTAGAACCGTATAATGGATACTAGGTATTAATTTTAAAGATCATGACAGCTTTTAAAAGAGATTAAACTTTATTTATTTTCAAAAGTGTTTTAAATTCAAGGATAGCGAGAGCATACGTTAGGATTTAATTGCATGATCCGATTCAATAGAGCGACAGTTTGAGATAGGATTTTAGATGAATACTGTTTTTGAAAGATATTCTATCAACTTGAGTAACAAGCTAGTGGAAATTCGATCCCTTAGGTTAGACAATTACATACTAATATCTATTTATTTATTATATTTTCCTTAACCAAAACCTTAAAGAATTATTCGCCTTAGTCAGATACGTAACTTAGGATAACAATAGTTCGATTTATAGTCTCGTGGGTTCGATATCTTTAAAACTACGCGATAGGATCGTGCACTTGCATCCGATTAATAGACGATAAAGTCGCGATCAAGTTTTGGCGCCGTTCGGGACTATTTAAGTCGATATTGTAACTCGTGTTACAAGTATAGACTAAGGCATTTTTATTTTATTTACCATGTATGACCCAAATTTTTCCTATGTCCATTATCAGTATTATGAGGAACCACAGGAATCCCATAGATCCGACCTTGAAATACTGATGGAAAACTTTAATGCTTCACAAACCTACTCCTACCCCAACTACCTTCAGAACTACCAATCCCCATATTTTGAAGAACCACAAGAAACTTATGATTTCAACCAAACCTTTCCTCAACCCAATCCTTCCTACAATTATCACACCCAATATTTTCAAGGATCACCAGAACCATACAAATCTGATCTCGAAATACTAATGGAAGATTTTAACGAATCATGTAGGATGATAGAACGCGATTGGGAAACACAAAAAGAGACTTTAACTTACTTTCAAGACTCTGAAGAATCGCAAGATTTTAATTTCGAAACATCAATGGAGGATTCTGATGAGATGATAATTAACTCTAGGTTAGAGTCTATGATTGAACACTTTATAGAGACACAAACTATCCGAGATCTTCAAAATAATGAAACCCTTAGCCAACTAACCAATATGGTTGAATCCCTCGCGTCTCACAACATGTTCTTAGAGACTCAAATCTCCCAACTCAAACAAAACCTTCTAGAACCTCAACCCGAGAAAGATATGGATGTTGAAACAACCATTATGGAAATTCTACTTGGAAATCTAGAAAGTGATGATGAGTATGAGGAGAGTGATATTGTGGCCGAGGAAAGTTCTGACGAGAAAATAGGGGAGGTTGATGAAAATCCATCAACACTGTTCGAAGAGGAGGTTGTAAAAGAGGTAGAAAAAGAAGCATCTATTGTAATCCCAAATCACTACATCCCACTGATTCCCTTCCCGAAATTTTTTATGGAAACTCCGGTAGACTCTCAATCTAAAACGTACGTTGCGGTATTGAAAAATATCCATACAAATTCACCATTATTTGAAGTCTTACCTAAAAAGCGAAAATTAGAGGATCATAAAATTAGGGATATAATTACAGTTAAAAGGGTGAGGTTAACTTATGAGGCGATGGATGAGATCACTAAGCTTGAAATTGAAAAACTTATACTCAGGATAAATCCAGGACCGCCACCTAAAATTCGAAAGAATAAATCGCCCTACAAACGTAAGAAAAGAAAAGGTGAGGGATATGTGAGATGGCTTGATAAGTGGCGATGGAAAATCAACGAGTAGTCATTCAATTTTAAATTTTCTTTTTCGTATTTTCAATTTTTCTATTTTATGTTAAATTTTAAATTTTTAGTCGGTTATCTATTGCACCCTTTCTTCTGATGCGCTTGAACTATTTCCCCGTAATACCGATAATTAAACTCAATAAAAATTTCACGTTAATATTTATAATTATAATTGAGTAATATTTTAATTATCGCATTTCTCCTATTAATATACCAAATCAATATTTCCTAATGTTTATTATATTAATTAAAAGACATTATAAAAATTAATATATATATATATATATATATATATATATATATATATATATATAATCAAGATTCTCAAAGCAACGAGTGATCACCTTTCTCCTTTCTGATTTCCCCTTTCTGATTTCTCCTGGTTTTATCGCATTGAGGACAATGCTTATTTTAAGTTTGGGGGAGTCAGAACATTTCTCTGTTCGTTTTTATTTTCTTTGCTCTATTTAGTTTTTTCCCTTTTAGTTTCCTTTTTCTATGTATTGCAAAATTTCCATTCAATAAAATACATGTTTATGAAATTTTAGTCTTTTATGTTTAAATTTCGTGCTTATTCGAATTCCTCCAGTTTCTTGAGCCATAACGACAAATTTTAACAAAAATTAAAACGCATATATTAACACATTCAAATAATACTAAGGTTGCTTATTTTTAATTAAGAATTCGAGCACAACTTAGCAAAATTGTTATCGTCCTAACACTTTAAAACCCCCAACGTGTTAGATTGATTTAAGTACTTATTATACCAACACCTTAAGACTTAGTTTTAAAGTAATCCCGAGTAGCTTATTAAGCATCGCACCGCTAAACGACAAACTACGTGGAGCATCGATGAATATAAGTGATTGATCAAGAGTTTTTAAGAGAAATTTTTATTAGAAGATGCACTTATTAAGTTAGATGGTCCTTACGGATCATTTAATTCAACGTTGCGTAAACTATAAAATATTTATGCAAACATCCATTATGAATTGGTTCATGGTCCCGGTGTCGAACTTGGTAGGCGGATGACGAACCGATCCCCGCAATTTGTAATTGGATAAAAGGAGTACCAAATATAATTACCGGACTCTAGTGGATTATAAAGATCAAAGTCACTAATGGTTACTCCACTATGTGCGCGTAAGGTAATGGGCTTAATGTGATGCGCGAATGAAAACGGGTGAAACAAAACGAAAGTATTAGGTCGAGCTATAATTCATGACTTAAATTGGTCTGCATAAATGGGGTTATCTAGTGTTATTACGGTAATTTTGGTGTCAAAGTCTAAACTCGAGTTATCCAACAAAGACGGAATTGCAACCTAGTGCGAATTGAATTGTGTTATATATTTCGTTTGACATATGCTCAAGTGATTTTTCATTTTAATTTTGCTTGAGGACAAGCAAAGGTTTAAGTATAGGGAGTTTGATAACACGATTTTATATAACATATTTGATGTATTTTTCATAAATAATGTTAATGTTTTTATTTAATTATTTCACTTTATTTCTATATTACGTTGGTATTTTCTATGTTTCAGGTATTTGCATTAAATAAAGATAAATCGAGCAAAGAAGTAAAATCGAGGAAAAATCGGATTAAAAAGCAAAGAAATGAAGCAAAAGGTGTGATATAGTAAAAGGAGGTGTTATATAAGGAGAAAGCAATTACACCAAGCAGCAAACATGCGTGGCCCACTGCATCAAGTCCAAGACACGCTTCCCATCGCCACGTGGGCGAGACGACCGCCTCAACCTCCCACTTCCTTTGAGGCGCCCGCCTCCTCAAAGTGGGCCCACCACTTTCACGTTTTGAGACGCACGCCTCAACTTGGCGCTTAGGTTTTGGGACGTCGCCTCCTACTCTTCACCGGTATTTCTCACACACGAAGACCACTTGCTTATGAAATTTAAGGAAAGCAGCTACTAAATGCATCTATAAATACATGTTCCAGCTCAGATCGGGTCGGCATTTCACCGAACAACCGCTATTTCATATTTCGTAATTTTATTCCAAAGATTGTATTTTGAATTATTTTATTTCGCTTTCACCGATCTAACCTTACGTTAGATCCAAAGGCTTTTTATTCCTTGTCGATTTATTTTCCTTTCAATTCAAGAAGTCAAGAACAAGGTTATTTCAAGATTCTTAATTTCGTGTTTTATTTATTTATTTTATTTTATTTAATTTATTATTGCGATATTATTTATTTGATTTTGGAAATGTTTAAATATATTAAACCATATTATTTATGCATGTCGAATTAATTAATATGTCCGCTAAATTGTTTTGATATTGGTATGTAAATTAATCGATCCAAATGAATCTAAAATAAACGGCATAATGTTACGTTGTTAAAAATATTCTTTCGATTTAGATATCTAATTTAATTTATTAAAAGGTTTAGAAACCAACAGAGCGAAAGTTTGAGGTTAATAAACCTGGATTTAGGTTAGAAACCAACAGAGCGGCATTTGAGGTTTAGAACCGATAGTGGATACTAGGTATTAATTTTAAAGATCATGACAGCTTTTAAAAGAGATTAAACTTTATTTATTTTCAAAAAGTGTTTTTAAATTCATGGATAGCGAGCATACGTTAGGATTTAATTGCATGATCCGATTCAATAGAGCGACATTTGAGATAGGATTTTAGATGAATACTGTTTGCTGAAAGATATTCTATCAACTTGAGTAACAAGCTAGTGGAAATTCAGATCCCCTTAGGTTAGACGAATTACATACTAATATCTATTTATTTATTATATTTTCCTTAACCAAAAACCTTAAAGAATTATTCGCCTTAGTCAGATACCGTAACTTAGGATAACAATAGTTCGATTTATAGTCTCTGTGGGTTCGATATCTTTTAAAACTACGCGATAGGACTGTGCACTTGCAGTCTGCTGATTAATAGACGATAAAGTCGCGATCATACATCATCAATTTTGTCCATATCATCATAAATTTTATCCAAATCAATGTTATTCATATCATCATCAACATCAATTGATAATTATGCAGAAGCAACCTCTGGAGACTTCAAAGGGTTTTTCTTATTTGGAAGTCCATGAGATTTAGAAGCAGATGAATAGGGCCTTAATAGCTTGCAAGTGTCGAGTTTTCCAACAATAGTTGCAGAACTCATGAATACCCGGAAAAGTTAAATCCATGTCTATTAATACCCAAAAAAATTGCCCAAATGTTCGATCCATCTTGGATTTGGAAGCTGCACCATCAATACAAATTGGGGTACCGACACAACTAGCTATATCAAAATTAATATGAGGCCTCAAATACTCATGTGAAAATTCGAAAAAACAAACCCAAACTTAAGTTGAGGTGTTGTTTTGCACAGACTGATTGAAATCCTTGGTCCAGGCGAAATGTTTTAGCGAACTCGAATTTAAGTTGATAGAGTTTGATGTCCTAACTATGTATATATCTTCTGTTCTAGAAAATGTAAACTTGTAATAACCTTTTCCCAACAATAGGACTCCGTAGTTATTCACTATTGGCCAAATGCGAAATAATTTCTCCCTAATTGCAACCACGGTGAGCGATGATGATCCCTTTGGCCACAACACCCTTCCATGAAGATTGTTTTTACATTCATTGAGTCTGACTTTATATTCTTCCTATGGAATAATAATGAAGGGATGATCCCCTTTGAAAACATGTTTAGGTAGTTGTGAAGAGGGAATTTCGCATACCCCTTTTAGAGTTTTAACAAAATACTTTGCGGGTTGAAGTTTCAGTATTTTTGAGGAAGAAAGGGCTTAGAAATCATTAATATTGGAGCTTATTTTATTTATGGAAAGAGCACATCAAAATCCATAACCTCTTTAATCTCGCTTAAAATACACTAAAATTAGATAACTTTTCTACCTTAATTTTGGTCAGATAAATTAGAAAATAACTTTTGGAATTCTCCTTTTATTTTCTAGGCAACCCAAAATTAATGTTCTTGTTTTTTATAAATACTTTAGTTGTCGCCCAGGATTCGATTATGACTAGTGGTTTTGCATTCGAGTCCTCGCCTGACTCGTTGTGTGACTACTGTTTTCCTCTTATGGTTGGATCGAAGGCCCTGTTAGGTCAGTGCGGTTAAGGTCCGTGAAAATCGTGAAATTGTCATATCTGGAAGTCTCGCTGTCAAACAGTTGGTTACACATGTTCTCAAATTTTTGTCGTTTTGGTGGGGGTTGGGTTCTATGGATGGTGTAACACGGTGGGAGAACTGACTTGTTTATTTTGCGTTTTATCGCAAATGTTGCGGTTAGCAAGAGTCGCCACCGACTTTTCTTTTATCCAATAAGGAAAGGTGAAAAGAACAGAAAAAACCTTTTATTGATTCTGGGTATGGGGGTAATTATGAAAATGGAAGGTATTATCACCCTTTCCATCCGTAGTTATATATGGGCTCTTAATTTCTTAGCTCGCTTTCTGAAAACTTGCTTTTGTGTGTGTGTGATTTGTTTGAAAATATTTTGCTTTGACTTTGTAATGATTCTTGTATCAGTCCTCAAGAATGTATACGAAGTGTTTGAAAATATTTCGAAAGTGTAACTTTGTAATGATTCTCGTACGAATGTATACAAAATGTTTGTTTGAAAGTATTTTTTGAAAAGAGGGTGAGGTGTGAAAAGTATTTTGATTGGAGCAAGCAATTAAGAGTAACAACCCTCTCAGAAGGTCGTTCTTGTTATTTTCCTTCTCCTTTAGGACAGTGCTATCCATACCATTAGTTAGTAGGTATCCCTATCCGTTGGATGTGAAGGGACATGCGTAGGGTCATCATATGTTCATTGAAGGCAACATTGTAAGGATACCTTAGTATTTCGAAGGGACGATCATCACTTATTCGTAGGCAACAATCGAGGGACGAGATCATATATTTTTAGGCAACATTGAGGTTCATCGAGGGACTATGATCTTTGTGATGATTTTTTAATCGAGGATCTTTTGCTACTAGTATCCCTATGTTCGAGGGACATGACCATTTTATTCGTAAGGCAACAAGAGAGGATACCCCTAAGGGTGTGAATGTGCGAAGTGTGTTAATTTCAGATATGTTAATGTTGAATTAGGTTATCTATGTTCATTAATTAGTCTTGCCATACAAACCCTAGTTACTAACAGTTAAATATGTACAATTATATAGGGTGCAGAAAGTAAAGGCGCGGAAAGTAAACCCTACGCTATTACAAGGCTTTGGGGAAGAGACATAATGAAAACTGAATAGGAAAATAAAGTGCGGAAAGTAAACCTAGACTATTACACCATGTGAGCTGTTACATAATTATGTAAAATGTGCGGGAAAATAAAGTATAAGCTATTACAACCAGGAAACAGTTACATAATTGAAAAAATAGCGAGAAAAGAATTAAATCGGGGTAAAGAAATAATGTCAGAAGGAAAGGTTTTTTTAGGGTTAGTGAAAAAGTTTAAGGTTCGTAGAAAAGTTAATTTTAATTAATCCTAATGTCTAATTAATTTTAAAGAAAACCTAATTCTAAATTAATGTCTTTTTGTATTTTTTGGAATTGATTTTGAATGATAAAAATAATTAAAAAGTCCTAATTCTAATTATTTACAAATTAATTAAGAAAGTTTATGTCAAAATAAATTAATAAAAACCTAATACTAATTTTTTGTGAATTTTAGATTAATTGAAAAGAAAGTAGCAAAAAATACAAAGAAAAATCAAATGATGGGTATTGAAAGGAAAAAAGAGTGAAAAAAGATTAGTCTTGCTAGGATTTGAACTGGGGACCTCCTGGTTATCAAGGGACACGTCGGCCATCTAAGCTACTTTGGTTAGTTGTTAGTGGAATGAAAGAATAATATTATATAATACAAAACAAATTTTAAATATTTGAATTTAAAAAACGCGCGTGCACTGATCATCCTCTTCCTCACGTGTTTTTTTTGAACCAGACTATTACCTACGAACGTCTGCGTTGGTAAAGGTTTTACCTATAGATTTTTTCTGTAGCTACAACATATGTAAATCAAAATTCATAAAATATGCAATATAAATTCAAGGTAAGGGTGTCAATTGATCGGAAACTTCGTCCTGAACGCGATGGACCCCTTCGTTTGGTCCAATTTTGCCTGTATTAAAAAACCCTAATTCGAAGCTTGGAACCCTAACTATGATGGATCGTGGTACCTGCACTCAACCTCAAATTAAACTATCCATATAGCTTGCAAACATCATCATAAACACAAATGTGAAATCGTATTACATTAAATATGCATGAATCATAAGAATCGAATTTGAAAAAAAGTTACCAAACCATGATCGTGTTCTGTTGATTATGGATGCTTCGATTGAAGGTGAGGGTATATGTTGCGGCGGTATAAGCGGCAAGCAAAGAGTTGGTATTATTTTTACCGGGTGATATATACCGGTTAGGTTATATCGTATCGTGTCCACACAGAGATTGGTTATTGATTCGTCGTTCGATAATTCTACCGTTAATGAGTTTGGGATTAAAAGAAATGAAAATAAAAGACAAAAAGTAAATGAACAAAAAGTATAAAGGATAGACAACTTGTCCGGAACGAATGTAAACTACCCGTCACAGACTTAAATCTACCACCCATGTCATACTCGGCATACGATACTTGTCAGTGTCATCACATACCTCTCACAACCTAAGCTATTTCTAACCCAAATTGAGAATCCTCCTAAATCATCTCAATATCCATTCCTGGCATACCTCAACAACATAGGAATCAACTGCGTCACCTCCATACCCATTCCTGGCATACTTCACCGACGCAGAGGCATTAAGTTCGGATACTCTATAGTGAATGTTAGATCTAAACCCATTCCTAGCATTCAGAATCTAACAGATAATCATCCTAGGTAAGAATCTAAGCAATCTATCCCTAGCAAAGCTCAAATCCCTAACATAAAGTTAAAACCTAAGATAATCACCGACACAAATTCGTAAAGTAAACTTTATACAAGCCAAAGGCGATAAATATACAAGAGTTATGAGTAGAAATACATACAAACCCAACAAAAGAGATTACAAAGAGAAGAGAAGAAGAGGAACCACAAATCTACATTGGTTGTCAAGCCAATCGAAGAGGGATTCGACTCCGGATCATCAAAATGCAAGCTCCAATGTTGTTTTCCAAGCAAATCTATCAAAAAATATGAAGGTGATGGTGTTGGGACTCAAAAATACCCAACCCATAACCTAAAAATGTGTTTTGAGCCCCTTTTAAAGAATTTTGAAGTCGCAGGGCGCGCTCAGCGCGGTCTGTTCGCGCTCAGCGCGGTCTGCTATTTTCAGCATTTTATTTTTGCCGTATCTTGAGAACCGTAACTCGGAATTGCGCCCGGTTTGAAGCGTTGGAAAGCTTATTCAATGCTCTATCCAACCATGAAGAAATATCAACCAAATTGATGATTTTTATTGTGTTGAATTTGAGCTTTATTCGATGACGTATTGTGCAAAATCGCACTCTTGAAGCTTAGCCTTTGACCTTTATTACTCAATGCTCCCATTATGAATGAATACCTATAAAAGAGATAAAAAACTATCAAATGATACAATATTTACACAAAAACTCAATTATTCTATTATATACATAAATATACTAAAAGCGGGGGATTTATTCGAAGAATATCAACAAAAGAACGGATAAGTGCCACAAAATGTATATACAAAATAACTACATTTTGGCACTTATCAACTCTCCCCAACTTGAAACATTGTTTGTCCTCAAACAAAGTCAAATAACTCAAAGAAACAAAGAATGATAATCAAATAATCACGAATCAACAAGTTTTAAAAACGGAAAACAAATGTATGGTTCAAACGAAAAATGTACACGACAAATACAAACTTACCACTATACTACCACCATAACATATAAACGAAACAAATCTTAAGTACAAAAATCATGCAAAACATTCTAAAACAAAACAAGCTCAATCATGAACCACACCTAGCAAAAATTCATCGGTAGATGAAGAACACACAAAGGCGAGGGATAAAAAACACTCCTCCACAATCTTGCAAACAAAAGACTAAATTATGCATTCATCCAAAAACGTATTGAAAATACAAATGCAAGAATCACAAAGGCTTTTCAAGGTTGTAATGTGGCTTGGTTAACAAACAAGTGATAAGTCCTAAAGCTAATCGAAACAAAAACTTGCCTAAACATAAGGGAGTGATCAACTCACAAAGTTCCAAACAATATAATTTCAATCAAACATATTCTTTATCACAAGTTTCACACCAAACACACCTCACTTATTAACATAACATTATTCCTACTCTTTTTGTTTTTCTTTTTTTCAAAACTTTTCTCTTTTTTTCTTTCTTTTTCTAATCTTTCTCTTTTTCACATTTTTTTTTCTTTTTCTTTTCTCAACCTTATACCAACCACAATATAAGCACATAAACATTCCTCTCTCCAACTTGAATTCAACCAACATTAATGTGTGAATACTCCCTACTTTCTAAGGCAAGGTAAAAATCCATACAACAACATATAGTTAAGGGTTCAAGAAACAAAGAAATCAACATCCATACAAAAAAAGTGAATTGACACTCATAGACAAGCATCAAGTTCAAATAAACATGGATATCGATAAAAGCTCAAAGGGGGTAACAAAGGTTCACACACTCACAAGGTGAATTGAATATTTGGCCAAGGTAGTTATGCTCAAAATCAACAAAATGCCTTGATCATTTTCTTGCAATCATACAATCAACACAAAATAAAAGATTAAGCATAATAAAATCTAGTTAAAACAAGAATGTGGACTCTCAGCATATGTAAACAATGGAAAGCTTCCTCACATTTATGGGTAAAAAGGGGACTAAAGTGATTCAATTCATGAGCAAGTAATGCAAAAAGAATGAATAGCATGGTAATTGTACAAATGATAAATTTCCTAAACATGTTATGCTATAGAAAGCGATAAACGAGTACCTGACGTGTACCAACTTTGAAAACTATCATTACCATACATCCGCGAGTTGAAATGGTCAAACTCGGAAAATCACCTCAAAAGTCTTCAAGTTACCGGACCAAAATTTGAGTCCAAACAACAACAAAAGAATTAGAAAAACAATTCTAATTTTATTCAATACAAAAAGTCTTGGTGAAAGTGGGAAAAGGAAAACCGAGTGAAATTTTAAAGACTTCACTGCTCTGATAGCGAGTGCTAGCCACACCATTCTAAAAATGATGAGAAGTGCATGCTATACAAGCTCCACTTACACACCTATACAATCTCATTTACACATCTAAACAATATTTACAATACATACACACTTCCACAAGCTAAAACACTACAAACTTGTGGAAAATAACAAATTGACATAACAAAACAAAAGCAAATAATAATACATAAACTTGGTGAAAATTAACAAGTTGAAAAGTGAAAGTTTGAAATTAAGAGCAAGTCCTATTTCAACTTGTTAAAACATAATCCACCAAACAACATAAACATAAACAAACAAAACATGCTTGTTTTACGTCAGAAGCTCGACGCCTATTGTGCGAGCACTAGTAACCTCCTCTCGTCATGCCATGGTATTGCCACACCGCGAAAACCTAAAGAAAGTGTCCTAACAACCACACAACAAACGTTACGAGCACGAGACAATTCACAACATCACATGAAAACTAAGAAAATAACAAATATGCACAAGTATGAAAACTAAACACATAACATGTACAAGTAACAATATACAAGTTCATATACAAAGTCTATACAACATATACAATAATTATAAAACTCAAAAACAACGGAATTATCGCAATACAGAAACAATAAAACCAATCCCAACGGCGCCATTTTGTTGCGGTATAAGCGGCAAGCAAAGAGTTGGTATTATTTTACCGGTGATATATACCGTTAGGTTATATCGTATCGTGTCCACAGAGATTGGTTATTGATTCGCTGCTCGATAATTCTACCGTTAATGAGTTTGGGATTAAAAGAAATGAAAATAAAAGACAAAAAGTAAATGAACAAAAGTATAAAGGATAGACAACTTGTCCGAACGAATGTAAACTACCCGTCATGCACTTAAATCTACCACCCATGTCATACTCGGCATACGATACTTGTCGTGTCATCACATACCTCTCACAACCTAAGCTATTTCTAACCCAAATTGAGAATCCTCCTAAATCATCTCAATATCCATTCCCGCATACCTCAACAACATAGAATCAATCACACCTCCATACCCATTCCCGGCATACTTCACCGACGCAGAGGCATTAAGTTCGGATACTCTATAGTGAATGTTAGATCTAAACCCATTCCTAGCATTGAATCTAATGATAATCATCCTAGGTAAGAATCTAAGCAATCTATCCCTAGCAAAGCTCAAATCCCTAACATAAAGTTAAAACCTAAGATAATCACCGACACAAATTCGTAAAGTAAACTTTATACAAGCCAAAGGCGATAAATATACAAGAGTTATGAGTAGAAATACATACAAACCCAACAAAAGAGATTACAAAGAGAAGAGAAGAAGAGGAACCACAAATCTACATTGGTTGTCAAGCCAATCAAAGAGGGATTCGACTCCGGATCATCAAAATGCAAGCTCCAATGTTGTTTTCCAAGCAAATCTATCAAAAATATGAAGGTGATGGTGTTGGGACTCAAAAATACCCAACCCATAACCTAAAAATGTGTTTTGAGCCCCTTTTAAAGAATTTTGAAGTCGCAGGGCGCGCTCAATTCGTTCAAAGCTATTTTCAAGATTTTATTTTTGCCGATCTTGAGAACCGTAACTCGAATTGCGCCGGTTTGAGCGTTGAAAGCTTATTCAATGCTCTATCCAACCATGAAGAAATATCAACCAAATTGATGATTTTTATTGTGTTGAATTTGAGCTTTATTCGATGACGACAGTAAAATCGCACTCAAGCTTAGCCTTTGACCTTTATTACTCAATGCTCCCATTATGAATGAATACCTATAAAAGAGATAAAAAACTATCAAATGATACAATATTTACACAAAAACTCAATTATTCTATTATATACATAAATATACTAAAAGCGGGGGATTTATTCGAAGAATATCAACAAAAGAACGGATAAGTGCCACAAAATGTATATACAAAATAACTACATTTTGGCACTTATCAGTATAGAATGATTCAGAGAGCACTGATAGAGCTTATTTGATGCTTGGAATGGGCTGAATTTGCTTGAAACCTTTTCTGTAAGTTCCTTGAATGCCACGGATTTTTGTAACTTGGTCAGGGTTCTTGAGGCATGCAAAACCTCTTTTTCAGCATCTGGAATCCTTGTACATATATAGGAGGAGCCAATTAGGTTAACAAGTGTGTTGGAATATATTGCATTGATTGTAAGAATATTTGATTGAAAATCAAATGCAAATCTTCCAATTTTGATCAAATTTCGTGCCAATCTTTCCTTGTGCGTTTTTGCCAACTTGCTATGACTTACTTGAACCTCAAGAAACTTGGACATCAAACCCACACGCCTTGTATCTTGTCTTAGTATTTTATTTTAATTAAAATTAAATTTAAATGAATTAATTCAAAAATAAATGAAATAAATGGTAGAAGGGCGTGTAGCTGGGATTAAGGGTCATGGATAATGTTAGAAACAAGTTTAGATTAAAGAAACATGGGCCCATTTGGAAAATTTTCAAGATTGATCAACATTTTCTTCATACACTTCTTCAAAATTTCCAAATCTGCTCAAGCCATAACTTGCTAAATTTTTAACATTTGAGAGTGATCTTGGACTTTTTAGAAGGCTTAATATGTCCTCTAAGATCTTATTTTGGTATTATCTTCACTAAAGCTTCCATGCTCATGTGCACTTCTTTGGAAATAGATGACTTTTTGTTGACTCTTAAAAGGACCTATAATGTCTTGACTTATATCTCCCAAATGAAGCATTTTTGGGCAAACCATATGAGAGAAAAATTTGTAGATAATGGAATTTCCTTTAAAATGAGATTTGGTGGAAAAATTTCTGATGAAGTATGTGAAAGTTATGCTTGGTCAAAGTTCTGTTGAATTTCCCTTAAGAAACCCTAATTTAGAAACTTTTGACTTTTGAGTATTCTTTGAACTTTCTTGATGAATCATGATCAACCCTTGATAAAATGATGAATGTGACTTCAAAATCTTGATATTGACCAAAAATAATGAAGTTTGACTGTATGTTGACCATGATTGACTTTTTGTCCAATACAACTGATTTTCAACCATCTAAGCAATTGACTGAGCAAACTTGGGCTATGAGACTTGAAACTTGACATGGGGATACTTTAAAGCATATGAGAAGTCATGATATTCACTTGACCCATTAAAAATCACTTTTGACTTGATAACAACAAAACCCTAGTTGCTTAAGAGAAGGTTTACTTGAGTATGGAGATGTGTCTTGATCTCATAAATAGGAGGGAAAATTTTGGGGTATAACAGGTGGTCTATAGAACTGGTCATATGAATAAGTGGATTTAAAAAGTAATTAATATTGTGGAGTTTAGTACCCATATTTTTGTTGGGTGCTATGGTGATGTGATGGTTAAAGGTATGTTGGGATGATTAGGGAATATTTTTTATGTATGCCCATGTCTGGGCTAAGATGAGATGATGAGCGACCCACATCGGGATGTCAGATGTATGTTATTTGTACTTGGGACTATGATTGTGTGTGGGCTATTTGTGTGTATTGATATTGGTCTTGGAATTAGGAATTAGGGATGAGTGCTTGTGGATCTATAACGTTGTTGTGTTGGTTGCGAGGTTGATGTGTGTTGGGTTTATTGTTGGGTGGTGTATGATTATTGGTAATGTTGTTGGATTTTGAATATGATGCAGCATGTGTGCATAGGTCGATCAAATACCTTGGGTCAGACACAAACATTTTAGGGTTATTAACTGATCTATACCAATTTAAATAATCATATTTGTGTCACAATGTTTAGTTCGTGTGGGCAACATGGAATTGTAGCACATATCACTTGTTCCTCTTCCACATATTACACCATTCAGGAGTGTATTATTTCCAATTGTTAACATTCAATTCGGTGTCGACTCTAAGGAGATGCAAATGTGACAAACAAGTTCGGGTGCAGGGTATTTCTTGATGCATGTCGAACTGCATTTTGGCACGATCGTTGTGGTGCATCTCCACAATTTTGAATTATATGATCGAAGTTTTGGCAGTCCAAATTTTTGCTTCTTCGAGGTTGGATTGATGATCCATACCCAAATATGGTCTCCAAATAAACTGCAGATAAAATTTATCGTGACAATGATAACTTTAAAAATAAATAACTTAAAAGAAGAATTGTTTAATGGTAATGCATCATATGGTCCTATGTGATCCAAAAGATTAAGATATAGACCAAAATTACGTCTCAGGTTTTCCTATAATCCATCGCACTTACACAAAACCTAAATCAAAGAGAGATTAAAAAATTATATACAACTATTTATCATAAAGTAAGAAAATGGAAATAACGTCATAGACTTACTTTGTTGCATATGGGAACATGAAGGTGTTGTCGTTGACAGAGAAAGGGACTCCATTCTCCATCAACCTCATGCTTAGAGCAAGAGAGTGCGTTCATAAAAAGTACAATTATTATTTTTTTGGAATTTTTATATAATGAACTATATAGATGGGCTAAAACGGCAGAATCCCAACTATACCTTTTCATTTTATCAATGTTCCTAAATAAACTTAAATACATAAAGTATATAATTGAAGTGTGTATGACTAAATATATAATTGAAGTGTGTGTGACTAAATATAAAATGCACATATAAATGAATATATTCAAACTTACAAAGGCAAAAATGTTTGCTATTGTTTCTTTATGATCATCGTCCATGGTAATGAGATCCATAATTATAATTGTTTCAGATAGTGTACTAGAGAGTGTGAGTGTGTGTATCAGAGAGTGTGAGGATTGGTGATGTAAACAAACCAATTAAGGTCGATATTTATAAGTGAATGGGTAGAGGTTTGAATTAATGAGGTGGTTCAGGCATGGTGTGCATGGCTGATACGTGACACATATCATCCAATTCATATGGCACCTACATGCAAATATGAAGGGAGACGCCATTCAAAATGGCATGGAGAGAGCTAGCTGAAAGCCTATGGTACAAACAAGGTGGTAGAGTAGGTGGCGAAGCTGGCTAGGTGGCAGAGTAGGGCATAGGTGTAGCAGGTTGGTTGTCTTGTCTAGTGCCAAGGCGTCATTTCAAATGGCGTATAAGGCCAATTTTTAATGGAGACGCCACCTGACTTGGCTTATATGTTTCCAGGAAATTTTGACTGATGTTTTCCCTCTGTACCTATTTAATCCAGACCGATTATGCTTAAATTCATCCCTCAAACACTCAAACAACAAAATGTCATTTGCACCACAATATGTTATCAATGCACACGTCAATGGTGAGACATACCATTGTGATGAATCTGAATTTTTATTTTGAAACACCAATAATATCCGCTTTTGTTTAAATAGAAAAACCTCTCGTAATTAAAAAAGTGATTAAAGGTCAAACTTGAACGAGGTCTAGTGTCACAAATATTCTACCAACATCCGAGATGGCTCCTGCTTGTATTTTTGTCCTGAAACTTAGTTATTTGCGTAAATTTTTTCAAAAGTTGATTATTTTTGTATTTTTTTAAAAAAATTGGTTATTCCAAAAAAAAATCTATGTTTTTTGAAAACTAAAGAATAATATTTTTTTTAATCTCTCAGAATGTTTCTGTTTGACATCCTCTAACATATCAGTTAAAGTACGTAGTACTACTAAGTGCTAAAAATAAGATATTAATTAATTAGAGCATCTCCAATAATAACATCTTAACTAAGTTTTATAGATTAAAAAACAATTTTGATTTGTAACAAAAAAAAAGAAGAAGACAACTATGATAAAATAAAACACATTTGAAATTTATAATACAAACGTTTATTTTGATAAACGCTTACGAAATATAAATAAATAAACGCTTAGGAATAAATTGCACACTTTAATTTTATATATATTGTTAAACTATTTTGAAAAATACAATAAATTATTTTTATTAAAAATAAATAAATTATTTCATAAAATTTATGATATTAGATAAATTTAAATAAATTAATTCAATTAAGATATTATTCTATGTTTATTCTTTTCACGAAAGTATGGTTACATGATACTAGATTGAGTTTCATAAAGTTAAAAAAATAAAATGCTGTATTATATGAAAATAAAAATAATTTTATACGTTGAATTAAATTATCAAAACTAAAATAAATTTATATTCAATTAAATATTCTTATTAGTAGAATAAAATATGGTTATGTTGCTTAAATATAATGCGTCGTTGTGGACTCCCTTAAAATAGCCAAGTTGCATAAGCTCTAACGAAATACAGTACATTACGTATTAACTTTTGAAATACTCAAAATTAAAATGACGACATTGCTATTATTATGGAAAAGAGAGTATTTTTAGTTAGTTATTTTCTTAAATGACTATTAAAGAAAACAATTTTTATTTTATAGAAAAAAATCGTTGCTGACAGCCTAACATGAATCATTTAATTTCTATATACAAAATAAAAAAAAATATTCCAATTATTTTCTTACTCTATTTTATATTATACATACATTTATTTAAAATAAAAAATTATTTTCCATTAAATAATGAAAAAATAGTTCTAGAAAATGGATATTAAATGAAGAATAAAAAAACAGATTTGAATGATTAATTAATTAATCCAATATTCACTGCGCTTTCCGCGCACCCGCCAATAGCAATCCAGATGTAAACGGTTTTAGATTCAGAAAAAGAAGCGAAACTCACAGTTCATATTCAAAACGACGCTGTTTTCACAATCCCCATTCTTCTTCTTTATTTTTTTTCTCTTCTTCTTATAAGAAGAAGATGGATTTTCCATTCAACACGTAACAATACCAGAATCTCAATTACTACCACTTTTCATAATGGGAGTCTTAGTAGAAGTTGAAACCGTTGATGAAAACGACGACGTTTTGATCCCACCCCCTAATTTCTCCATGGTCGAAGATTGCATTTACCGTTCTAGCCTTCCTCAGCCTCCCAATTTTCCCTTTCTTCAAACGCTAAACCTTCGCTCCATCATGTACGTTTTTTTTTTTTATTTCAATTTCAAGATTCGTATCTCTTTTTCATTCTTTATGAATAAAATATTTATATGCGAATTGATGCAGATACTTGTGCCCTGAACCCTATCCGGAAGAGAATTTGGAGTTTCTAAAGTCTCAGAATATTCGCCTATTTCAATTTGGAATTGAGGGGAAAACGGTAATTTTGTTGTATTCATTATCATCATATGTGTGTTTAAATAATCATATTATTTCAATTTCAATTTCAATGTATCATGTTTTGAATTGGGCTTTCATAATTGTGAAAAAGTTCATGAAATTTATATTTATATTGCCTCAAAGTTTGAATTTTTTCTGTGATTGTTTAAATATTTGCAGATTATTTGATTAGGGTTTTAGGTTTAATCGTCTTTTTGCAGATTATTATATTAGGGTTTAGGTTTAATCGTCGAATTAGGAAAAGAAAAGGGGATTTGAGGTTTATCATGTTATTTCAATGTATGATGTTTTGAATTGAATTTTGATAATTGTTAAAAAGTCTGATTGTTTGAATTCTATACTAGTAGTTTATCTTCATTGAATTTTGTTTAAATATTTGCAGATTATTAGATTAGGGTTTTAGGTCTGATTGTATAATTAGGGAAGAGGGAATTTTTAGGGTTTATCATAAAAAAGGGTTGGTGTTAGTTATACTACTAATGATCATGAAATTTGACCTATGTGGCTTGTTGACTCGTTTTTGGTTTTGTTTTTCTCTTTTTTATTTGAGAGTTGATGAATTTTTGTATTTTTTCTGCAGGAAGTTTCTTTACCTATTCTCAGGGATTCTATTATGGAGGCTTTGAAAGTTTTACTTGGTATTTGAAACAAGTTCATTCAACTTTGGCATGCTGAATTTTTTCTTTTTTTGTATATCTTTGTTGTTACTTTGGTGTTTCTCTTGTTTATTAGATATTTAATTCCTCAACTTTGTCTCGTTTCAGATGTGAGAAATCACCCTGTTTTGATTCATTGCAAACGAGGAAAGGTATAAGATCGACTTACAAGTTTATTATCTTCTCAATTGACAATTTCTCTATGGTTTTTGGTTCCTAATTGTCTATTCTAATGATGATTTTTCTTCTCTAATGCAGCATAGAACTGGTTGCTTAGTTGGTTGCTTCAGAAAGATGCAGAATTGGTGTTTGTCATCTGTGTTTGAGGAGTATCAGCTATATGCTGGTGCTAAATCCAGGACAGCGGATTTAACATTTATAGAGATGTTTGACATCCTAACTCTTAGGCAGTGTCTCTACAGCATCATCTACCAGTACCAAGGTGCTTCAAAGAAGCGCAGATTGATGTATCAAGGCGAGCCTACGCAGAAACCTCCCCGTTTGACATCGTTTTAGCGGCTGCACGGGCTATCAACTCCATTATTGGATTTGGTAGAACTCATACTTCAAAGTAATTTTTTGAAGTCATTGAAAATATATCATCTTTAGGGTTTTTAAAGGTCTTTTAAGTACTGCTATTGACATGCATATTCTGTCTTTGGCTTCCGAATTTAGTTGTTTTAAACATCACACAAATACAGTGGTGGGAACAGTTTTTTTTTTCCTTCTAGTGAATGAGTTATGAGATTAATTGTAGGCTTCCGAAGCCACGTATCTTTAACTTTTTCTGTTTATATTAGAACAAATTTAACCGATTTTATTAAAGAGAATAGCAGCATCTTTGGGGTATGAACAAAGCAGACTAAGTTACAGCATCTTCTTGGAGAGTCAAATCCACCTGAGGAGGCACATGTAACATGTTCCACCAAAGCACATGAGCGAGATTCAAAATGTCTAATGTTATGTTGGCAATTATTAGCTATAATGTTTTTCTATTGTCTAACTTGTAAACAATGCATGAAACGTCATGGATCAAAGAATAGATATATCTAAAAAGCCAATAGAAAAGTATTCCATTATAATCAATAGTAGTAGGTTAAATGTATTGATATATGATTGGATATAATGAGTTGCACAATAAATTTTATGGTAAAACCACATTTGAATTCAATAGCTATAAATCTTAACTTTGAATTAATATTAATTGTGAATACAAAATCAAATCTCCTTAAAGACAGTCAAAGATGCCACAAAGAGTTTTAAATAACTTTATAAGCAAGGTGAGATGAAAATTTAATAATTATCTTTAAGCTTTTATGATCATAAACCTGAAAACTTTATTCAACATTAAAATGGTTACTTTAACCTTATTAAATATCACTATGTACCATTCAATTTTTGTACACTTGTTTAACTTTTTCAAATCTGTGGATGAACACCTCAAGAACAGTTTTCTGGTATGCAATAGTAATATGGTATACAATATTTGTCGGATAACTTCAATTAAATGGAGAATAATTTGGATGACTTGTGCAAATGTTTGGATAATATGGATAAAAATATAAAATTATAATTAAAAAATATCAGAGTTTCTTTTTAAAAGAATTTTTATGAAGTTGAGTATTGCATACACCTGTTTGTTTTATTCTGTTGCTAAGTTTCAGAGAGCTGAGTATGTGACAACCAACACTTTGATATGTGTGTATCCTTTTAAAAAATCATACGGGTTGTCTTGTGCTTCTTATATGGGAAGATACACAGTGGACTGAACCGATACTAATAGATGTTAATATTCATTAGAGACAACTAAATATGGTTGTAGAGAAAAGAACATTAAAATGTATTTAATGAGAAATTTCTTAATCCACTGTGAGTTCAACATGTCCACCCCTTAAAAAAAAATAAAAATCAAATGAAAAGAGTGAAGAAATGAAAGACACCAAAAAGAAATGATGTGTATTAAGACATTTTATATCATTCCATCTTAACCAAACATATCAACTATCTCAAAAGTAATTGTTTTCGTGTTTGTTCAAAGTTAGGCTCATATCCGCTTAGACTCAATCCAGAGGCATCCGTAGAGCAGACCATCTCCGGTAGATCTGTCCATCAGTCGACCATGAAAGAAACTCTCCCTCGTTGGTCGATAACACTCCTCCCCGATGGACCTTTCGCGTCAAGCAGAACCCTTGGATCCTAAGACCATTGCCCCTGAGGACGATATTGTTCATACATCGAGCAATGGGCATCACCTTGTAGGGCAGATCCCTGCACATCCGAGTATCTTAGAGTCAACCATGACCGTGGAAAGATCGCTGCCACTTCCCCCTGATACTTCAGAGCATTTCCTTCAGGAGCGGGACCATGTGTTGGTCCCACACACTCGTGAATCCTGACAGTCCTCTTATGGGCCTGCTACGTCAGTCCAACATGGGGACCTTGGCCTAGTCCTAGGGGATATAAATACTCTTTCATTTGAGAGGGTTAGATATTGATCTCTTTATACTTACATACTTGCACTCTGATTCCGTACGTCTGACTTTGGCATCGGAGTACCTTGCAGGTACCCCCCATCTCTTCATTCAACTGTAGTTGTTCAACAAGTTCGTGGGCCAGAGACGATCCTTCTGATCAAGTACGATCAGTGGCACCAAATGTGGGAATTACTCTGTTTCCCCGTCTGTTCTCCACTTAAGACTAAAACAAAATCCTTCAATTTCACATCGTCATGGATGATCCAGTTGACAATGATAACTAAAATGCTCACTTTGCTTATATGGGCGACAACAACAATGCAAACATCCACGAGAATGACCCTCGGGACGGGCAGACTGCTTCTTCTTCGACCAGATCCCTTCCGCTCGATGAGCCGCACCAGAACGTACCAGAACCAGCGATATTCCAAGAAATTCAGATGTCCGTGAATTCGGACCCATCACTGCCGCACTATTCGCGACCATCAACCAGACCAACCTCAAGTTGTTTACACAAGGAGGGAGCCTTAGCATGCTGGAAGGGAGCCGACATGCTCTGAGGAAGCATCGGAGGCCGAACTCGCAGTCCCCTTCCCCGAGGAGACATCACTCCAGAACTCCCCCGCGGAGAAACAAAAGGGAGAATTCACAAAGCTCCACGTGCCGACGGACTAGGCGTGGTCCTGAGCTAGAAAGGATCCATACTAAACAGCCCGCTAAGAAGCGCGCCCACTCCCCACGGCGCAAGGAACGCTTAGTCGAGGATTCAAAGAAGAACAGAGCCGACGGAAGCAGGAACCCTCGACCAGAGGAACCCCCTCGGCGAAACCATCTCCACCAATGATCCCTGCCTCGTTCTCCTGAGCAAAGCGATGAAGACGACCACCGCGGTCTGTCATACCAAAAAAATTTCCCACCTACTCAAGACATTTCATACCTCCATACTCAAGGGTTGGTCAGACAAACCCTTTCCTAGACAATCAACCCAAACTAGGGTTTGACAATTCTCAGATCAAAATAGACTTCCAACATCTCCAATGGTCATCATGCCTCCTCATATGCTTCAAAGAATCTTTATGTCAAGTTTCAAGCCTTACAAGTCAAATTTCCTCAAACAATTGCTCAGATGGTTGAAAATTAGTTGTATCAGACAAAAAGTCAACTATGGTCAACATACAGTCAAACTTCATGATTTTTGGTCAACATCCATATTTTGAAGTAACATTCATCATTTGATCAAGGGTTGATCATGATTCATCAAAGAAAACTCAAGATTTGATCAGAAGTCAAACTTTCCAAATTAGGGTTTTCTAGAGAAAAGTCAACTGAACTTTGACTGAGCATAACTTTCTCATACTTTATCAGAAAGTTTTCCACCACCTCTCATTTTGAAGGGAATTCAATTCTCTACAACTTCATGTCTCACAAGAAAGGTAAAAAATGCTTCATTTTGAAGATATGGATCAAAACATTACAGGTCCTTTTCAAAGTCAACAAAAAGTCAACTTTTTGTAATGAAGTGTTATTGAGCATGGAAACTCCAATTGAGATGAAACCAAAGAGGTTGTTTAGAGGACACCTAGATATTTCCAAAAAGTCCAAGAATACTCAAAAATATTGAAAATTGAGCAAAATACACCTTACACAAGTTGAGCATTTTTGAAGAATTGCACAAACAAAAATATCTGACAAAATCCATTTTTTTCCAAATGGGCCTATAATTTTATGATCTAAACTTGATCATAATATTATTTGTGACCACTTGATGCCTTGCCACGACCACTTTCTATTTTTTTGATTTATTTTTTGAATTTAAAAGCATTTAATTCAAATTTAAATTAAATATGAAAACAAGGTATAATTTAAGTTGGGTTGGATTTTTATCAAGCTTGAGGACCAAGGAAGCCCACAAGACATGCCAAATTCGTGCTAGCTCATGCAAGGAAGGAAAAATCAAATTTTGAGAAGATTTGATTTGAATTTGAAAGAGAAAATATTTTGCATTCAAGAGCATATCTTTTTTTCATTCTTTTTGCTTCCAACTCTTGCCTTATAAATACACAAGACATTCACAAGACCAAGGGACGAAACCCTAGCCTCTTGAAGCAACCCTAAAATTTCAAAAAATTTCACAAAGTTGGCAAATTCGAGTTTGGTTTTTCAGCCACTTCCAGCCACTCTCAAGCATCCCATTGTGTTCCTGAGGTAAGTTTGAGTAAGTACACATCAAAAACCATGGTTAAATCTGCCTGAATCGTGCCATACATGAACATACATATTCATATTTTTCTTGAATTCGAATTTTTATTATCTGCTTGTTTTAATCAAAACTAATCATTCTAACATGTTCATGAGATACCATAGAAGGGATCTGGGTCATCGTTCTCAAGCTTGAACGTCCAAATCGCGTTTTGCCATTATTAGGTTTTTTGGAACTGTTTGATTCGAACTGGCTGATACAGGGATTTTCAGGACAAACGGACACCACCATCGTGTTCGCAACCCTCGATTTAGGGGGGTAGGGTCCCTCTTTGCTTTTTATTTTGCGTATTTTTGCAGGTTGAGATTTTGGGTGGCCGGAGAAGACGACCAGAGCTAGGGCTCCGGCGTCGTTGACCTGTCTGAGACCGGCGAGGGTATGCGTGGCACAACCGCGTGTTTCGATTGGCTCTCGCGTTATAACCTGGGCCCACTCTTTGACTGTGCTTTGAATTCAAAATAATGACACGTTTATGCTTATAACACACTGATTGCAAATTCCAAACACCAAGGCAGCCTAGCTCAGTTGGCAACGTGTTGATGGATTTCTCCAAAGGGCGTGAGTTCGATCCTTGGCTGTGACACTTCTTTTTACCACTTTGCAAAACTAACTTTTTCTATTTCTTATTTTTCTTAATATTTTTCATTCAATTTAATTCATCTTTAAACAATTTTCTCATGCATTTAAAAATCACCAAAAATATTTTCCTTTTGCATTTTAATCAGAAAAATGTTTATTTAATTTTTGACATTAAAATTAATATTTTTGCATGCATATTTTAATTAATCGTTAATTAACCATTAAATTGACTTTTAATTGCTTTTAATTATCAAAACCGATTCTGAAAATTACCAAAAAATTATCTTATCATCTAATTGTCATTACTAACTTAAAATATTTTTCCTCATTTAAAAATCATATTTTTACTAACCTTTTTCCTCTTATGCAATTTTCTCGTATTTTTCGATTATGTATCTGCTTACATGTTGTAACGTTTCGGACGATTTTTCTCGCTTTTCTTTTCAATATTATGTAACTGCCTATGAGATGTAATAGTTTAATTAGGACTTTTACTTTCCACACTCTTATTATGTAACTGCCCCAAAGCCATGTAATAGCGTAGGACTTTATTTTTCCGCACTTTACTTTCCGCAATTTATTTTTTGCACCCTATAAACTGCTAGTAATTAGGCGTGTATGGCAAGATAAAAACGGACATAGATCACCTCTAATTCCAAGATAACATATCTGAATTCAACACACTCTTTTCACACACACCCTTAGGGTAATTCTCTCGTTGCCTTTCGATTAAAATGGTCAAGTCCCTCGAACGTAGAGGTATCCTAGCACCGTTGCCTACAAACATATCATCATAGTCCCTTCGATACAAAAATCATAGATCCACGATGTCGCCTACGAATACATGATCTCGTCCCTCGATTGTTGCCTACGAAAAGTGATGATCGTCCCTTCGAATGTGCTAGGATACTTCCTACAAGTTGCCTTCTATGACCATCCGATGTCCCTTCGAATGTCTCGCTTACATCCAACGAATAGGGTTACCTACCAACTAATGGTATGGATAACACTATTCTAAAGGAAAGTAAAACAACATGAAAACGACTATTCTGAGTAGGTAATAAGACTTTTAGTTGCTTGCTCAAACAAAATACTTTTCACACCACACACTTTTGTCAAAGTTCAAACTCTTTTCCAAAACAAAACATTTCCGAACACTTTGTATACATTCCTACATGAATCATTACAAAGTCAAAGCAAAATGCCTTTTCAAAATTTTTTTGTCAAACACACAGAAATCACTTCTTTTAAAATGATCTAAGAGAAACTAAGAGCCCGTAGATAACTACAGATGGAAAGGGGTGCTAATACCTTCCCTTTTCATAACCTTCTCCCTTAATTGGACAAAAGAAAAGTCGGTGGCGACTCTTGCTATCCGCATATTTGCAATAAAAAGCAAAACAAAATCTCAAAGTCAGTTCACCGTATTACAGAACTGGCGACTCTGTCGGGGAGACACCCTAAAGAGAGAATGCCTTAGGGATTTTTAGATCATCTTTACTGCTTTCTACTTGACTTGCTTGCTTTATCTTTAAGGGTTGCTTGGGTATTATATTTGTGGGGGATCCTACACCCGGATCCAAGTTTCCTTTAGGTAAGTAGCAATAGATCGTCGCGACCGTTAGGCGTATACCGAAACAGTCAACATGATGGCTACGTTAGTGTGACACTTTGGATGTCCTGATACTCTTCAGTTCCATGTTGAGGATAGTATTTGGCTTATGCGTGGTGTCATCAGCACTAACTCAACTTTTAGAACCTTAATTGACCTATCTTGGCCATTAGAAGGTAGTGAGATGACCGACTTTGGTGCAGACTAAGGTTGGTTGATACTCGATGCTACGCTCATTAAGATCAGACTTTTGGGATATTTTCGGTCGACCACTTGGTAGTCGTATTAAAATAAACACCTACGAGAAAGATCAATGATATGAGATTCCTAGAACCCGGTTACTATTATAGGACAGGATGAACCAACTCAAACTTTGGTAGGGTAATCACTTATACCTCATGCAAGCCTTAAACCTAGGGCTATTGTGTGAATTGTTTGTGCTTGCTAAAACATGACATTATGACATCATCGCATTGCATATCATTTCTAACTATTTCAAGGACCTAGGGATTTATCTTTGCTCTGTTTTGTAGGGATTATGGGTTCTAGAAAGACTATCTGAATCGACTTCATGGGTATACCTTCTCAGCTCAAAGAATTGGTTTAAGAGATTCCTGATCATGCTCAGTTCATCAAAAGACATGGTTATCTACTTGACTTGGTTATTTTCGGTTTTGAAGAAGATATGATGCATGTCTTATTTCAGTTCTTCGATCCAAAATACCATTGCTTTACATTCTCAGATTATTAGTTGGTTCCTACCTTGGAAGAGTTCTCTATGCTACTTGGGGTACCTATTCTTGACCAAATTCCATTCACCAGTTTAGAAAAGGTTCCTAAGTACGAAGACATTGCATCAGCACTACATCTAAAGCGCTCAGACATTGAAGCCAATTGGGAAACAAGAAGCGGAGTTAAGGGTTTACATGCTAAGTTCCTTATAAAGAAAGCCTGAGAATTCCTCAAAGCTATGAGTTTCCAAGCATTCGAAGACATCTTGGCCTTGCTAATCTATGGTTTGGTTCTATTTCCTAATTCGGATCAATTCATAGATGTCAACACCATCAAGATATTCCTTACTCGCAATCCAGTGCCTACTTTACTAGGAGATACCCTACATTCTCTCCACACTCATGTGTTGTATACCGTTACTTTCTAGGTGGTTAATTTCGCACCTTCCTCAATTAGTATTGAAGAACGAGCAAAGATTGAAGTGGTCTCAAAGACTAATGTCACTTTCTCATTCAGATATCTGTTGGTGTCTTTTCTCTCAAAAGGACTTCACATTCATTGAGCGTTGTGGAGAATTCCCTAATGTACCACTCCTCGGCATAAGGGGAGGTATTACTTACAACCCTTCTCTAGCTCTACGTCAGTTTGGTTATGCTCGAAGAGATGGTCCTCATGATATGCTTCTCCAAGATATTGTGTTCGATTACAACCACGATCTCCGCATTACCGAAGGTTCGTACACGCGGGGCATGGTAAAGAAGACCGATACCAAGACTTTGGGGCACCAAAACTCCATTCCTTGGGAACCTTACCTCAAATGGGTGCGAGCTCGAGCTCAGAACCTCATGATGCCATTTACACCCGTGTTACCAGTAATTATGGAACCTGTTGCTATAGGTGACGTACCCTATATTGTTCTCCATCCTGACATGCCTACTGATTTTGAAGACTTGAAGAGATCCTGGATTCAACTAAAAGAAGAAAGGGATACATTCGAAGCTCAGTGCTATGTAAGCGAGAAGAAGGTACTAGAGTTGACAAAGCTACTTCACGAGGAGCGGAACATCAACGCCTACCTCGGCACCAAGAGGAAGCGCCCATGGGAAACTTAGAGCTTTAGGATTTTGTTCTTTTATTTTTCTAAATTATCTTTTGTACTTAAAAAGAAAAAGAATAAAATGAGAACTAATAAAGTTTGTTCATGCTTGTTTAACAAATTTAAACTCCTAAAATCCTTGAAAACATTGCATTGCATTTGCATAAACATCACATATCATGGCATAACATTTCATAACAGGTACATTGAAGGTTGGTTTTCTCATTTTCTCGCTATTTATTTTAGCAGAAATGGCTCTTGAACAGACTGTCAAAGATCTCCGTGCTCGAATGCTCGCCTAGGAGATGTTCACCACTTGGTCCAAGGCCAAGAAGATCCAAGAAGCTCATCAACAAAAAGAAGGTCATTGGCGTTCTCAACATGGGAAGACGTCACAAAGGTGGTCCTAAGGTGGTTAGCCGGATAGAGTTCTCAGAAGGGAGTGTCAAGACTGAGGGAAGTGTCAAGGGCAACGAAGATGACCAGCGTGAGCCTGAGAAGAAGAAAGAAGATTATGAGAACGATCAGTACTCCTACGAGGATGACAAATACAAGCAACTTGAAGACCGTCTGAATGCTGTGGAAAATTTGAAGATGTTAGGGCTGAATTTTGATGATCTGAGTCTTGTCCCTGGTGTGGTGATTCCTCCCAAATTCAAGGTTCCTACTTTTTCCAAGTATGATGGCATTTATTGTCCGAAGCTGCATTTGAAGTCCTACGTTCAGAAGATCAACCCCACACCGATGATGTAAAGTCAGGATTCATTATTTCCAAGAGAGTTTGGCCGTAACTCAATTGGAGTGGTATTATCAGCAAGACAGGACCATATCCGTACTTGGAGTGACTTAGCGGATGCTTTCTACAAGCAATATGAGTACAATGCTGAATTGGCACCCACTCGCATGCAACTACAGAGCATGTCTATGGATCGTGATGAGAAGTTTAAAGAGTATGCTCAGAAATGGAGAGATCTAGCAGGCAGAGTTCAACCACCCTTGTCCAATAGGGAGTTGGTTGATATGTTTATGGGAACACTGAAAGGCCCATTCTTCAATCATCTGATTGGGAACTCTTCAGCCGGATTCACTGAGCTGATATTGACAGGAGAGCGTATTGAAGCTGGTATCAAGAGCGGAAAGATTTAGGTAGAGTCTTCATTAAATGCTGCGAAGAGATCTTTTGGTGGTAAGAAAGAAGCCAATGCTGTGTATGGTCAGGAAAGCCGAGCCAAGATCGACCGCTACCAACAGGCCAGTGATCTCTATTCCTACATCAACAACCTCATGAGACAACGCGAACGTAACGCCGACAGATTCTTAAGATCAATATGCCTTTGTCGCAAGCCTTGCAACACATGTTGAAAGCAGCCGACACTGAGGATCCTCCTCAAAACATCAACATTTCCTCTCCGAGATACAATCCTAATGCTAAGTGTGCTTACCACTCCAACAGCCCGGGACATAACACTGACGATTGTTAGGCTTTGAGGAACAAGATTCGAGATATGATTGAAGCTAAATAGATTGAGTTTGATCCTCCTGTTGAGACTCCGAATGTGATCACCGCGCCTATGCCTAACCATGACAAAAGTTCCAATGCTATTGACAAGACCTCTTATGTTTTCAATATAGACGACTTGACCATTCCTCTGATGACTGTTAAGAAGAATTTGCTGCAAGCCGGTGTCAATCCAGGATGCACAGAGAATTGTTGTTGCCCATCGCTACCGACGGTTGTGCTCGTCGAGAAGACGATCCAAAGGCATGATTGATAACCGCGAAGTGCTATTTCTGAAGCCATCACTTGTGGAGAATCTGTGCGAAGACATGTCTAAGAAACTGAAGATCAAAGATATGAGCGAAACCGTACTAAAAGTTTGGGATACCTTGGGGCAGCCAAGTGGGAAGTTTGACTACATGGTAAAGTATACTGTTCCTGAGAGCTACAAGATTCCAATTGAAGATGTTAAGGCGACCGGGTGGGGAGATGATTTCCGAGAAGACTATGCTGATGTTAACACAATAAGGATTTCCTCTGTTGATCCTGTGCCTAGAGTGGCACCTCTCATCATTACTTCTCCAAGACCAGTTCCATACTCCTTTAACAAAGCTATCCCTTGGAACTATGTAGCCGAAGTTTATTATCATGGCGTCAAACAAGACCCTCTGACCATTGAGGACATTACAGTTGAAGCTACCATTCCTGACATTGACAACATCACCGGATCAAGTAAGGTGACTGTAACCAAGAGTGTTCTCTCCAGATCTCTCCTCCAAAAGACATCATGACTCCACTGATTCCAAATTTATTCAACCAGCCTCAAGCTAGAGGAAAGAACCAGAGCTCATCCCGCCACCGTAAGTACCAAAGGAAGTTGCTGAAGATACCTCCAAACGAGAAATGGAGGAAATTCTGAAGATTATCAAGAAGGGTGATTACAATGTTGTGGAACAATTGGGACAGACTCCGTCCAAAATCTCCATGCTTGCTCTGCTCTTGTGCTCTAAGGCTCATGCTAAAGCCTTGGTGAAGTTTCTGAAGAATGCTCACGTACCGCAAGGCACTACTACTGATCAATTTGAAGTTTGTATTGCTAGCCTGGCTGCCAACAACGGCCTAGGCTTCTCTGATGCTGATTTGACTCCTACCGGAAGGAAACACAACAAAGCCTTGCACATCTATGTTGAATGCAAGGGCATTACATTGTCCCATGTTTTGGTGGATACCGGTTCTGCCCTGCATATCCTACCGAAGACTGCTTTCGATCGACTTGATGTTGAAGGATTGGTCTTGAAGCCCAGTGACATAATTGTGAGAGCTTTTGATGGTTCTACACGAACAAGATTGAGAGCTCATTCTCCAAAGTCGTCGGTTCCACTTTGACTCCACCTTCTTTGTCATGGACATTCGTCCAACTTACTCTTGCCTACTTGGACGCCCTTGGATACACATGGGGCGTACTCTACCTTGCATCGGGTGAAGTACCCAAAGAAGGGGAAGGTTGTTACAGATGTGGTGAAGAGGAATATATGGTCACCATCTCAGCCTTCCGATATCTCGAGATGGAAGGTGAATTTTGAAACTCTCGCAAGCTTTTGAGATCCAAGGGTCATGCCTGCTGACTCTCCCGCCTCCCGGTTACACAAGTTCCACCTAGGATGGCCTCAAAGGATGCCCAAGCTACTACAAGGAGGAGGTAATACTATTTGGGGTTAGCTCCCTGATCTTCCTTTCAAGTCTGACAAGACTGGTTTAGGCTTCACCATCCAAGGTCAGAAGATGATGCGCCGCGAACGTGCCGGCCAACTTCCTTTCCGCTTCAATCAAGATGGAGTTCATGCTATAGAAGACGACGACAGCGAGTTCGACATCAGCAAGTGGATCTTCCCAACTCCCTAACGGACTCAAAGAATTGGAAGACCAAGACGCTATACCAATCTCCTTTAGACAGGAGTAATTGTTTTTGTTTTCTGTTTTGCTTTTCGTTTTCTATGCTTTGAACAATAAACTTTATAGCCTAGTGCCTTGCCCAGGGCATCATGGCTCGTTTGTGAGGGTTATTATCTGTCATTTGCATATTTTCATTCAATAAAATCATTGGACTTTTACGTTTAAACGTTGTTTTCTTTCTTTTATTTTATCACCCCTTCAAAAAGCTATGTGTTCTTACACACACCCACGTGATACAATCGCAATCACTCAATCTCGTTGATAACAATGCTATTGCTAAATATGACTTCGATAATCCGATCTACCAAGCCAAGACGAAGGTGAGGAAGATTGTGAAGTGCCGTGGAGAACTTGTCAAACGCTACAAGAAGAAGATCGAGTTATACACCACATGAAGAGTCACTGAGGTTGTGAATTGGGTATCACGAAGATGTAAAAGAGATCAAGATAGGAGCAGTGTCTTGAGAATGTGTCAAAGAAAGATTGGTTCGATGCTACGAGACTATATCGAGGTTTTTGCTTGGTTATACGAAGACATGCCAGGTCTAGACATTGACATTGTGGTACACCGATCACCGACGAAAGAGGGTTTTCCCGAAGGTAAGGTTTGTCGATGCGCCCCGAGATGTCCGAGAAAATCAAAGTTGAATTTATGAACCGCTCAACGCCGGTTTCTAGTCATTTTATCCGCAATGGGTTGCAAACGTGGTACCCGTACCTAAGAAGGATGGCAAGGAACGAATGTGGGTCGATTACAGAGATTTGAACAAAGCGAGTCTGAAAGACGATTTCCCACTTCCTCATATTGATGTTCTGGTTGAAAACACCGCCCAACATAAGGTTTTCCTTCATGGATGGTTTCTCCATAATCGATCAAAATGGCTCTCAAGACATGGAGAAGACTACTACATGCAATAGGCACTTTCTACTACAAGGTCATGCCGCTCGAATGAAGAACGCCGCGCCACTTATCAAGATGCTATGGTGTCATTATTTCATGACATGATTCATCACGAGATAGAAGTCTATGTCGATTTACATGATAGCTCGATCACGCATCAAGAAGAACATCTCGATCATTTGGAAACTGCTTGATAGGTCAAGAAGCATGCATCGAGACTCAATCCCAACAAGTGCACCTTGGAGTCGATCCGTAAACTCCTGTGGTTTGTAGTCGGTAAAGGTATTGAAGTTGACCCGCCAAGGTTAAAGCTATTCAAGAGATGCCAGCTCCCCGCACCGAGAAGGAAGTTAGAGGTTTCTTGGGACGATTAAACTACATTGCCAGATTCATTGCACATCTAACTGCTACTTGTGAGCCAATCTTCAAGTTGCTGAAGAACGATCAAGTAGTGGAATGGAACGACGATTGCCAGGTCGCTTTTGACAAAATCAAGGAGTACCTACAGAATCCTCTTATCCTGATGCCGCCTGCCGAAGGAAGACCTCTTATCAATGGGGTGTGTGTTGGGGCAACATGACGAATCTGGTCGAAAAGAGTATGCAATATACTACCTTAGCAAAAAGTTTACCGACTGTGAAACAAGATACTCACAGCCCGAGAAAACTTGCAGCTTTCTTGGGCCACGACTAAGACAAGATATGTTGACTCACACTACCTTGTTGATCTCCAAGATGGATCCGATAAAATACATATTTGAGAAACCAGCTCTCTCCGGAAGAATAGCAAGATGGAAAATGATCTTGACCGAATATGACATCCAATATACGTCCCAGAAAGCGATCAAAGGAAGTGTAGTAGCCGATCATTTGGCTCACTGTCGTAGATGACTATCGCCTATGCACCAATTTCCAGCTGAAGATATTTTGTTAGTTATCGATCATAAGAACTGTGACTGCATTTAGGACCTCGAACAAGGATCCCGATGGACCATGGTCTTTGATGGAGCCTCAAACGCACTTGGCAATGGCATTGGTGCCATCATTACATCTCCTATGTTTAACATACGCCTTTCATCGCCAGATTATGTTTCATTGCACTAACAACATGGCCAATACGGCTGCATCATGGGTATTAAAGCTGCTATTAACTTAAGAATCAAGTTCTTGCAAGTGTATGGAGACTCAGCTTTAGTGATCAGTCAGATCAAAGGCGAGTGGGATACGAAGCATCCGAATCTAATTCCCTTTCGAGAGCATGTTCTAAGTTGTATCCCCTACTTCGAAGAGATTACTTTCGATCACATTCCACGAGAAGAGAATCAGTTGGCAGACGCATTAGCTACTATGTCATCTATGTTCAAGGTCAGATGGGACAACGAGGCTCCCCAAATCATCAACGAGAAGTTTGACGAACCAGCATATTGTTGTGAACTCGATACAGAAGAGAAACCTTGGTTCTATGAAGTGTAAAGATATCTTGAGACTCAGGAATATCTCGTAGGGGCATCTATCAACGATAAGAAGTTCTTGAGGAGATTCGCTTCCAAATTCTTCCTCAGCAACGACATCTTATACAAGCGCAACCACGACTTGTGTTTACTCCGCTGTGTAGACCAGAAGACAACAGAACATATCATGGAAGAGTTACACGAAGGCGCATTTGGAACCCATTCTAGTGGATATACGATGGCTAAGAAGATTTTGAGAACAGGTTACTATTGGTCCACCATGGAAGCTGATTGTCACCGCTATGCTCGATCTTGTCACAAATGCCATATTTACGCAGACAAAGTCCACGTACCTCCAGTACCGTTGAACGTTCTAACCACTCCTTGGCCTTTCGCAATGTGGGGCATTGACATGATCGGAGAAATCAGGCCCACTGCTTCCAACGGACATCGTTTCATCCTTGTGGCAATTGACTATTTCACCAAGTGGGTAGAAGCAGCCTCGTTTGCATCTGTTACCAAGAATGTTGTGGCTCGATTTATCAAGCATAATCTTATCTGTCGGTATGGCACTCCTCTGAAAGGATTATCACAGATAACGGCTCTAATCTCAACAACAAAATGATCACCGAACTCTTCACACAGTTCAAGGTTAAGCATCACAATTCTTCTCCATATCATCCTAAGATGAATGGCACAGTGGAAGCCGCCAACAAAAATATCAAGAAGATCATACAGAAGATGACAGTGACTTATAAGGATTGGCACGAGATGTTGCCATTTGCTCTCCATGGTTATCGCACTACAGTACGGACATCAACAGGGGCAACCCCCTTCTCTCTTGTATACGGTATGGAGGCAGTTCTACCAATCGAGGTTCAGATACCCTCAACTAGAGTCCTCCAGGACGCAGATCTAGACGAAGACGAATGGATCCAGACTCGCCTTGACCAGATTAACTTGATTGATGAGAAATGACTCGCGTCCATCTGCTATGGACAGATCTATTAGAAGGGAATGATCAGAGCATTTAACAAGAAAGTCAAGCACCGAGTTTACCAAGTCGGTGATCTAGTAGTCAAGCGCATTATTCTTCCACAAGGTGATCCTAGGGGCAAATAGACTCCCACCTACGAGGGACCGTTTGTAGTCAAAACAGTATTTTCCGGCGGAGCTATGATACTTAGTACCATGGATGGCGAAGACTTCCCACACCCTGTGAACGCAGACATAGTCAAAAAATACTACGCATAAAAGAGACCCGCTAGGTCGACTGACCTAGGCAAAAATAAGGGCATCCTGGCGAACCAAAGGGTTCGGGCAAAAGTTAAGGATATATACAAAACAATGTACACCCGGCAAGTCGAAAACCTGCAAAGGCGGCTTGGGCAAAAAAGGGTATCCCGGTAGACTGAAAACCCGAAAGGGCGGTCTAGGCAAAAGTTAGGGATTTAAGCGTACAACTATGTTTCGTCCAGATCACTTATCTACAGACTACTATCAGCATTCAAGATTCAAATGGCAAAAATCAATTCACTCACTTTCTACTGACAACAAGGAGATGAGATAGTCAAAATATATGAGTACTAGCATAGTTGAAACTTAACGAGATTGTTTCCGCATAGCTTTTTACTTTTCTTGTGTACAAACTACTTGGCCATACGCCACCTTTCAAATTAATACAAGTTCTTTCTCTTTAAAATTTTCAGTATTGTTGTTTGCATAAAGTCCAACGTTTGCTTTGAATGATTATATGCATCTGACAATAAAAATCTATTTACAAACATACGAAAAGTGAACAAACAAGGATAATTACTATAGGCTCTAGGAATTGAGATGACGACGAAAGTCACCAATACGTTCCCCTGCAGAGTACAATCCCCACAGAGGTGCCGCTCACTACAAACCTTCCCCAGCGGAGTACACATTTTCCTCCCCTAGTTCCGACATTCCAAGTCCCTGAGCAGCGATTCCAGACAACTTAATCGGAGTACACCAGTCTTTGAGCAATAACATTTCATCCCCAGCAGAATATCTCTCAACAATTACCATTTCCCCGGCAGCAACAATATCCAGACTCGAAACTTGGTAAGATAATGCATCAGAGGAAACCTACATTTTATTCCCCATCCAGAGTTTCCAACGGGCTCCAGGTCCTTCTAGCCCTGTCCCCCAGTAACAATCAAATGCTTCCCAGCAGGGTCGACACACAAGATCTCTGACGGAGCGCTTCCCAGTTTCCATTTTCCCAAGCAGGGTCGACACACGAGATTCCCAGCAAGGCGCCTCCTAAATTTTCCCAGGGCAGGGTCTACGCACAAGATTCTCAGTAGTATACCTCTCGGTCCCTACCATCCTCAGCAGTGTAAATATCTAGGCTCGAACTTGGTCAGATAGTGCATTGGAGGAATCAAGGATATCTTTCTCCTCTTCCAAAAGCAGGGTTTTCATCCGTTTCTTCCACAAACAGAAGCCAGAAATCCCCGAGCAAAGCATCCACATTTTCTTCAAGATGGATATGTTTTGAAATACCACAACATCTATCATTCATATATTATTCATAAAAGTCATAACTTGTGCATATATCATTCATACACATTACATCATGCATCATAATCTGCATAAGACTAACCATATCCTATCAGAGTTTATTTTGTTTTTCCCAAAACAGGTGAAAATCACTTCTGAAACGGAAGGTCCAAGATTAATACCCGAAACAAGACGGGAAAACTATTTGAACGATCACCCAGGTTGTCCTCCGGCAACAGGCATTGGATTAACACCCGAAGCACAACAGGGAAGCTATCCACATTCTGCCAACCATTATCCCCTCAGAATAATCAAAACGAAGATTTATTCTGACACTCTCTTATTATCAACAACAACTACAGAGTCTGGCGTACGACTCAGTTGCCTTGGATGGCATCTTAAGCCCATCTCCGATTATTTGTCAACATCTCTCCACTTTCAGAATGCTGCATATTTGGTTAAAATCCAATAGAAACCAATAACTTCATTCAAAAACGAGCACAAAGTCTAACGTATGACTCCCTCTGGATGGCATCTTAAGCCCGTCTCCGTATTCTCTTCTATCTTCAGGGACATCTGCAGAGCCTAGTGTACGGCTCGTTCCCCAGCATCAGTCATTCCGGATGGCATCTTAAGCCCATCTTCGACAATTCTCCTATCTAGGCGACGTTCTTGAGTCTAGCGTACGACTCATCCCCCAGTGAAGTCTCCAGCTTCTCCAAATGGCATCTGTAAGCCCATTCCCCTGCATCATCAATCAGCATCGAGTGCAAATTTTCAGGTGTACTCGAGTGTTCAATCATCTTCTACCTCCAGGTCACGAAAAGGCACGCATGCCAATCTAAGCCTTCCAGTACAAGAAGATTGAACAGGGGCAGCTGTCATACCCCAAAATTTTCCCTCCTACTCCTCAAGACATTTCATACCTCTATACTCAAGGATTCCTCAAGGGTTGGTCAGACAAACCCTCTCCTAGACAATCAACCCAAACTAGGGTTTGGCAATTCTCAGATCAAAATAGACTTCCAACATCTCCAATGATCATCATACCTCCTCATATGCTTCAAAGAATCTCTAAGTCAAGTTTCAAGCCTTATAAGTCAAGTTTCCTCATATAATTGCTCAGATGGTTGAAAATCAGTTGTATCGGACAAAATGTCAATTGTGGTCGACATACAGTCAAACTTCATGATTTTTGGTCAACATCCATATTTTGAAGTAACATTCATCATTTGATCAAGGTTTGATCATAATTCATCAAAGAAAACTCAAGATTTGATCAGAAGTCTAACTTTCCAAATTAGGGTTTTCTAGAGAAAAGCAACTGAACTTTGACTGAGCATAACTTTCTCATACTTTATCTGAAAGTTTTCCACCACCTCTCATTTTGAAGGGAATTCAATTCTCTACAACTTCATGTCTCACAAGAAAGGTCAAAAAATGCTTCATTTTGAAGATATGGATCAAAACATTACAGGTCCTTTTCAAAGTCAACAAAAAGTCATCTTTTTGTAATGAAGTGTTATTGAGCATGGAAACTCCAATTGAGATGAAACCAAAGAGGTTATTTAGAGGACACCTAGATATTTCCAAAAAGTCCAAGAACACTCAAAAATGTTGAAAATTGAGCAAAATACACCTTGCACAAGTTGGGCATTTTTGAAGAATTGCACAAAGAAAAATATCTGACAAAATCCAATTTTTTCCAAATGGGCCTATAATTTTATGATCTAAACTTGATCATAATATTATTTGTGACCACTTGATGCCTTGCCACGACCAATTTCTATTTTTTTGATTTATTTTTTGAATTTAAAAGCATTTAATTCAAATTTAAATAAAATAAAATATGAAAACATGGTATAATTTAAGTTGGGTTGGATTTTTATCAAGCTTGAGGACCAAGGAAGCCCACAAGACATGCCAAATTCGTGCTAGCTCATGCAAGGAAGGAAAAATCAAATTTTGAAAAGATTTGATTTGAATTTGAAAGAGAAAATATTTTGCATTCAAGAGCATATCTTTTTTTCATTCTTTTTTTCTCATGCATTTCAAAATCACCAAAAATATTTTCCTTTTGCATTTTAATCAGAAAAATGTTTATTTAATTTTTGACATTAAAATTAATATTTTTCCATGCATATTTTAATTAATCGTTAATTAACCATTAAATTGACTTTTAATTGCTTTTAATTATCAAAACCAATTCTGAAAATTACCAAAAAATTATCTTATCATCTAATTGTCATTACTAACTTAAAATATTTTCCTCATTTAAAAATCATATTTTTACTAACCTTTTTCCTCTTATGCAATTTTCTCGTATTTTTCGATTATGTATCTGCTTACAGGTTGTAACGTTTCGGACGATTTTTCTCGCTTTTCTTTTCAATATTATGTAACTGCCTATGGGATGTAATAGTTTAATTAGGACTTTTACTTTCCGCACTCTTATTATGTAACTGCCCCAAAGCCATGTAATAGCGTAGGACTTTATTTTTCCGCACTTTACTTTCCGCAATTTATTTTCCGCACCCTATAAACTGCTAGTAATTAGGCGATATGGCAAGATAAAAACGGACATAGATCACCTCTAATTCCAATATAACATATCTGAATTCAACACACTCTTTTCACACATGCACCCCTTAGGGTAATTCTCTCTCGTTGCCTTTCGATTAAAATGGTCAAGTCCCTCGAACGTAGAGGTATCCTAGCACCGCTGCTCACAAACATATCATCATAGTCCCTTCGATACAAAGATCATAGACCCACGATGTCGCTTACGAATACATGATCTCGCCCCTCGATTGTTTACTTAAAAGTGACGATCGTCCTTTGAATGTGCTAGGATACTTCCTACAAGTTGCCTTCTATGACCATCCGATGTCCCTTCGAATGTCCCGCTTACATCCAACGAATAGGGTTACCTACCAACTAATGGTATGGATAGCACTATTCTAAAGGAAAGTAAAACAACATGAAAACGACTACTCTGAGTAGGTAATAAGACTTTTAGTTGCTTGCTCAAACAAAATACTTTTCACACCACACACTTTTGTCAAAGTTCAAACTCTTTTCCAAAACAAAACATTTCTGAACACTTTGTATACATTCCTACATGAATCATTACAAAGTCAAAGTGAAATGCCTTTTCAAAACATTTTTGTCAAACACACAGAAAGCACTTCTTTTAAAATGATCTAAGAGCAACTAAGAGCCCGTAGATAACTACGGATGAAAAGGGGTGCTAATACCTTCCCTTTTCATAACCTTCTCCCTTACTCAGAATCTAACGAAGGTCTTTTTCTTTTCTTTTCACCTTCCCTTAATTGGATAAAAGAAAAGTCGGTGGCGACTCTTGCTATCCGCACATTTGCGATAAAAAGCAAAACAAATTCTCAAAGTCAGTTCACCGTATTAAACGGTCCACTATCTCCAAGAATCATGGAGGTCCCTATTCCCAGGGGCATGGAGAAGCCTTTTTAACTGACCAACTATAATGGGGTCATAGACCCCATTGATCACCTTGACGGTTTTGAGGCTATGCTTCATTACCTCAACATCGGGGCCCCCATCAACTGCAGACTTTCCCATACAACGTTGTGGAAGACTGTTATGGACTGGTACAAGAGTCTTCCCCCCGGATCCATCGACTCCTAGAGGGATCTAAAGAAGTAGTTTGCCAGCACTTTCATTGTATCTCGCCGACATCCGAAGATTGAGGCTTCCCTCGAGGCCGTCATCCAGCGGAGCGACGAGACACTCCGAGAATACATTGACCGTTTCAACAGGGAAGCCATCCAGGTCCCCTGTGACGACCAGATGAAGCGATATTTGGTCGAGAGGGGGCTCCTCCCCGACGCAGATTTCAGGAAGGCTGTAACACCCCTTCTAATTTCCCCACGAATTATATAATTAATCAGAGTTTAACATAACGAAAGGGCGTCACAATTTAAAATTTAAAGTAATAAAACAATCATAACAGTAGTCATGCATTTACTGAAGAACTTTATTAAACGATTCAACCAACAATTATATTTTACACAACGGAAATAACATAAAACCCAGAATAAATACAATTCATAGTTATTCCAAATATAAACTCAAAAGAAACAAGTTTAATCCTTAAAATTCCAAAACGATCGTTCCCCAGTGTTACAACTACCAGAGCATGACACTGACACGCAGACTACCTAAATAGCATAACTCTATAAGCCATCCTCACCAATTCCAGAGCAGCTAATCACTTCAATTTGAAATCATCAAAGTAAGGGTGAGATTTCATCAACAATTAGAATGCATTATACGTTTCTTTAAAAAAATAAAACAATCAATACATTATTCCACCCGCATTAGCATAAGCAAATAACAATCCACAAATACAATGTCATACAGTTCATTATGCACATAATAACAATCAATGCAATTATAACACTGGAAACCATCCTAACATGTTATAATTACATATACAATGCAGACTCAATGAATGTGGTACCAAACGTGAACTAAATTCACACCCTGTTCCGCTTACACCATGGAAACAGAGCTAATCAACGATTCTCCCATACACCACTGGGTCAAGAATCCAGCCTCACCACCACTATCCACTGGGTACGGGTATTGGCTCTGCAGGTCCAATTCCACACAATGGGAATTAACCATCACCAGAATGCATATGCATGCACATCAAAAGCATGCAACAATCCAAATACGGAATATGATCACACAACATTATTCCACACATAGCCAACAACAACAACAACACATGATAACAGCAAATCATGAACATATAACGTTAATTACAACACATGGAATTAACATACAACAAGTATACGCAACGAATAATTCACGAATTACAACGAATTCTTGCTACATAAGCCATATTAATCCTTCAATATCTCAATTACAGGTTTTGAAAATGTTTTTAATAGATGGTACTCGTTCTAAGCTTCCAACGATACCAACTATGCCTAAATCGGAGTTACGGTCGCAAAGATATGACCAAAACCGTTTTCAGAAAGTTATGTTATGTTCCAGCACAGTATGCATCAATGCATAAGCCTATGCATCAATACATAAACAACATGTGTCGACACATGCATCGTATGCGTCGATGCATACAATTAAAATTTTTGCATTTTTCAGTTTTTGTTCAGTATGCATCGATGCATAACACGTATGTGTCGATGCATAGCTTTGATTTTTGCCCTATGAGTCGATGCATGACTCTATGCATCGATGCATGCTTTTCCCACGCCTCTGGTTTTCTAAATTTTTGTTGCTTGCATCGATCCATAGTCCCATGTGTCGACCCATACTGCTATTTTTCCACAAAATCAGTTTATTTCTTCACTGTTTGCAATCCCAATCAATACCATTCATTACCAAACTTTATATTATACCAGAACAAAATTAGATCATGTATTTTCACATCTAATTGATCGTTAATTATACTTTCTACTTAGCCTACGATCATCCTACATAATTTAACTGTTCATAACAATTCCAATTGAAGTTTTTACGGCGGATTATAACGTTAGGGCACAACCTAGAATCCTAATTCGAGATTCCTAACGGATTAAGTTATTCTATTGATCATCAAAACCTATAAGGCATAATAATTCTGATCAAATCACCCCTTACCTCGCGATGAATCTTCGAATTCTGACGATTTGGCTTTTTCTCCTTTCTCTTCTCTTCTCCAACGTACGTAGAATGAAATTCTAATTCCTCTTCTCACTTTCCTTTATTTATTCCTTTATATTATTCCAATAATTAAAATAACAAAATTAGAATAATTAGAGCCTTTTACTCTACACACCTCCCAATTCCACTTTACACCCCCAACCATCCATTATGTAATTAATTAATTAAATCCATTAATACAAAAATGCCAATAATTAAACCTTTAATTAAATTAATAATTAAATTTCTAATTATTTAATAGTTGAATTTTTTGGGGTGTCACAACTCTCCCCTACTAAAAAGAGTTTTCGTCCTCGAAAACATACCTTAGACGAAAAGTTCGGGATACGAGTCTTTCATCTGGCTCTCTAGTTCCCAAGTGACATTTGCACCTGCTGGTCCTCCCCAAGCTACTTTCACCAGCGCTATCTCTTTACCTCACAACTGCTTCGACTTCTGATCCTCAATTCCCTCAGGTAATGCTTCAACAATCAGATCATCTCGCACCTGTACATCATCTACCTGAATCTCATGAGACGAATCAGCAATGTACTTCCTCTACTGAGATACATGGAATACATCATGCAAATTCGCAAGCGACGGCGGTAAAGCAATCTGATAAGCAACTCTTCCAACCTTCTTGGTGATCTGATTCGGACCAATAAAGCGCGGAGTCAACTTCTTTGACTTCAAAGCTCGACCAACACCAGTCATCAGAGTAACTCACATAAACACATGATCTCCTTCACTGAACTCGAGATCCTTCCTCCTCTTATCATGATAACTCTTCTGCCTACTCTGACAAGCTCTCATCTTTTCCTAAATCATCTTGATCTTTTTTGAAGTCTGTTGGACAATTTCCGGTCCAATCACAGCACTTTCTCCAGATTCATACCAACACAACGGTGTACGACACCTCCTACCATGCTCCACCTTTCTCCAACACACAAGCTCTCAACAAGTCCTCTAACGACTGAATCGCCTTCTCCGTCTGGCCATCTTTCTGCGGATGATAAGCGGAACTCAATCGCAACTTAGTACCTAACGCTTCTTGCAGCCTCGTCCAAAACTTAGAAGTAAACCTCGGATCTCTATCTGACACAATACTAGAAGAAATACCATGCAAACTTATGATCTTCTCAACATTCAATTCTGCCAACCTCTCCATCGGATAATCCATTCTTATCGGAATAAAGTGAGCAGATTTCGTCAACCGATCAACAATAACCCAAATAGAATCACAATTCTTCACTGTCCTCGGCAAACCAGACACAAAATCCATAGAAATGCCATTCCATTTCCACTCTGGAACAAACAACGACTCCATCAATCCTTACGGTTTCTGATGTTCAATCTTTGACTTTTGACAAACCAAACAAGCATAAACAAACTCAGCAATTTCCTTTTTTATTCCAGGCCACCAAAATAACTTTTTCAAGTCATGATACATCTTAGTAGCACCGGGATGAATACTCAATCCACTACGATGTCCTTCTTCCAGAATACTCTTCCTAAGTTATGCAATATCCGGAACACACACTCTGTCACCAAATCGCATAACACCATTCTCATCAATTCGGAACTCACCTCCTTGACCTTGGTTAATCAATGTGAATTTATCCACCAAACCAACATCAGATTTCTGCCCAGCTCGAATCTCCTCAAGAATACCACTAGTCAACTTCAACATACCCAATTTAACACTATCAGAAGTAGTCTCACATACGAAACTCAAATCTTTGAATTTCTCGACTAAATCCAATTCACGCACCATCAACATAGATAGATGCAAGGATTTCCTGCTCAATGCATCTGCAACAACGTTTGCCTTACCAGGATGGTAATTTAAACCGAAATCATAATCTTTCAAGAATTCTAACTATCTTCTCTGCCTCATGTTTAATTCTTTCTGATCGAAGAGATATTTCAGACTCTTATGATCGCTGAATATCTCGAATCGAGAACCATATAAGTAATGCCTCCACAATTTCAAAACAAATACCACAGCTGCCAGCTCTAAATCATGAGTCGGATAATTCCTTTCATGAATCTTCAATTGCCTTGAAGCATAAGCTACTACCTGCTTATCTTGCATCAAAACACCACCTAATCCCATCAATGACGCATCACAATACACAACAAAAGATTCTCCCGGATTCGGCAAAATCAAAATCAGAGCACTAGTCAACCTCTTCTTCAACTCTTGGAATCCTTTCTCACATTCAGCATCCCAAACAAACACCTGACCCTTTCTGGTCAACTTAGTCAACGACAAAGCTAACTTCGAGATCCTTCAATAAACTTTCTATAGTAACCTGCAAGACCAAGAAAACTACGGATTTCAGAAGCATTCTTTGGCGCTTCCCACTGAGATACCGCTTCTACCTTAGTAGGATCAACAACAATGCCATTCTTGGAAATCACATGACCAAGAAAGCTTACTTCACTTAACCAGAACTCACACTTAGACAACTTCGCATAAAGCTTCTTCTCTTTCAACAACTCCAATACAACTCTAAGATGTTCTGCATGCTCTTCATCATTCTTTGAATAGATCAGAATGTCATCAATAAAAACCACCACGAACTTATCAAGATACAGATGAAATATCCTGTTCATATACTCCATGAAAACACCAGGTGCATTAGTAACTCCAAACGGCATAAAAGAATACTCATAATGTTCATACCTCGTTCTAAATGCAGTTTTCTGAATATCATCCGTCTTCACACGAATCTGATGGTATCCAAATCTCAAATCAATCTTGCTGAATACACAAACTCCAACCAACTGATCCATCAAATCATCAATCCTCGGCAATGGATACTGATTCTTGATTGTAACCTTTTTCAACTGCCTGTAGTCAACACACAATCTCATTGAACCTTCTTTCTTCTTAACCAATAACACAGGAGCATCCCACGGCGAAACACTCGGCCGAATAAACTTCTTCTCAAGAAACTCTTCTAATTGCTTCTTCAACTCAGACAATTCAGATGCCGACATGCGATAAGGCGCCATCGACACCGGACTAGTTCCAGGAATCAAATCTATAGTAAACTCCACTTCTCTCTCAGGTGGCAATTCACTAACATCTTCCGGAAACACTTCTGGGAATTTATTCACAATAGGTAATTCATCACTCTTAGCTTTTCCTTTCACCTCCGTCGAAGAATACAACATAAATACCACCGCACCTTCATTAACATCCAAATTCATCTGCTTAACCGACATAGTCACATCTTTGACACTAACCTCTTCAGGAAAAATAACCGTCTTCGCAAAATAGTTGATATGAACCTGGTTGAATTCCAACCAGTTCATTCCAAGGATGATATCAAGTTGTTCTAACGGTAGGCACACTAAATTCATACCGAAACCTCTACCAAAAATCACAATAGGACAATTCCTACAAACAAATGAAGTAGTCACTGAACCCGACACAGGAGTGTCAATAACCATACTTCCATCCATATTAGAAAAATCCAAGTTCAATCTTTTAGCACAATCCAAAGCAATAAAAGAATGTTTCGCTCCAGTATCAATAATCACAATTAAAGGTATGCCATTAATAAAACATGTACCTTTAATCAACCGATCATCTGGCTTAGTCTCGGATCCAGACAAAGCGAACACTTTACCACCAACTTGTTCTTTCTTTGACTTAGTACACTGCGGACGAGTATGACCCTCTTCGCCATAGTTGTAACAAGTTACCTTCCTTGCTCTACAATCGGTAGCTACATGAATAATTTTCCCACAGTTGTAGCACTTCCTCATATCATTCTTGCATTCATTAGCTCGATGCCCCCATCTCACCACACCTGTAGCACTTGATAGGAGCACTAGAATCTCCCCCACTAGGCTTCTTCCAACCACCGGATCTCTGATTATTCTTATCATAAGGTTTTCCACGATCCATCTGTTGCTTACCCTTCCGATCCACACACCCTCAAGCATTTGTTCGAGTATTAGCAAGATCCTCTTCTAGAATCCTACTACAGTCTACCAAATCAGAAAACCTCTAGATGCGTTGATACCTGATACCCTGCTTGATCTCATCACGAAGACCATTCTCAAATTTGATACATTTGGAAAATTCTCCATCTGCACCATTAGTGTAATGAGCGTAGTACTTCGCCAACTCAGTAAATTTCGAAGCATACTCACTCACAGTCTAATTACCCTGCTTGAGCTCCAGAAACTCAATCTCCTTCTTGCCCCGAATGTCTTTAGGAAAGTATCTCCTCAGAAAAACTCTTCTAAACACAGCCTAATTCAGTGCAATACCATCTTGTTCCATTTCAGTCCTGGTAGCAACCCACCAGTCATCAACTTCCTCTTCCAGCATGTGAGTACCATATCTCACCTTCAGCTCTTCAGCACAATCAATTACTCTGAAGATCCTCTCAATCTCCTTCAACTATCTCTGAGCACCTTCGGGATCATGAGTGCCTTTGAACAATGGAGGATTGTTTCTCTGAAAATTTCCCAATTGTCTATCAACACCAATACCAACTCCCAACTGATTCCCTCAGAGCACACCAGCTAACATTCCCAAAGCTTCAGCAATAGCAGCATCGTCTCTTCCGTTACCTCTTCTTGCCATTGTTCTGTAACATTACAAAACAATCACATTAGAACACAAGTATCGACAGTGTTACCTTGCACTAGTCGCATACAAAAGGGATAACGACACTAAGACACGACTGACTATGCTCTGACACCACTATTGTAACACCCCTTCTAATTTCCCCGCGAATTATATAATTAATCAGAGTTTAACATAACGAAAGGGCGTCACAATTTAAAATTTAAAGTAATAAAACAATCATAACAGTAGTCATGCATTTACTGAAGAACTTTATTAAACGATTCAACCAACAATTATGTTTTACACAGCGGAAATAACATAAAACCCGGAATAAACACAATTCATAGTTATTCCAAACATTAACTCAAAAGAAACAAATTTAATCCTTAAAATTCCAAAACGATCATTTCCCAGTGTTACAACTACCAGAGCATGACACTGACACGCAGACTATCTAAGTAGCACAACTCTATAATCCATCCTCACCAATTCCTGAGCAACTAATCACTTCTATCTGAAATCATCAAAGTAAGGGTGAGATTTCATTAACAATTAAAATGCATTATACGTTTCTTTAAAACAATAAAACAATCAATACATTATTCCACCCGCATTGGCATAACCAGATAACAATCCACAAATACAATGCCATACAGTTCATTATGCACATAATAACAATCAATGCAATTATAACACTTGAAACCATCCTAACATGTTATAATTACATATGCAATGCAGACTTAATGCATGTGGTACCAAACGTGAACTAAATTCACACCCTGTTCCGCTTACACCATGGAAACAGATCTAATCAACGATTCGCCCATACACCACTGGGTAAAGAATCCAGCCTCACCACCACTATCCACTAGGTACGAGTATTGGCTCTGCAGGTCAAATTCCACACAATGGGAATTAACCATCACCTGAATGCATATGCATGCACATCAAAAGCATGCCACAATCCAAATACGGAATATGATCACACAATATTATTCCATACATAGCCAACAACAACAACAACAACACATGATAACAGCAAATCATGAACATATAACGTTAATTACAACACATGGAATTAACATACAACAAGTATACGCAACGAATAATTCACGAATTACAACGAATTCTTGCTACAGAATCCATATTAATCCTTCAATATCTCAATTAATGGTTTTGAAAATGTTTTTAATAGATAGTACTCATTCTAAGCTTTCTAACGATACCAACTATGCCTAAATCGGAGTTACGGTCGCAAAGATATGACCAAAACCGTTTTCATGAAGTTATGCTCTGTTCCAGCACAGTCTGCATCGATGCATAAGCATATGCATCAATACATAAACAACATGTGTCGACATATGCATCATATGCTTCGATGCATACAATTAAAATTTTGGCTTTTTTCAGTTTTTGTTCAGTATGCATCGATGCATAACACATATGTGTCGATGCATAGCTTTGATTTTTGCCCTATGAGTCGATGCATGACTCTATGCATCGATGCATGCTTTTCCCACACCTCTGGTTTTCTAAATTTTTGCAGCTTGCATCGATCCATAGTCCCATGTGTCGACCCATACTGCTATTTTTCCACAAAATTAGTTTATTTCTTCACTGTTTGCAATCCCAATCAATACCATTCATTACCAAACTTTACATTATACCAGAACAGAATTAGATCATGTATTTTCACATCCAATTGATCGTTAATTATACTTTCTACTTAGCCTACGATCATTCTACATAATTTAACCGTTCATAACAATTTCAATTGTAGTTTTTACGTCGGATTATAACGTTAGGGTACAACCTAAAATCCTAATTAGAGATTCCTAACAGATTAAATTATTCTATTGATCATCAAAACCTGTAAGGCATAATAATTCTGACCAAATCACCCCTTACCTCGCAATGAATCTTTGAATTTTGACGATTTGGCTTTTTCTCCTCTTTCTCTTCTCTTCTCCAAAGTACGTAGAATGAAATTCTAATTCCTCTTCTCACTTTCCTTTATTTATTCCTTTATATTATTCCAATAATTAAAATAACAAAATTAGAATAATTAGAGCCTTTTACTCTACACACCTCCCAATTCCACTTTACACCCCTAACCATCCATTATTTAATTAATTAATTAAATCCATTAATTCAAAAATGCCAATAATTAAACCTTTAATTAAATTAATAATTAAATTTCTAATTATTTAATAGTTGAATTATTTGGGGTGTCACAAAGGCCGTCGGGATCGAGCCACCCAGGACTTTTAACGCTCTCCTAGACAAGGCACACGCCTACATTACCTACAAGGAGAAATAGGCGGCAAACAATGTAACACCCCTTCTAAATAACCCGCGAATGCATTAATTAAATTGATATCAAACTAGATTTAATCAGAGTAACATGAAAACAGGGATGTCACAATTAAAAATAAAAATACAAAAGTCTCAACCTCAAACAGTAATCATGCTCAACTGAAGGAATAAATAAAATAGATTATTCAAAAATCAACTTCATGTTCTACACAACGGAAAATATCTCAAACCAGAATAAATTCAATTCATAAGTATTCCCAACATAAAATAAAACAATGGAGTATTAAATAAAACTCATCAAACAAGCGTTTCCCCCAGTGTTACAACTATCAGAGCATGACACTGACACACGCAGATAAAACATGACACAACTCTATAAGCCATCCTCACCGACTCCTGAGCTGCTAACTTTAATATGAAATCATTAAAGTAAGGGTGAGATTTCTATCCAATATAAAATGCATTATACGTTCTTTAAATACAACAGAACAATTCAAGATATTAGTCCACTATTATTAACATAATCATCGTCCAGTTCACAATTGCATTTCACACAATGATTTATGCAAATATAACAATCAATGGAAATTGCAACACTGGAAATCATCCTAGCATGTTACAATCCCATATGCAATGCAAACTCTATGCATGTGGTACCAAAACGTGAACCGAGTTCACCCACTGTTCCATTTACATGTGGAAAGACAGCGGCAATCCATGATTCGCCCATAACCACTGGGTCAAGAATCTCAATCCATGATTCGCCCATAACCACTGGGTCAAGAATCTAGCCTCACTACCTCTAAATCCTGGTAAGTTTATTGGCTCTGCAAGCTCACTTCCGCACAATGGGAATGAACCATAAACAATGCTTATGCATGCACCATAAAAGCATGCAACATCAATTCAACGGAATATGATCACAACATAATTCCACATAATGTCAACATCAACGAGTATCACATGATAACAACATAACCATAAAATAAATTATCACAAAGCATAACTATGCCAAATGCTCACCCTTCAATTAGTAAGACTATCACCAGTATGTACAACAATAACAACTGAGATCAACAACCATCATGAATATACAACATCGACAACAACACATGATATCAATACAATCATGAATAAACAACAAGGAAAACAACACAGAAGCGTCAATCTTCATTCAACTTGTCAAAACAATCTAACCAATATATCACATGATCACATCTCAATCATAATGGATAGCAGGCACAACACATAAGTACCAGTCCTCATTCACTAAGTCGGAACGATTCACAACCAATTCTACACCATTCTCAAAATACCAAAATTTACAAAAATCGGGAATTCGACTATTTTTAAAATAATTTCATAAAATAATATTTTTCTTATTTTATAAGGTAGTATTTTTAATTTAAGAAATACTGCCGAAAACGGCACTCAAAACGGAGCTACGGTTTGGAAAATATGAATTTTTAAAGTTTTAAACATTTTGGAATTCAACACAGTGGTAACCTGTTCCTCCCTGGGAGAACCCGCTTCCCACAATTTGAAAATAACACGCTCCTGGAATTTTCTATGGGGAACCCGGTTCCTCCATACTGAGAACCGGTTCCCACGTTGAAAAAGTCCCAATTTTTGCAAATTTGAATTGGGAACCCGGTTCCTCCCCAGGAGTAACCGGTTCCCACGACCTGCAGAATCAAAAACTTGATATTTTGACAGCACTATGTATCCCAATCCATTCTTATTCATTCCCATACGAATTATAGCATCAAAACACCAAAATCCAACCATTATAACAACACATATCATGATTTCATCATTCTTATTAATCATTTAATACACTAACGATTCCAATTCTCATAATCCGACACAAATAGGGATGAATCCTACAAACCTATAATTATCTAAATCAAGTTTCCTAACATACCCAATCATCCAATTGTATCCCAAAACCCATAAGTCATCATAACTGAATGAAATCACCCCTTACCTCGCGATGATCCTTCGAATTTACGGCGTTTGGCTTTTTCCTCTCTTCTTTTCTCTTCTCCAATTTCACGTATAATGACCTTTTCCAAATAACCTTCCTTTTTATTTTCCTTTTTATCCTCCTTTTTATATTCCTTTTATTATTTGCCAAATAATAGTAATAAATTAGTTATTATTTAGTAGAACCTTTTACTCCACACACCTCCAATTCAACCTTACACCCCCGGCCTTCCTTTTAATTCCACAATTTATTAATCCATTTAATCCAAAATATTATTAATTAAGCCTTTAATTATTTTAATAATTAAATTCCTAATTATTTAACACTTGAATTAATTTTGGGGTGTCACAAACAACGCGCGCGAGACAAGAAACTTTGAAGAAGCCAGTATCCAGCGCCATCAGGATGCGCGACAAAACGACATTGGCCCTTCTCGACAAACTAGGGAAAAGAGAAGGGAAGAGAAGCCCCGCGACGCCTGCGAGCAACACAGACCATCCGGGTGTTTCACAGACTACACCCTGCTCACCATCTCCTACGAGTGCATTCAGACATAGTGCGTAACTATCGAGTATAAGGAGGGCGGGGTCAGTCACCCTCGACCAACTCCAATCAAGTCTGGGGTCGACAAAACCAAGTACTTCCAGTACCACCGGAGTCACGGTCACCTGACCGAGGATTTCGTCCATCTCAAAGACGCGATCGAGACACTGATCAAGATGGGTAGGCTCGGGAGGTACAAGAGGCATGAGACTCCTCGAAAAACCAGGGAGGTCAAGGACATTGAAGAGGAAGCCAAAGCACCGGGAGATACGAGACCCGTCCAAATCGCTTACTCTGTGACTAGGCCGAAAGACTTCAAGATCCCTAAACACATGGATGAGGACCTGCCCATATTCACCCACAGTAGGTGGGAGAGGTTCCCATCCACCATCGCCATATCTTGCGGGGGATTTAACAATTTCTCCATCAACTCAGTAGACTATAAAATTTTATCTTTCATGGATGCTTATCTAGGTTATAGCCAAATTCCAATGGCGATGAGCGATAAGCATTGCACGACCTTTATGACAGCCATAAACAACTATTACTATCACTTAATGCCCTTCAGAATGAAAAATACGGGCGCCACTTACCAGCAGATGATGAACAAAGTCTTCCGCGATGAAATCAGTGACATGCTCGAGGTGAACATAGATGACACAATCATCAAGTCTCAGGTGGAATCCGATCACGCTACCCATTTGAAACAGGTGTTCGACCAAGCTCAACGATGCAGGATGAGGTTTAACTTAGAGAAATGCACATTTAGGATGAAAACGGGCAAATTCCTCGGCTTCTATCTGACAGAGCGGGGAACGAAGCCAAACCCGATAAGTGTCGAGCATTCTCTGAACTGCCCACGCCTAATTCAAAAAAAATCCATACAAGTCTTAAATTGAATGCTCACGTTGCTCTCCCGCTTTGTAGCAAAATCAGGGTAACATGTACGACCCTTTTTCAAACTCTTATGAAAAGAGGTCGCCTTCGAGTGGACGAAAGAGTGCGAGCAAGCTCCCCTCCACCTCAAACGGGCCCTCTCTCAACCGTCTGTGTTGTCACGCCTAGGGAACGGGGAAACCTTGTTCCTCTATCTAGCCGTCTCGGATGAGGCCATAAGCGCAACCCTCATCCGAGAAACGCCAAATGAGCAGAAACCAATATACTTCACTAACAAAGCACTGCAAGGCCCCGAGACAAGGTACCAAAAAATTGAGAAGGTCGCCTTGGTGCTCGTCATCACCGCGAGAAGGCTCAGATATTATTTCTTGGCCCATATCATTGTCGTCTGAACTGAGCAACCTATAAAGCAACTTCTGGCCGACCAGATATGGCCATACACATGCTCAAGTGGTCCCTCGAGCTTTCGGAGCTCGACATACAATACGAAGGCATGAAAGCTTTAAAGGCACAGGCACTGGCCGACTTTGTCGTTGAGATGACCGCCCATGAACTTCCTCCAAACTGAATAAAGAAGTGGACCATCTTCATAGATGGGGCCTCTAGCTCGACAGGATGTCGGGCGGGCATCCTCCTCGAGATTGAGGAAGGTGTCATAGTCGAACACTCCCTCACCCTTTCTGAAATTCCTGGCAGCAGATACGTGATGTCACAGAGAATGTTATGACACACTATCTGACGCTCTGTTAACAATTTACACAATAAATTTAAACAGCAGTAAAGAACACAATAAGTTGTTTACCCAGTTCAGTGTCTAACTACACCTACATCTGGGAGCTACCAAGCCAGGGAGGAAATTCACTATTAGTATAATTAATTCAGGAATAAACCAACCAGTTTATCTCCTTCACTTAAAACCTACCCAATGAAACTTCAATCTAAGTCCTACTTAGACCTGAGTTCCTACTCACTCCCCCTCAATCACAGCAGTGATATCAACCTATTGAATAATTGAATTGTGAAGACACACTTCAATAGACTATCTTGATCTTGCTTCAAAGCTTCAATCAAGAGACAAACACTCGTGCTTCAAAGCTTTGAGTGATAAACTACCCTTACAAACAAATCCTAGTCCAAGGCACTTATCAATTGATAGTTGCTTGGCTCACAAGAGAAACTAGAATTACACAAAATACAACCTGCTATATCTTCAATAAATTCCAGAGGCGCAACAACAGTGTAAGGGTTGAATTCCTTTTATAGAAGCAGTCCTGAAATTTCAGTTTTGGGCTTCCATAAAGATAGCTAGGGTTCACTTAATTTAATCCTAAAAACATGGTCTTTTCAACAACCAATTTAGGTTTAACTAAGATTAACCTAGCAGCCACGTGAGCATGCATTCTAGTAACAGAAAAACATAATATAGCAGCTCAACAAACTTCCTGAAAAGTCTCAGGAAAAACAGATTCTGCAGAACAGAATGTCACACTGAATGTCATAACATCTGTTATGACATCAGGATATTTTCTGCAGAATTTCTAGCACAGCTTTTAGCTTCCAGTTCTGAGTTGTCCTTTAACATCCTTGTCAAGTAGGATTTATCTTCAATCTCTGAATGTCATGACATTTATCAAGACATTTCCATAGCCTAGTTTTACCAAAATTAATGCCAACTTAAAACACTAACAAACTCCCCCTTTGGCACATTTTTGGCTAAAACTACTTAAGTTATCAGAGTACCTATGCAGCAGAAGAATAAACTAGTTCTAAACTTACAGAAACTAGAACCTAGAGATAAGATAAATTCTACCCATACAAAAATCCCACAATTCCCACAATTGCCCACATACAAATTTAAAAAGCCATACAGTTTCCCAAATTTCCCAATACTTCCCACAGTTTTCCACAATAGTTCTTCTCCCCCTTTTTAGCCACAAAGGGGCCAAAGGAATGAATACAAGTTCCCCAAGCATTCAATCATATATTAAGGGAAGTAGCAACAAATGTTAAATGTTTACAATTCTGTCAACAACCATTACAATTAACCAAACTGATTACAATCTTTCAGAATACAAACCAAAACAAGTACAGGAAAACAGGATTTAAACAACAAGGCAATAAACAACAATGGACAGGCTTCCACCTCAAGTGCTCTCTTCTCCAGAAGGAATATTATGAAAGGAAGTATCTTCTGAACTCCCTTCAGCTCCAGCCATATGAACATCCTCATTTTCAGCATCACCAACAGCCTCATCAGCAGCTATCCCTTCATCCTCAACCTCTGTGTCCTGCTCTAGTTGAGAGATCAGCTCTTCAAGGCTTTGCTTCCTTGCTTCAAGCTCTTTGCAGGTAGCTTTTAGCACAGCTAGGACTGTTGCCTTTTGAGAGGTTGCCTTGACATTGGATGTCTTACCAGATGTCATGACAATGTCTAGAATATGTCTGCCTTGAAAAAGTTTATAGTGGAATCCAAGAGCAGGGGCTCTTTTGCAGACTGCATCTCTTTCAGCTAGTATATCAGGAAATTGGTCAGTGATGATTCCACACAGCAGGGAGGGAAAGGCTATGGGTCCTTTGATAGCATAGCTTTCAGCATGCTTGAGGGTCTGTTCAAATATATAGGATCCATAGTCAAATTTAGCCTGAGTGCCTACTGCATATATGAATCTTCCCAGCCCAATAGAGATGGTGGATTTGTGATTGGTTGGGACCCAGTTAGCAGGCACCAATCTTATGCAGGATGGCAAATTTGACACTCAACTTGCTTGCTGAGAGTTTTCCCTTCAGAGGCCATTGCCTTACTTGTTTGGCAGTGATGGTTTGACAAATCTTGTTGTCAGTTTCCTCCAGCTCTGGCTGAGCATCATCAGATCTACCCAGGAATCTGTTGATCATACTTGGAAAAGACCTGACTTTCTTCCCCCTCACATATACAGTCTTGTAATCAGCAGACCTCCCATCTCCATAGCCACTTGACAGATTGACTATAAATTCTTTCACCAAAACTTCATAACAGTTTGGAAAACTCACAACTGTTTTCATCAGACCAACCTCTTTAATCAAATCAACAATTTCCTTGCACTCCAGTGCACTTTTATTCAGCTCTCTTTCCAAAGCCACCCTCTTTAAGCAAACATACTTCCATCTTCTAGCATTCTCAGGATGATGGAATGAAATGTTATTAATGGCCACTTCAGGCACCTTGGGCAGTTTTCCAAGAGTTTGCTTCTTTCTGGGATGAATGTCTGTGACATTCTCCTCAACATCAAAATCAGAGTCTTGATCTGACTCTGAGGGTTCAGGTTCCTTCCTCTTTCACAATTGGTGTTCTCTTTGGTCTAGAGCCACCACCAACAGTTTTTACTCTACATCTCTTAGTAGAGGGTCCAGCCTTGGAATACTTCTCAGCCTTGCACACATCTTCAACACCCTTTTCTTTAGCAGGGCTCTGTGAGACAGCCTGTTTTCCCTTCCTTTTCATCATCCTCTTTGCAATGCTTGGATTGACATTGGCAATGAGGTCATTGTCTGAGAACACTTCATCCAAGTCAATGACTGGAGGTTCAATTAAATGATCAGACCCTTGAACTGGAGACTCTTCTAAGATACTGTCAGAAATGTAGTCAGCAGAGGTTTTATCAGAGGCACACTTTGCTGGTGATTCCTCAAGAATAGTATCAGAAATATAGTCAGCAAGGGCTTTATCTGAGGCACAGTTTGCTGGGGATTCCTCAAGTATACTATCAGAAATCACATCTTCCTTATCAGCAAGGGTTTTATTACAAACATCATCAATACGTACTTCAGAATCTTTAACTGAAGGATCCATATTATTCTTGACAGGGGAAGCATCATGATCACCAGATGTCTCGACATTCTCAGTGACATCTGGATCAACTGCTAAACTAGGGCTAGCAGACTTATAGTTTAGGGGGATTGAAACCCCAGGTACAGATTGGTCTTTGTTTAGGATCTTGGTTACTAATCTAGCAATGGCTATATGCACAGACCTAGATCCCTCTCTGTTCACTATTTCTGGGGGAACTGAAGAGGATGGTACAGAAGTCTTACCAGAAGGGGATGCTTGTGACCTTCTTGCATTCCTTATGCGCAATTTCTTGACTTTTCTGGGTCAGTAGCTATTGCACGCAATGGAGTAACCCTCAGTGCTTCAGCTTGCATGGCTTCAGCATTTGCCCTAACTTTAGCCATGGAGGGAGATGAAGAGCCTGATTCTTGAGATGATGAAGTTGATGAAGACATATTTTGCTGATGACTTTTGAGAGAAAGAGAGCGAAAATGGCAGAGGGTTTCAAGGTTTCTTTTGGATGAAGAAAAAGTGATACTACTTTCAAATGAAGAAACTATTATATGTGGGAGTCTCTTCCTATTCTTGGACCTTTTAAAAATAAGATGAAAATAATTAAATAACCCACTTATAAATAATTGAAGTAAAAGGTCTCTTCCATCCCTTGTTGTAAGCACAGTTAATTGCTACAACTCCTCATATTGACAAATATCCAATTTGCCCCTTAAAAACTTAAATTGACTTGCCTCAAGAGCTTTAGTAACAATGTCACAGTGCAATGTTATGACATCCTGTATGACATTGTACTCAGTTAACATCTGCTTCATCCAGATCATCTGAGAGCAATTTCTAGCAGCTGCTATGTATTCAGCTTTAACATTGTATAGGAACACACAGTTTTTGCTGAACCAAGGAATAAGATTATTTCTCAAGAAGACACATCCATCAAAAGACCTTTTACACAAGCTTTGATCAACACTTTCTCCACTTGTTTTCTTGGACAACTTCAAATGTGTGGGAGCAGGAGTCCTTTTATGGCAGCCATTCTTCATTCCAAATTTCTTGACAAAATTCCTTGCATACTTGCTCTGTGGAAGGAGTGTTGAGTCTTCCATCTGTGAGACTTGCAGTCCAAGAAAATGAATCAACTCTCCAATGAGGCTCATCCCAGATTTAGCTTGCATTTGGTTGTCTAAAGGTCTCACAATTGTGTCAGGTATTCCTCCAAAAACTATGTTATTAACATAAATTTGAAGCACCATGATCTCTCCTCCTTTGACAAAGAGGGTTTCATTCAAGACTCCTCTCCTATATCCTTTGACAGTAAGGTGCTTGGTTAGCCTTTCATGCCAGATCTTAGTACTTTGCTTCAGTACTCTAGGAGTGGTCAGATGTCTAGACATTGAGTGTGACATTCTGATTTTCTGTCCAGCCTTATACTTACCACAGATTCTCCCTTTATCAATGTGAAATCTTGGTATCCTTCTGACTCCCTCTATGGAACTGATCCTTTTCATTCCTCTGAGATGTGGATGACCAGGTTCTTGTTTTCCCAATCTTACTTCCTCTTTATCTTTGTCTGTAGAGCACACATGAGACAGATTAGTGTTCTCAGATTCCCACATGTAGCAGTTGTCCTTTGATCTGACTCCTCTCATAATCACTTCTTGTTTATTATTTATTACAAGACATTCAGACTTAGTGAAGTTGACTGTGAATCCCATATCACATAGCTGACTTATGCTGATAAGATTGGCAGTCAAACCTTTTACCAGCAATACCCCATTTAGATTTGGAACTCCATACTAGTTTGAGTTTCCAATACCTTTGATTTCTCCTTTACCTCCATCTCCAAAAGTAACAAAACTGGTAAAATGAGGTTTAACATCATTGAGGAGATTTCTGTCTCCAGTCATATGCTTAGAACACCCACTGTCAAAGTACCAATCTTCATTGGCAGACACTCTAAGAGAAGTGTGAGCTACCAGAGCTATAGTCTTCTTCCATTGTTGAGTGTATGATACCCTGTTGGTCTTAGGCTTCTCATAAGAACCTTGGTTAGGATATCCATGTAGCCTAAAGCAAAAAGGCTTTATGTGACCAAACCTTCCACAATAATGACATCTCCATCTTTGAAACTTTTTGTTCAAGTTTCTATGATTTTGATGTTGAACCCAATGTTGTGACATCTGTTTTGACATTGGTTCATTAGGTCTGTTCTTCCTTTTGTTATTAACAAATTTCTTAGCCTCCACATATCCTGAGGCAGACCTATTTCCTTTTGTGGTGTGACATCTTCTTTGCCATTGACTTGCCAGGTTTGATCCTCTCCTGGTTATTAGCAAATCTCTTTGCAGCCATATACCCTGAGCCAGACACATTTCCTGTTTTATGTTGTGACAACTGTTTTGAAATTGGTTTCCCATGTCTCTTCTTCTTAATGTCACCAACAGGTTTCTTTTCAGCCACATATCCTAGACCATGCTTATTTCCTGCATTTTGTCCAAGCTGAAGAATTTCTTCCAACTTATCAGTACCAGATGTCAACATTTTGACAGATTTAGACATCTGATCAAGTTTGGAGTTCAACATTATAATATCACTATTGAGGTGATTTATAGTGGCTGTGTTTTCCTTTTTCTCAGCCTCCAGCTTCACATTCTCAGCTTCCAACTTCTCAATCAGCTTTTTCTGTTTCTCATTTTGCTGACATACTTCACCATTTTTTATACACAGCTTCCTGTAGGTTTCAGCAAGCTCTTCAAATGTCACTTCCTCATCACTAGAATCCATATCAGAATTGTACACTCCAGAGAGAGCAGTGACAAGTTTGGCTCCTTCTTCCTCAGATTCACTTCCTGAATCACCATCAGACCAAGTGACAACCATTCCTTTCTTTTGTTTCTTTAGAAAGGTGGGACATTCAGCTCTAATATGCCCATATCCTTCACAACCATGACATTGGATTCCACTGCCTTGACTTCCTTTTTCCTCTGACTTGGATCTTCTGCTGGAGTCATAAGATCTGCTGATGTCAGATGAAATGTCCTTGACATTTGACCTTGACTTTGGATCAATCCTCTTGATGAGCTTGTTGAATTGTCTTCCAAGCATAGTTATAGCTTCAGATATCTTCTCTTCATCTTCCACCTTGCATTCTTCTTCAGTATTGGATACAAGTGCTATGTTGTTGTTCTTTTTGTCAACAGTTTCACTGATTCCCATCTCAAAAGTCATAAGAGATCCAATAAGTTCTTCAACCTTCAAGGTGCTGATGTCCTGAGCCTCCTCTATTGCAGTCACTTTCATTGCAAACCTTTTAGGCAAGGATCTGAGAATCTTTCTCACCAGCTTTTCTTCTGACATTTTTTCACCTAGTGCTCCTGAGGTGTTGGCAATCTCCAAAATATTCATGTGAAACTCATGAATAGTCTCATCTTCTTTCATCTTCAGATTCTCAAATTTGGAAGTGAGCATCTGAAGTCTTGACAACTTCATCTTTGATGTCCCCTCATGAGTAGTTTTGAGAGTGTCCCAAACATCCTTGGCCAGCTCACATTGATGAACTAATCTGAAGATATTTCTGTCAATACCATTGAATAGGGCATTCAATGCTTTAGAGTTCCCCAGAGCTAACTCCTCTTCCTCTTTGCTCCATTCTTCCTCAGGTTTCAAGACAGTAGTCCCATCTTTCTCAAGATTGGTGGGATGTTTCCATCCTTTGTCAGCAGCTCTCCAAGCTTTAATATCCACTGATTTTAAAAAGGCAATCATACGAGGTTTCCAGTACTCATAATTAGACCCATCCAGAATAGGTGGTCTACCTCCAAATCCTCCTTCCTTATCCATTATGCCAAAAACTATTATCCCTAGATCTCACCCAAAAATAACAGGCAGGGTGCCTGCTCTGACGCCAATTGAAATTCCTGGCAGTAGATACGTGATGTCACAGAGAATGTTATGACACACTATCTGACGCTCTGCTAACAATTTACACAATAAATTTAAACAAGAAGAAAGAACACAATAAGTTGTTTACCCATTCGGTCTAACTACACCTACATCCGGGGCTACCAAGCCAGGGAGGAAATTCACTATTAGTAGAATTAATTCAGGAATAAACCAACCAGTTTATCTCCTTCACTTAAAACCTACCCAATGAAACTTCAATCTAAGTCCTACTGAGACCTGAGTTCCTACTCACTCCCCCTCAATCACAGCAGTGATATCAACCTATTGAATAATTGAATTGTGAAGACACACTTCAATAAACTATCTTGATCTTGCTTCAAAGCTTCAATCAAGAGACAAACACTCGTGCTTCAAAGCTTTGAGTGATAAACTACCCTTACAAACAAATCCTATCCAAGGCACTTATCAATTGATAGTTGCTTGGCTCACAAGAGAAACTAGAATTACACAAAATACAACCTGCTATATCTTCAATAAATTCCAGTAAAGCAAAGAAGGTAAGGGTTGAATTCCTTTATAGAAGCAAACGAAATTTCGCTTTGGGCTTCCATAAAGATAGCTAGGGTTCACTTAATTTAATCCTAAAACATGGTCTTTTCAACAACCAATTTAGGTTTAACTAAGATTAACCTAGCAGCCACGTGAGCATGCATTCTAGTAATGTAAAAACATAATATAACAACAACAAACTTCCCGAAAAGTCTCAGAAAACAGATTCGTAGAATGTCACACTCAATGTCATAACATCCGTATGACATCGATATTTTCTAGAATTTCCAAGATGCCTTTAGCTTCCAGCTCGAAATGTCCTTTAACATCCTTGTCAAGTAGGATTTATCTTCAATCTCTGAATGTCATGACATTTATCAAGACATTGCCATAGCCTAGTTTTACCAAAATTAATGCCAACTTAAAACACTAACACTTTCCTTTCCCACGTCGAACAACCAAGCCGAATACGAAACCCTGCTCGTCGGGCTACGACTGGATGATGACCTAGGAGCATGCAAAATATAGATATTCGCGGACTCCTAGCTCGTCGCTTCGCAGGTACGGGGAGAATATCAAGCCAAGAAAGACAACCTCATCGAGCATCTCAACCTCGTCAAAGAAAAGATGAAGAAGTTTGACCAGACAAAAATCAAACACATGCCCTGCGAATAAAATGCATGAGAAGACACACTTTCGAAACTTGCTAGTACCAAAAAGAAAGGTGGGAATAAATTTGTGGTGCAGGAATCCTTGTCACGACCAAGCATCAAATGGCCACCACCTCCACCTGAGGTCAACGCCATCATGGACAACACCTGCTGGATGACCCTAGTGTATAATTATCTAACTAAAGGAGAGTTTCCCGCGAACAAAAAAGAGGTTGCCGCTACCAAACAACGATCCTGCTCCTATGTGGTGCTCGAAAAAAAGTTATATCGACGAGGATTCTCCATTTCACTCTTGAAGTGCGTCAATAAAACCCAAGTCCCCCCAACATCCTACACGAAACATTCACGAGGGAATCAACGCTCAACATTTGGGCAGACATTTGCTGGTACAAAAGGCATTGCAGGTAGGGTATTATTGTCCCACCATGCAACGTGATGCTAAGTACCACCTCAAACAATGCGACAAAGGCCAACTCCACGCCGACATGCACCTGGCTCCCCCTCACGAGCTCAAGTCAATGTCGTTACCTTGGTTGTTCAGTTGGCGAGGAATGGACATCCTCGAACCCTTCACCTAGGGGTTGTAGCAAAAAAAATTCTTGATCGTCACAGTAGACTACTTCACGAAATGGATTGAGGCAGAAGCCCTCGCCAAAATCACCTCCCTTAACATACTTTGTTTCTACAAAAGGAACATCCTCACCAGATTTGGCATACCTCAGGCCTTGGTCACCAACGACGGGACACAGTTCGCCGGCCAAAACTTCCAACGGTTCGTCACAAAAATTGGTGCCAAACATCACTTCACGTCAGTCGAGCACCCCCAAACCAACAACCAAGATGGGGCCGCTAACAGGGTGATCCTACGTGGTTTGAAAAGGTGCCTCGACGAAGCTAAGAAGAGGTGTGTCGAGGTACTTCACAGCGTGTTGTGGGTCTACAGGACGACACCATATTCAACGATCGGGAAAACACCTTTTTGGCTCACCTACGGGACAGAGGCAGTCATCTTGTAGAAATTAGAGAGCCCTCCAAGCAGACCGAATTTCTTCTGGATAAATAATTAAATGACGAAGCTCTACGCGAAGAGCTCTGCATATTCGAAGAAATTCTCTTAGAGACAGCTCTCCATGAAGCCACACTCAAATAGAAAATCACTCTATGTCATGATGTAAAAGTCATCAAACGAGAGTTCGAAGCTGGAATCCTAGTCCTTTGAATAAACCAGAAAGACTCGAAGGAAGGCAAATTGGCCGCCAACTGGGAAGCCCTATATCGTGTCCGCAACAAAATGGAAAACGAGGCATATTACCTCGAAAACCTGAATGGAGAACAACTCCCTCGACCTTGGAATGCAGAAAAATTAAAACAATATTAGAGTTAAGTCTTGGAGCAACCTCGGTGCTCAACAGTCAACGAATCACAAAATTAGATAACCCCTAGAAGTGCACTGAAGTACGAGCACAACCCCTGAACTAATAGGCGAGACACTCATTCAAAATGCGAATGAGTCCTCTGCCCGACAGGAACACCTCGAACGAGCTTCCCCATCGAGAGTACCACTTTGGCATAACACCCAGCTCACGATGGGAAGTTCACGCCACAAGATCGAGTCCCTAATCTCGTCCTTCATTTTTGTCAAGCGACATCAATGACCACGACCTCAAAATTTCTTAATGAACGTCGAGCACACACAAGGTTGAGCAATACAAGAAACTCATAACACATAACATGCAAAATGAAAGGTAAAACTTTCAAAAGGGTCGGTCATTAAAACCAACATTGGTTGGGTGTTACAAAAAACTAAGGCACGCAAGCCCGAACAACAAACTTAAAATAGGCATAGCCCCGTTTCAAACATTACAAAAAATCGCAGGCTCGCATGCCTAGTGTAACACGGTGGGAGAACTGACTTGTTTGTTTTGCGTTTTATCGCAAGTGTTGTGGATAACAAGAGTCACCACCGACTTTTCTTTTATCCAATAAAGGAAAGGTGAAAAGAAGAGGAAAGACCTTTGTTAGATTTTGAGTAAGGGAGGTAATTATGAAAAGGGAAGGTATTAGCATCCTTTCCATCCGTCGTTATCTACAGGCTCTTAATTGCTTAACTCACTTTTGAAAATTTGCTTTTTGTGTGTGTGTGATTTGAAAAGTATTTGAAAAATATTTCGCTTTGACTTTGTAATGATTCTAATTGGAATGTATACAAAGTGTTTGGAAATATTTTGTTTGGAAAATGTTTAACTTTGTAATGATTCTCGCTGGAATGTATACAAAGTGTTTTTGAAAGTAATTTTGAAAAGAGTGTGAGGTGTGAAAAGTATTTTTGATTGGATTGGAGCAAGAAATTAGAGTTTTATTACATACTCAGAAATGGTTGTTCTTGTTATTTTCCTTCTCCTTTAGAACAGTGTTATCCATACCATTAGTTGGTAGGTAACCCTATCTGTTGGATGTGAAGGGACAATCATAGGGTCATCTTATGGTCATTGAAGGCAACATTGTAAGGATACCTTAGCAAATTCGTAGGGACAATCATCACTTATTCTTAGGCAACAATCTAAGGATGAGATCATATATTCGTAGGCAACATCGAGGGTCGTCGAGGGACTATGATCTTTGTGATGATTTTTAAATCGAGTGTCTTTTACTAATGGTACCCCTACGTTTGAGGGACATGACCATTATTTATCCGTAAGACAATAAGAGAGGATACCCTAGAGGGTGTGAGTGGGTGCAAAAAGTGTGTTTAATTCAGATATTTTATCTTGAGTTAGGTTTATTATAAGATTGATTTTAATCTTGTTATACAAACCCTAGTTAGCATACATCTAAGCAGTTTAATATTCGCAGGAAATTAAAGTGCGGAAAGTAAATGCGGAAAAATAAAGTCATACACTATTACATGGCTTTGGGGCAGTTACATAATATGAGGTGTAGAAAGTAGAGGCAGAAAAACAAATTTACGCTATTTCAAAAAACGTTGTGACCTATACATCGATTTCTAATATTTAAATGTAAAATAAAGTAAATAAATTGAAAGAAAAATGTCTAATGATAGGAAAAAATATCTAAACCCTAATTTTTAAAGAAAAATATTTTTTGATATTTTTCTGTTGTATCCTCTCAGTAGTTCACGTGCCATAATAATGTTCTCATGGATAGTTTTACCATGCATAAAATTTGTTTGACTGTCATCTACAATGTGTTTAATCACTTTACTAAGTCTAGTAGTGAGCACTTTAGATATGATTTTGTAAAGGATAGTGCATCATGCTATGGATCGCATCTCCTTCACGGTCTTTGTCTCTTTACTTTTAGGTATGAGGGTGTCTAGATCATAATTTGCAGCCTTGTATAACCTATTATTCAAAAAGAAATCTTGGACAATATTAACTACATCTTGCTTTATCACACCTTAGCCAGATTTAAAAAACTTTGCATTGTAGCCACCAATACCAGGTGCCTTACTATCCCTCTTATCTTTAATAGCCTTCCAAATTCCCCCTTCAGTCACATGATTGGTTAACATATGTTTCTGCTCCAAATTCAATTGAGAGCCTCTCCTTAAAACATCAAAATGTATATGAGTGAAAGTAGGATTAGTCCTTCCAACCAGATTACTATAAAAGCCAAGCATCTCCTTTTCAGTCTCTGTAAACTCAGTGAGCCTATTCCCCTGATCATCCTCAAGTTCATTGATGAAAGTTTGCTTATTTTTTGCTTTGAGGTTGGCAAAAAAATTAGCAATATTGTCATCCCCCAAGCCAATCTAGTCAATTTTAGATTTTTGTTGCAAATTTTTCTCTTCCATCTTATTACTATCAATGACTTTCTCAGTCCAAAACTTAACCTCTTGACACAAGTCAGGATTTAGTAGATAATTAGCAAGCACATTTTGAACTTGTTCTAGCCTAGCTCTATTTTCCTAAATGTTCCTGACTCCATCACTCACTTGTCTATTCAGGCTTTTAAGGCTGGCTTGCAGTCTTTGCATCTTCTTCCAAACTCTGTACATAGGTTTCCCCCGTTCCTCAATAGTACAATTTGTTATCAGAATATGCATATAATCAAGATTCTCCACTACAGAGTTTAGAAACTTGAATCTCTATTTGATTCTTTGAATAACCCTTTGTATCATCCATCTCAATCCTTAGAGGGGAATGGTCAGAAATGTGAGGCTTGAGAACATGAATCTCACAATTTGGGAAAGTAGTAAACCATTTAGTATTGCATAAAGCTCTATCTATTCTTGAGTAGATCAACTTAGTAGCATGTTTGTTTGACCAAGTGAAATTCATCCCCTTAGTATCATGTTCAAACAAACTGGTATGCTTCATCATGTACTCTACATCCACATACTAAGTAGCTTGCATATCATTACCACCAATCCGGTCACTTGTTTTCAAAAAATTATTGAAATCACCAATTACTATCCAAGGCCTTGTGATATTTCCCCCAATTCGATTGAAATCATCCCGAAGCTTTTTTCTATTCCCAATTTGATTCTGAGCATACACTACAGTTAGATAATGAGAGAAATCTCCACTTATTTGAAACATTTCACTGTGAATAAATTGATCAGATTTTTCAATTTGCTCCACCATCCAAAACTTTGGATTCCAAGTCAGCCAAATCCTACCATTATTGTTCTGTTCATAGCTATCTAAGTATTCCCATTCATATCCTAAAGCTTTTCTAACACAAACACTATTATTAATTTAATACCTAGTTTCAAGTAAAGCTAGACAACTAACTTGAAATTTTCTAAGGTGGGCACTGTAACACCCCATATTTTCAATTATTATTAAATTGGAATTGTAATTATTTAATTAATTAAAATTTGATTTTTTTTTTGGGAATTATTGGAATCTTAGAATTTTTAGAAAATAAATAAGAGGAGAGAATTTGAATTTATGGTGTAAAGAGTAGAAGGAGGGGTGTATAGAGTAAAAGCCTCAAATAATTTATTTTTTTATTATTATTGTTATAGAATAATAATAAAAGGAATAAAAAGAGGAAAAAGAGAATTGGGAGTAAAAAACTCTACTTAATCATAATTAATTTATTTCTATTATTTGGCAAATAAAAAGGAATAAATAAAGGAGGATAAAAAGGAAAAGAAAAAGAAGGTTATTTGGAAAAGTCATTATACGTGAAATGGGAGAAGAGAGGAAAAAGCCAAACGCCGTAAATTCGAAGGATCATCGCGAAGTAAGGGGTGATTTCATTCAGTTAATATGCCTTATGGGTTTTGGGATACAATTGGATGATTGGGTATGTTAGGAAACTTGATTTAGATAATTCTAGGTTTGTAGGATTCATCCCTATTTGTGTCGGATTATGAGAATTGGAATCGTTAGTGTATTAAATGATTAATAAGAATGATGAAATCATGATATGTGTTGTTATAATGGTTGGATTTTGGTGTTTTGATGTTATAATTCGTATGGGAATGAATAGGAATGGATTGAGATACATAGTGTTGTCAAAAATTCAAATTTTGCAAAAATTGGGACTTTTTCAACGTGGGAACCGGTTCCCAGTATGGAGGAACCGGGTTCCCCGTACAAAATTCCAGGAGCGTGTTATTTTTAAAACGTGGGAACCGGGTTCTCCCAGGGAGGAACCGGTTACCACTGTGTTGAATTTCAAAATGTTTAAAACTTCAAAAATTCATATTTTCCAAACCGTAGCTCCGATTTGAGTGCGTTTTCGGCAGTATTTCTTAAATTAAAAATACTATCTTATAAAATAAGAAAAATATTATTTTATGAAAACTATTTTAAAAATAGTCGAATTCCCGATTTTTGTAAATTTTGGTATTTTGAGAATGGTGTAGAATTGGTTGTGAATCGTTCCGACTTAGTGAATGAGGACTGGTACTTATGTGTTGTGCCTGCTATCCATTATGATTGAGATGTGATCATGTGATATATTGGTTAGATTGTTTTGACAAGTTGAATGAAGATTGACGCTTCTGTGTTGTTTTCCTTGTTGTTTATTCATGATTGTATTGATATCATGTGTTGTTGTCGATGTTGTATATTCATGATGGTTGTTGATCTCAGTTGTTATTGTTGTACATACTGGTGATAGTCTTACTAATTGAAGGGTGAGCATTTGGCATAGTTATGCTTTGTGATAATTTATTTTATGGTTATGTTGTTATCATGTGATACTCGTTGATGTTGACATTATGTGGAATTATGTTGTGATCATATTCCGTTGAATTGATGTTGCATGCTTTTATGGTGCATGCATAAGCATTGTTTATGGTTCATTCCCATTGTGCGGAAGTGAGCTTGCAGAGCCAATAAACTTACCAGGATTTAGAGGTAGTGAGGCTAGATTCTTGACCCAGTGGTTATGGGCGAATCATGGATTGAGATTCTTGACCCAGTGGTTATGGGCGAATCATGGATTGCCGCTGTCTTTCCACATGTAAATGGAACAGTGGGTGAACTCGGTTCACGTTTTGGTACCACATGCATAGAGTTTGCATTGCATATGGGATTGTAACATGCTAGGATGATTTCCAGTGTTGCAATTTCCATTGATTGTTATATTTGCATAAATCATTGTGTGAAATGCAATTGTGAACTGGACGATGATTATGTTAATAATAGTGGACTAATATCTTGAATTGTTCTGTTGTATTTAAAGAACGTATAATGCATTTTATATTGGATAGAAATCTCACCCTTACTTTAATGATTTCAGATTAAAGTTAGCAGCTCAGGAGTCGGTGAGGATGGCTTATAGAGCTGTGTCGTGTTTTATCCGCGTGTGTCAGTGTCATGCTCTGATAGTTATAACACTGGGGGAAACGCTTGTTTGTTGAGTTTTATTTAATGCTCCATTGTTTTATTTTATGTTGGGATACTTATGAATTTAAGTTATTCCGGTTTGAGATATTTTCTGCTGTGTAGAACATGAAGTTGATTTTTGAATAATCTATTTTATTTACTCCTTCAGTTGAGCATGATTGCCGTTCGAGATTGAGAATTTTGTATTTTATTTTAATTGTGACATCCCTGTTTTCATGTTACTCTGATAAAATCTAGTTTGATATCAATTTAATTAACGCATTCGCGGGTTATTTAGAAGGGGTGTTACAGGCACCAACCTCCATGCATATAGATCACTTATTCATCCCTCTAACATTCTGATAAGTTCCAAAATATAGTTATTTTGTATATATGTTTTGTGGCACTTATTCGTTATTGTTTGTTAATAATCGTTGAATAACCCCAGTTTTTGCTGTAAATACGTTTTATTGTGTTTTGTGTATATAATGTATCGTTTGAATAGTTTTAATGTATTTTTGTAGGTAATTGTGCGTGCTGGATCATCGAGGAATAAAGTGTCGAAGACACGGCTCCGACGATGAAGTTTTGATGAATAAAAGACCAGTTTTGCTCATGAGAGGCCGCTGAGCGGGGTTTGCAGCGCGCTTCTTGTTTTGGCACTGTTGCACCAGAGAGAAATTTAGTTCTAGATGCCGCTGAGCAGGCCCTCGCTGCTGAGAGATGTTTAGGTCGGTTTACATGTAAATATCTGAGGATGACACTCAATGCGCCCTCTCCGCTAAGCGCGGTCGTCTGAGATTTGTTTTATAACTTTATTTCCCTCACTTTTTAGGTTATGGTTTTGGGGTGGATTTTGATCCCCATTTCCATCAACCTTTATTTTTGATAGTTTAGCTTAGAAAACAACATTAGGTCTTGCTTATAGATGATTGGAGGTGGATTGCTCTTCGATAGACGTTGACAAACTGATATAAATGAATGGTTTTTCTCTTCTCCTCTCTATGTATTTCTCTATTTGCTGGATTTATATGTATATTTACCTTGAACTCATGTATATTTGTCTCCCTTGGCATTGTATAAAGTCTGGTTTACGAATCTGTGTTGGTGATTGTCTTAGGTTTTTACCTTGTGTTAGAGATTTGAGCTTTGCTAGACATAGATTGCGTAGATTCTTACATAGGATGATTATCTGTTAGTTTCTGAATGCTAGAAATGGGTTTAGAGCTGACATTTACTTAGAGTATATGATCTTAATGCCTCTGTGTTGGTTGTTTCGAGCTAGAGATAGTCATTACGAGTAACACAATTGACTTTTGTGTTGTTGAGGTAGGCCAGACATGGCTATCAAGGTGATGCGGTTGAACTCTCAATTTGGGTTGGAAATAGCTTGGGTTGTGAGAGGTATGTGATGACACAGATGAGTATCGTAGGATGAGTATAATTGGACGATAGATTTAAGTCTGTGACGGGTAGTGTGCATTCGTTCTGGATAAGCTGTCTATCCTTTATAATTTTTGTTCATTTACTTTTTGTCTTTTCTTTAAAACCATTTCTAACTCATTAACGATAGAATTGTCGAACAACGAATTAATAACCAATCTCTGTGGACACGATACGATATAACATAACCGGTATATATCACCTAGTAAAAATAAATACTTTACTTTTTGCTTGCCTGTTATAGCTGCATTCGAACACATTCCAGCTAATCATGGAACTTTATTATCAAAATTTGTGGAGCAATCACCAAAAATGCGGGCTTCAAATCCATTGATGCATTCTACATTATCTTAAATGGGATTTTTAGCTCAGTTCCTGTTTGACTTCACAATTATCCAAGGTCTCCCTTCTTCGCCTTCTGCATGTTCTTTAGGTTTTATATGTTCTCTTTATTCTTTGGGTCCTCTATATTGACCCTAGCAACACCCTTGTCCTTCTTCTGTCCCTTGACGTTTTTGTTATCTTTTTTCCTCCTTGGTTTGTCCTATGGTTTTTTGCATTAATATCCCAACTTATTACATGTTGTGTAGTAAGGTGGCTTTCACTCATAATCCACATGTTGTATGAACTTCTCCCCTAGAGGATCTTTAATTATTATTGGTTTCTTTAGTTCCTTTATGACATCTAACTCAATTATACCTCTAGCATATGGTACACAAAGTTTCTTCAAGGTACATTCATATGTGAGCAGAGGTTTAACTATGGCACTTGATATCTTTACAATACTCAAATCTCCCAAACAGTAAAGAGGTAACTGTGGGAAGATCTCCCAAATTGGAAGAACCCTCAACACATCATCTTTTAATGTAAAAATGGGTGTCCATTCATGTAACAAAACTAGTTTCTTGAATATAGTATACGATCCCCTCATGAGAACCACATCTACATCCTCATGATTCTTGAAATGAATTAGGAAATATCCTTCCTCGTTATAATATAATTCAGGGAGGGTGACGAAGTTCCATGTGGTTGTCATGAATTTCTTGACCCCGTTCATAGATAAGTCGTTCCTTATGGCGTGTATGATAAGCGCATTCCCCTAGAAAATCTTTTCTGATGCAAGATCTTATTCCTCAATCTGAACTCCAATTTCCCCATTGACAACTAGAGAAGTAGTATACGAGAGTTCACTGCCATTAGCTGGCAAACGATTCCCCTTAATAACATCCGTCCATAGTTGTGGTGGGTTGTCTTCTAGTGTTTCAGTTACTTCTATAGTTTCTTCAACAATCGTCTATAAGGTTTGAACCTTCTCTACATTATTTTTATCACAAATGTACCATTGTTGCATGTGTAACCCTTTCCACCAGAATTCAGAGTTGACGAGAATACTCTAACACTCGCCGATGGGGTCATCATCGCCTTCTTCGGCCGACCACGTCCCATCTCCAAACCAAATATTACTGCACAAACTAAACTCTAATTCATGTCGTGATCCCTAACCCTAAGGTTAAGAGTTTAAACCACCGTCGAAAGGTCTTAGTGCTAATCCCTAATAATTGTCACCGTTCACATTTATTTATATTTATACATAAATAAATGGTTGATATTTATAGACCAACTAATTATTTTAAAAAATATTATATAATTTTTAACTATAAAAAATCTTTTAAAATATTTATATATGAATATAAATAAGTTAAATAAGTTGTTGATATTTATAAATTAATTTTAAAAAATATTATATAATTTTTAATTATAAATAATCTTTTCAAATATTTATATGAATATAAATAAGTTATTGATATTTATAAATTAATAATTTTTCAAAAAATATTACAATATTTATTATTATAAAAAATCCTTTTAAAATCTCAATCTATTAGATCCTGATTTAATTATTAAAATTTTTAAGATAATTAATTATAATGTTTATTAATGTAAAATCTAATATTTTTACTATAATTTTTTTAAATCACAAGATTTATTTTATACTATATGTTTTTTTAAATAAATATATATATTTTAAAAATCACTTAAATTTGAGACTATTTTAAATAATTTTTCCAAATTTACAGTTTTAACCCACCAATTTTATCCGATTCACAAAATTAATTTTTTATTTTAACTTTAAAAAGTTTTTGTCCACTTCTCATGTTTTAATAGAAATTCGAAATAATATTTATATTTTAACTTCTACTTTTTTTTTATAAAGTTCTATAATATGTTTATATATATTGATTTGTCATGTTTCACAAAAATTTCTTATTTTAAAAATTAATTAATATCATTAATGTAAAATATAAAAATATGAGACGGAGACCAAAACTTTATAAATTTAAAATTGAGAACCGATTTTGTTAATAAGATATAATAAGGCGATCAAAACTATCATTAAGTCAATAATTTTACATAAAATTCATTATATATATATATATATATATATATATATATATATATATATATATATATATATATATATATATATATATATATATATATATATATTAAAATTTGTGATTTTAATTTGATCATGCATAAAAGTCCTAACCGAGATGTGTAGTCGGGAACGGGTTGGAAGACGTCCGGGTTAGAGCCCGACTCGAGAGGTGTGGCTAGAGTTCAGGGTATATCCCGAAGGAGGAGAAGGGAGTCGGGGTGTGTCACGGGGATATATCCCGGCTATACGTCCTAGGGGCTAGCTCAGATTAGTTATGAGCGTTACGGTTTGGAGAAGTAACTGGAGCATTGATTCATTGTTAGACGTTATGAAAGAGGTTATCATTGCCTGTAACAGTTGATGCTTCATCTCCAAGGTACAGTTAATGTGCTAAGGCCGTTACTGGAAGGGAGAGGGAGGCTCACAGAGTCATTCATATAAATAGGACTCCCGCCAGCGGGATAAGCAAGACAATCATAAACTTGGAGCTCGAGTTAATACGCTTGTGCTTCTAATTCCCTAAAATATAATCAAAGATAATTATATTTAATTTAAAATTTTAATTTTTAGAATCTTTTCATAAAACTATTATCAAAAATATAAAAAGTCTATTTGTTTTTATAAATAAAAAAATCTATTTTTTTAAAAGTAAAGGAAATTACCTTTAATATCATAAGATTTATTATTATTTAAAGTTATTTTAAAATATTTTGAGATTTCAATCTAATACACCCTAATTTAATTATTATAATTTTTATTGACACAATATTAAACAAAAATAAAAATAGATTAGAAAAAAAGGATGTATTTAGTTGTAATTTTGCACTAAATAAGGAATATGGGCGAGTCCTTATCTCGACCCTTTTCCTATTAATAAATATCGAAGTTTATCGCTCCCAACCCCAAACCACACTTTCTTTCCTCTTCTCCGCGTTAGGTTTTCCACCCTCAAGATTAGGGTTTTCTTCCCCCAAATCAATTTCAAAACCACACAAATTTCTCTCTTTTTCGAAACCATGACGGGAAAAGCCAAGCCAAAGAAGCACACGGCCAAGGAGATCCAAGCCAAGGTGGACGCGGCGCTGACCAACCGCGGCGGAGGAAAAGCCGGTTTGCTTGATCGGATCGGTGTTGAGAAGGAGGACACGCCAAGTGGGAGTGCCCTCACTGCAAAACGACCGTGCCTGATGTGAAATCGATGCAGATTCATCACGATGCTCGTCATCCAAAGATCCCTTTGAGGAAGACAAGCTTGTGAATCGTCATGCTTCCGTTGCTGCTGCTGTTCCGGAATCTTCCAAGCCTCGCCCTGGTGTTCGTGGTAGCCTCAAAAGTGATCGTGATCGTTGAATCGCAGCCTTTCATTCATGGCTTTTTACTATATTTTCTATTTTGTACTTTTTTTGTTCAAGTTCTTGTTTTTAGGGTGTTTTTGAATAATTCGTGTCATGGGTATGTTTAGTTATTTTATGTTTTTTTTTTTAATTTTAATATCAAGATGATGAATTTTAGGTATGAATGTTGTGTTTGAAGTTGCGATGAAAGGTTTTTGATGGGAATGGGATTGAGTTGTGCTGTTATTATTAATTTGGCCCTTCTTAAGCCTTGAATGTAACATATTGTTCCTTCCTTGATGGCAGTTAATATGAACGTGCTACTACTTACTATATATTGTTCTTTATTTTATGATATATTGTTCTTTGTGTTATGTTTTATGATATATTGTTCTGTTGTGTCTTATATGTTATGTTGCTCTGTTTCTGATAATGGTTCTGTGTCTGATATGATATGTTCTGTGTTCAAATAATTTGTTCGGTTTTCTGATAATAAGCTTGTTTGAGTTGTCGGTTTAGTGATCATGTTTACGATACCTGGATTTGAGGCCAGGTACAATTTCTGTCTTGACATCTTGTATTTAAAAGTTAAGGGTTGGTCATAGGTTGTGGGTGTATTTGGATCATCTCATGTCGATTCCCTCAGGCTTATGTCTCGTGATTTTTTCAGCAACAATCCCGGGCCACAGTGTGGTTGGTCACACCACATCCGATTTGCGCATTGGATATTAACTTTCAAAATCATCTATAGAATCTAGACTTTCATTAGAATCTTGACTGTCCAATCTTAATTTGTTGATTTCGTTGTGAATGGGTGATGCAGTTTTTGTCCTGCTTATATTATTTCTGAAGGATTGGTGCATGTTTTGGTAAATTGGTAGCACAATGTTTGCGAATAAGGCAAATCCACCCTAATACCAAACATAAATGTCAAATCCACCGAAATCAAACTACTAGGCAGTGATATGCAATCTAGCAACAGGCAAGAGTGGGAGTATCTTTTGCATGTTGAAATTTGGCTCCTACAATCTGATTCTGTTCTGGAGAAATTTAGCCATTAAGCATAAATTCATAGTTGGCTTAGGATAAGATGTTTGTCATTTTGATTGTGTTGGGCTTCTTTTTGAGCAGGATCCCTGAAGGCTGTGCAGCATAGGATTAGAGGGAACTTTTCTTATCAGAAGATGCTTTTCTAACGACTAATATTTTAAGCACCAGAATGACTTATATTCGTTGTTGCTCTTAAAATTCAATTCATCGATTTTAGAACACTGGTATTCGGTCTTTATTCTTTGACAATATGTGGTATTGTGTTATTTCATGTTTTTGACAATATGTGGTGTTGAGAAAAATATTCCTATGTGCTACTCAAACGGTGTTCTTAAATTAATTTTTGTGGGACACATTTCGCCAACTCAACTTTAAGAACATTTGCAGTTTTTCTCTTCCATCTTAAAAAGAAAAAGAATCTAAAGTGGGCCCATCTACTAGATTTTAACTCTAAAGTTTAGGGCTCTACATTATCTCTTGCAAAATTTTACTTTATATCCCTACAATTTTTCAAAAATGTCAATTTTACCATTCAATATTTTTAGCTAATTTATCATATTTTAAAAGTGTTATAGCAACGGTTCAAAACCGTAGCCAAAACTGTATTTTTTAAATAAAATTATCATATCGGAACACTTTTTAAAAGTGTTCTGTTTGGGTGTATGATTAAGCTACCGGAACACTTTTTGAAAGTGTTTCGATTTAAAAAATTTGTAAAAGAGTTTTAGCAACAGTTAAAACCATAGCTAAAACTGTTTTTTTAAAACAAAATTATCATACCTGAACACTTTTTGAAAGTGTTTCGGTTGGGATATTTTTTGAAAGTGTTCCGGTTGGGTGTATTATTAGAATACCATAACACTTTTTGAAAGTGTTCCGATTTGAGAAAAGTTCTATGTGAATTTTAGCAACGGTTCAAAATTATGACATAAATTGTTTATTAAAAAAAATTACCATACCAAAACACTTTGTCTTCTAGTTGGTGTGTTATTAAGATTTTTACATGAGTTTTAGCAACGGTTTAAAGCCGTGGCCTAAAGGAAACGAAACTATATATTTTTTACATTATCATACTGAGACACTTTCTTTAAGTGTTCCGAAAAACATGAGTAGGGATGCAAAATTTAATTTTTTTGATGAATAGTAAAAAATTAAATAATAAATTGGTTATAAATATTAAAGGGTAAAATTTATTTTTTATTTTTATTTTTTTTAAAATTGTAGGGGTACGAAGTACATTTTGCTATCTCTTGGTAAGAAATATGGTTGGATTTAATTAAACCCAAAATGTCGATTTATAAAGTAAGAATTGCCTTCATTTATGAATATATGTTTAGATTATATTCAGATTATATATTGTCTGATGTATGACTCTTGACACACACTTTCACGTTTAGGACTAGATAATTAGACAACTAGAACATGAAAATAAATGGAGGGTGGTTCGATATCAGAAACTATAATAGGTGGCCAATTGAATTTTACGCGAGACTCTGGTACTATGTTAAGAAATGTGGTTAGGTCTAATTCAACCCTATCAAATCAGTTTGTAGGGTGAAGATTGTCTCCACTTATAAGCACATGTTAAACCATTATTGTTCGATGTGAGACTCTTAACATCTCTTGCTTCGCTTAAGTTTGTTCCACAAAGTTTAAAAAAGATGGAGTGGGGCAAAGATAGTTGAGGATGTGCTCTTAAAACTTTGATCTATTTAAAAAAACAAGGGCGGGACACGGGTAATGAAGGTGAGACTAGACAGACTTTTGAAGATTGTATAACTAAAACTTAAAAATAAAAAATAATAAGTGTTCTAAACTGGACCAACACTTGATCCACAGTCAATCAAGCCCAATCCAGTATCCCTAGAAGACCCATATGCCCACTTGTTCACGACCGCTGGGGACTTTCCCATGTTCGTATTAGGGCAATGTGGCTAACATTTATTTTGACCATCACTGTTCTCTCCGAGAGTAACGGGTCAACTCCCCTTATATCTCGGAGCTGCAGACCAGGGAGGAGGCCACGTGTTGGACTCCATACACACGTAAACCCTGACAGTCTCTTAGTGAGCTCAATAATCCCGCCCCTAAGGCACCTTGGCCCAACCGGGCTATAAATACCTCTCACTTGAGAGAGTCGATATTCATTCATTCTTACTCTTGTACTTGCTCTTTTTCACTTTACGCCGAGTACCTTGCGTACACCCTCTCTCAATCGCAAGATCACTTCCACTGTGGTAGTTACGATATCGATCGTGCGATCAAAAAGATTACATTGTATCTTTAAAACCTAAAAATATAAAATAAAAAGATTAATGCCGTCCAACAAATGTCTGCAAAAAATAGGCCTGCCACTTTAGAGGACGCGGGTCTATAATTTTGGTCTATTTCATAAAAAGTGCAAGTAAAATAGACACATCTGACAAATTGAATCTATGGGTGAGCAAAATAGACATTTTCAGACGCATAGTTCTTCCATAAAATAAATGTAAAATGGGTGAGCAAATTTTTTATGGAAATGTATTCAGAAATGCATCTCCGAAAATACTTCATAGTATCTCAAATACAACCGAACTATTTAAATAATTAAAAATGCATTCGGAGATGTTTTCAGAGACGCATCTCCAAATTAATATTTGACAAAACTTAAATAATTGTTTGATTTACAAAGGATATAATAATTTAAAGTGCGTCCAAAAGTATATCTCTAAAATTACTTGAAAATAATTTTAAAATTTTAAAGACGTAAATCATACTTTAATAGTGAAAAAAGAAGTTTTCTTAAAAAAAAAATCCGTGTGCAAAATCCAACGTCCCGTCTCGCCTCACTTTTTTAAACGGGATATGTCAATTTAAAATATCAAATAAAAAATCTCGACTGAGCCCGTAAAAAAGAAATGGAGTTTATATGTTCTTAAATTCGTTGAACTAGGCATCGGAGATGTTCCAATATATGGGTCCAAGAGTGTCGCATAGAATTTAAAAACTTTTACGTCTTTTCAATCAAATGCAAAGAGTTTCAATTTTGTTCTGAGCTTATTTTAAGTGGACCCTATAGTTCATCGACAAGAGCTAATGGCTAATTCATAATAGTTAACATTTTATTGCTAATGAATTGTTGTCCATTGCGGTTTCCACGTCACATTCCTCCAATAGCACTTCAATAATTGAAAGTGTTATTGTCTGTTCTTAAATAAAAATACACATCATTTGACATGCTCTTAAAATGTTAGCTTTTACATAGATATAAAAATGAATTTCTTATTCCATCCTATTTGCGCCTATTTGCGCATTAAGTAAATTTCTTAAAATATTTTTAGAAATCAGAAGTATATTTTCAATTTGCATCCCATATTATGCAAATCACGTTAAAAAGAGTTGGGTATAAATCAGAAGTATAACTCTGGTTCTAAATCGTAATTATATTTTCGATTCCTGGACGCACTTAAGGGCGCTAGAAACTCTTCCCCTCTCATATCAACAACTTATTTTAAAACAAACATAAACTCTCTCAAACTCTCCTTTTCAACCCTTCTCTCAAATTCAAATTTTTCTCAAACAATCAACACAAATCATATTGGATAAATATAACATCTAACAGAATCAATCAAGAAACAACCACTACCAATCAATCAAGTAAGTAATTTAAGATATTTTTAAAGTTTATGTAATTTCTATTGAAATGAGTGAAATAGAGTTTTAAATGTGTTGTTTTATGTAGTTTATATCATTAGGAGTCATTAAAACACAATTTGTAAACTTTATTTGACGATCAGGGCATTTTTTTTGGACACATTTGGTGTTTTAGGACACCCACCTTCGTAGTTCTATTTTCGCAGAAATCAAGTTTACTTCCGCTTTGGGAAGAACAAATCCGAACTATACTTCCTCTCGCCTACATTTTTGTGTGCTTTTTCCACTTTAAGCCATATGCTAACGCTTCTTCTTACTTCTACAAGAGACATGGATGAGAGACCGTCACGTTTGAGGCACAGGAGGTTGCTTCATCGTGGAAAATGGTAAACAAGCGCCGGTCCTCCCTAGGTTCTAAAACTATGGTTACTGCAAGATCGACCAATGATCTTAAGACGCTAAGATTTTGTATATTGTATCGATTCTCATTAAAATATGCCCTAGCCAAAAATAGTTTTCTAAGACCAAGGACACAATACAACGGCCCTCCACACGTAAATTTCGACCGACTTATCGTGACTCGTGACCCAATATATTCTCGCCAAACAGGACTCAACAAACAAACTAGTTGGTGACTCGTGACCCACAAGAAGTGTTGAAACGTTCATGCAAAGTTGTTCGAAACGAAAAGCAAAGACATTAAAGAGATAAAATTGAAAAGATAAACTGATTGCATTGAAAATAAAGGTGGTGATTCACATACATCAGAAAGCTTAGTGACTCTTTCTTCCTTAAGCGCGAAATTGGGCAGAGTGTTGATAATCAATTTGAGAATATAAGTGAACACACCTAAAAATTACAACGAAGTGACTTATTTATAGTAATTTACAAGATAACCGCTGGAAGCAATCAACGGACAAAAATGAAACTAAAACATAACCGCTACATAAGATTTCGCCATCCATTTGGCACTTGACAACCACGATCTCTTGAGGTTACTACCCACGATCTTCAAAATTTGACTCTTCCCGCTCGTGACTTCAAAAGAGTTAACTGCTCCTAGTTTATGCATCTCAGGAAGAATAAAATTTCCCAAGTCCCTTAGAATACATCTTCGAAGACCCCTGAACTTCGATCAATTCTCTCATTCAACCCATAATATGTCGAATCGACCAACAACCTTTCTTTCTTCATTCAGTCGATGTGGTTCATCTTCGACACCTTCGCCTTGATCCCCTTTTCCTTCTGGCCTCCAGTCTCGACATCTTCCAGGTTCATCTGATACTTTGGTCGAATCGACCAATTTCTTGGATGACTCTCTTGGTCGACACTTTTCGATATTTTTGACTTGGTTTCATAAATTCTCCCACGGAAACTATACTGCTTAGGATCGCCCCTAACCCGTAGGGATGTTTGCCTTGACACGTATCCTTAAACGTATTTAGGAAATTTCAGGTAACAAAATGCCCCCCAGAGATGCCATTATCGATTTTTTTTATTCTCGCTTAATACATGAGATAATGGCATCTATAAAGCTTTATATCTTCCGACTCAACAAGTTTCCACTACTCCAAAAGTAGTTCACCGTTCGATCTTTTCGTGACGCCGACAATCATGAAAATGTACCGTGTTCTTATCTTTGAGACGTGGGATCATTAATGTTGACCATCATTACACTTTAGTGACAGACATGGCCCACCACACTTCCACTTTAATCCGGCTACACGTGTCTTTCGACGGACACGATTCTAAACCTAGGAAATCACCAAGATTTTCCCCTTACCTTTCCTCACTTTATTTCGAGCCTATAAATAGGATTCCTGATTATTCTTCATCTTTCTTCTGCTTCCTCAGTTTTCTACCTCCAAGCAAAAAACCCAGAGATTTCAAAACCTGTTTTTTCACCATATCCAAGTTTCATTTCTTCTTTCAATGGCGAATCAACACATTCAAACAGCTCCAACAGAAACTTTCCTCATTCGTCACGTTGATGGAAGCCCTATGTGCCAGAACCCTCTTTTTCTGAAGAAAAAACCAAGATTTGGCAATCGCAGGTACTTATCCCTTTCAATCTTAACAGTGACCCTTTAGCTTTCTTAGGCCCATTACCTGTGGATGTTCCATCTGAAATCTATGTTGACGATGAGGGTGCATTTTCCCCAACTAGTACTCGTAGTAGCCCTCTGATCACGTCTCCAAACCCTGTTTCTTTACAATTTTTTAACAGAAATTTCCGCACTGCTCCCCCTCTGAACTGCTCCAAGTTTAAAGCCTGGATGGTGCATTTGGAACCCATCAAAGGCCAGTAATGGAAAGAAATGGGTATTTATGATCAGTTGGAACTCTCTTGTGTCGGCCAACCCTGTTCTGGTGGCATGATATTGGCTACCTTACACTTCTGGGAGGGGTCGACCAACACCTTCCATACTAAGTGCGATATGATAACTCCAACTCTTCTCGACCTGGAAGCTCTAACGGGAGTGAAGCCTGCTGGCAGGGTCTTTAATCATACTGACCATACCCCCATTACCATAAAATTCGACATTGGCGAATCTAAACATCCAACATATACAAATTTCATCAACTATCACCAACAGGATTCTGGCGACGTTTCTGAGGAGGAACACGTTTCATTTCTAACTCTTTGGCTATCCCGCTTCGTTTTCTGTTCTCAGTCGATGCATATAGCCAAACAATTTGTGTATCTGACTACCCCGCTACATAGGGGCGGGAATATTGCTTTGGGCCAGTTAATCTTGGCCTCCTTATACGCCTCTTTGACCGACGTGGTCAACCAAATAAAAACCTTTGACCCCGCTAATCCAAAAAAGAAAAACATTTCGATACATGGTCCCTTTTAGCTTTTACAATTGTGGCTAAACTCCACTTTCTCTGAAGATATCAAGCCCTTTCGACAGAAAAAAGTTTCAATCTCCACCACTCGAAATGGAGCTGTCTGGCCATGTTACCTCCCTTTGACTCCTATCGACAAAACTTCTCCAAATGATGAAGTTTTCAAATTGCTGTTCAACATTATGTTGACAAGGGAAGACTTCAGACCCTCTATGGCTCCGTTTTCTGATGTCAAGAGCGGACCAGAATGGCTTACAAACTCGTTTCCACCCGTAGAGGCAAATCGACAAAATGCTTTGGTATACTGGCGACAATTTCTAACTCCCTAATTTCTCACTTATGCGATCACCAACATGAGTTCATGTTTGACAGATTACCAACCTAACCTGGTAGCTCGACAATTTGGGCTCTGCCAGCTTGTCCCCAAGTCATTCTACACTTCTCACGAGCTGCTCACCAATATCTTAAGTGATCGACCTTGGGAAGTTATTAAGGAAGACGTTGACATCCTTTGGGCTCACATAGCTAAACTTACTTTTACTCTGTTTAGACCAACGTATTACTGCACTAAGGAGTTTGAAACTTGGTGACAATCATATTTCGTTACTTTTGTTAATGATCCTGCCAGAAAAATGGCCGAAGTTACTGTTGCTCTTAACACTTTTCAGGGCAAGACGACGAAATGTAAGGCTACCAACATTAAAGAAATTCAAGCTTTCCAGAAGTTTTTTAGGGTGGTGTACTTACCAAACAACCTTCGTCGAACCATCCATGATGCGGCCCAAGAGCTAAAGGAGAAGGTAACCGAGAGGATTCCACAACTAAAAATCCCTGGTTACGCGAAAGACAAGTATCTTTACGCGCTTCATTTCAGAAAAATCAAATTTCCTCCTTTGTCGACTAGCCCATTAGCATTGGCTTTTCGACAACCTATCCCAGATTGGTGGTATAGCTCTTAGTCTAATATCCAAAACTCTTACAAAAAGAAAGTCGACCGGATGGTTCTGACGAAGCATTGGTTACACGACTACCCAGGCTTTCTGCATATTGACCTTAAATATGTGAGAGAGCTTGCCATAGTACCCAATGGTAACAACTTTTGGAAAGTTCACTCCCCTTTTCATGTTCGACTCACATCCTTATTTAACTTAGCTTCTTTTCTAGCTGTACCTCTGCCCCAGGTCATTTTTTCTAAGAAAGATCTCACCATTGAGGACCGGGACAGACCATCGACCATACTTGTCGGCACTGTTGATAAGGAAGGACCCTCACGCTCCAAGGTATATTCTGTACTCATACTCCTTTTTCACGTTTTCCTGTTCAATGTCCCTTATGTGTTCGACATTTTGTAGTTTAACCCCATTCATACTCCCTCTGACGATGAACCCATCTCATCTTCCCTCAAGAAAACTGATTCTTCTGTAAGTGTATATATTTTAGTTCATTTCGACATTCCATATCTTGCAATTTACTAAAAAAACTATTGGCAGCAGAGTCGAAAATGTTCGGTGGATTCGACTGCTCCCTCCAAAACATCCAAAGAGTCCAAGAAGGACAAAAAACATCAACGTACTGAGAAAGCTGAGGTGGGTATTGCCTAATCAGACTATTTTGGTCAAAGTTATGGTTTCGCCTAATATTTTCTTCATATTATCAGCCATCACCTGATGAGCACTCTCCTCATTCCCGAAAATCCAAAGATCATAAGAGGAAACATGCTTCCTCTTCTGAGGACAAGATGGCGAAAAAGAAAAAAAAAGCCCACCTGGCCAGAGACCTTGGCATAAAAGCCGACGACAACGATGAGGCAACAATGGACGTCGACAATCAGCCTCTTATCACAAGAAGGAGAGGTAAAGTGCTCTTGGATACATGTCGCAACACTACCCTATTTTCAAGTGTTGACAATATCATAGTGAATACAACCATCGTCACTCCAACCCCAATTCCTACGCCTGATGGAGTCAAGGAACCGAAGGAGGACATTGTTGCAGCCTCAGTCGTGATGGATGAAACGGCAATCCCAAGTTCGCCGACATAGGTATTCACCACATTCATATCCTGTCTATTTCATCTGCCAAACTTATCTGGCTAACACCTGTGTTTTTTTCCAGGTCGAAGCTTCTGACCTGCAACATAGTGTATCAGACTACATTCCATTGTCAAAAGTTTCTTTATCTCATCACCAACAAGCCCTCGATATGGTCGTTGGTGAGTTTGTTGACCTCACTATTTCAGCTACTCTTAGTGACTCTGATTCAATCACTAGTCCTGCCAAGCATAATGGTTGTAGTTCGACTAGCTTTGACTCTAGTCTTTCAGATTCCCTGCAGGGTTCAGAGGCTCCTGAAAATGTGACTAGTCCACCACATCCTGCTTCTAAAGGTGCCTCCAATATTCCTTCTGAAAGGGAAACTAAATCCCCTTCTCCTCGACTCAAGATCAGGGTACCCTTGAGGAGAAAAAGGGCGACTCAGCTGGCCCTTCAGGGGAAAAGGTTACATTGACAGATATGGATATCGATGTTGCGCTGGCGAGGCTAGAAAATTTTGTGAGTCGGTACACTTTCTCTTCCGACTCTGACCGCTCCCAAACTCACAATGACAAAATAGGGCCTGAAGAAGCAAAGATCAAGAAGCTGACGGATAAGATCTGGACATATGCTTTTAGTTCTGACTTGCCTCATCTGCTACATGAGGATCCAACACTTGGACCAGACCTTTAGACGCTATTACTCAACTGAAGGGTCTCGAGATTTCTGAGTTTTCCAAACTCATGGTGATAACATTTGAGGGGGTTCTCCCTTCATTGCTTGATAACATTGAACAGGTGAAAGAGAATGAAGAGTCGGTCGAGGAAAAGCGGGCGGCCGTGAGGAGGAATGTGGACATGGTAATAAGGACAAAGAGAGTGATCGAAGGTTTGAAGACACAAATTATTCAGAAACGGCAAGAGCAAGATCCTAAAAGGAAAAGAACTGCTAAAATACGCAGTCGAATTGCCGTTTTGTCGAAGGAAATAAACACCTTAAACGCAGAGTTGGAGCTTGTCATTAAGCAAGATGAAGAGATCAATCAAGCCATCGCTCATACTCAAGTGAAACTGCTCCAACTGACCAAGGATGCCATCATTGTCAGCACTTCTACTGCTCAGGTCGAGGAGGAATTATTAGCACTCAAGACAAGAGCAGATGGGCTGAGCAATGATGCCTTACACATTCATGGCGACTTGACGGTGTTCCAAAATAAATTTGGCAATTTCTGATTAATGTAAATATGTTGTGGCCCTTTTATGTAGCCTTTGTAAACTTTGTACAATGATTTTAACCACTTTTTTTTTATGTAACGCTCTATTTTTTTCTTTACATTGTCTTTTCATACATATAATGCATGACTGATACGCTGGCTTCGACACTACTCTTTCCAGCTCTGTTCAACGCAAGCTTTATGTCATCAACATTGTGATTTCTTGAAGAATGGGTTTGTACTTCTTTAAGTACTTACCATTTACCCTTAGAATTCGTCGATCTGGGGATAATTCCTCAAGTTCATATGCGTTGTTGGAAAAAACTTGAATTATCTTAAACGGTCCTTCCCAATTGGGCGACCATTTTCCTAAGACTCTATCATTTATGCCCATAGGTAATATCACTTTTCAAACCAAATCATCAACATGAAATGCTTTATCTTTTACCTTCTTGTTATAGGCTTTGGCCACTCTATCCTTTTGTCTCCTTAGTGAATCGAGAGCCAACATCCTCTCTTCATCTAAGTCGCCCAACTCATCTGCCATCATATTCCAGTAGTCTTCGAATGATATTTCATGATGTCGTTGAATCCTTACCGATTGAACATGTATTTCTACTGGCAATACATCATCATGTCCATATGCCAATCGAAACGATGTTGCCCTCGGTGCTTCTTTAGGAGACGTTCTACATGCCCATAAGGCTTGATCTAATGTTTGATGCCAATTTCTTGACTTTTTGCCTACATGTTTCTTAATCAGGCTAATTATTATTTTATTGGCGCTGACTTGGCAATTTGCTCGAGCATAATAAGGTGAACGTTAATAGCTCTATTCCAACCTCTTTTGTGAATTCTTGCATTTTTCGTCCCGTGAATATTGTTCCTTGGTCGGTTGTGATTGTTTCTGGAATTCCAAACCAACACATAATATGATTTTGTATAAAATCAATCACAGTCTCTTGGTCGACATTTTTTAAAGCTACGGTTTCAACCCACTTTGTGAAATAATCAATGCCGACTAAAATGTATCTCTGCTATTTTGATGATGCTAGCTTTATTTCCCCAATCACATTTAAGGCTGTTGCACCCCAAAATCGCCTCTTCATTTTTTTAATAAATAATTGGCTTACATTTAATCAATAGGTGCGTCGCATACATATCATTCATGCATTGATTATGGGTTCAGAATTTTCTAAATCGTATGAGCCTGTGCCATTCTGAAGAAGAGGTTTGGTTCCAAAAGATGAATATCTGAGGTTCTATTATTTCGAGCGACATCTCAATACACAAGATGTGTGTATCCAGAAGCTTCGATTATCTCGAGAATCCAGTGTTTTGGAGTTCGATTGCTATCGTGGATATTATAGTTTCGAGCTACAGTGTGTTGTGGTCGAAGATTTGAGCCCAAATTGATTCTATGGTCTTCTGTGAGTGGTGAAGTGTCTGTATACGGCTTATCGATCCACGCGATTCATCAGAAAATCAAGAAAGGACTGATAAAATGATATTTGAGTGTGTGTATTGAAAAGTCAACAAAAGTCAAAATTTGACCGAGTGGAATTTCTGGTCAAAATTATGGTCAAAAGTCGACATTTGAGAAAATGTGATCATTCTGTTGAGAAAAGTCGGAAGAATCGGGTGAAAATGAGGTTTCTTGCATTTTAAGTAATCTTGGACTTAGAAAATTTTCTCGCTAAGCGCTTTGAGTTCACGAGCCATGTTGCCGTGATCCGTATCTTGCTCTTCTGTGTTTGAAATTTCACGAATGAGTAATTGTTGGAAAGAGCACATTTCGTACTCCTATTTTGTCCTTGTGAAGATTACTCCAGGAATGCACGGATTTCGAGTTACGAGGTTCCGAAGTTTAATGTTCATAGCTTTTGAAGTTTACACTTAGTGAAATTTTAAGTGTTTTCAATATATTCAAGTGCTCGACTTCGGAGGTATTTTACACGTGTTTCGAGGCGTCGATTCAAGTTGAGTTTAAAATAAAAGTTGTTCATTTAGCGGCAATCTACAACTTTGCTGAAGAAATCGAATTAATTCGGAGCTCGGATAAAAAAATACGGAGCTCGGAAGTTACGGGTTATCATTTCTCAAAAATTCAACAGTTAGAAATATTTTGAAGTGTTTGTTTCTATGCTCAAGCTGACAGTTTCAGATTCGATTTTATCATAGTTATCGGCTCCAAATTAAAAAGTGTTCAACTGCAAAGTTGTTCATCTCACGGTAGTCTACAACTTTGTTGAAGGAATCGAATTCATTCGGGACTCGGATCGGAAGTTATAAAGCTCGGAAAATAAGAATTCATCATGTTTGTAAGGTTCGAATAGTTGTTGTGCGCGTGTTCAGGCTGTTTTTGTCATTGATTCGGTCTCTGCACGGAGAAACTTCGAACATGAAAGTTGGATTTTGTAATGCCCTCTACAAGTTCCGTTTAGTAACTTTTTCGTTTCGGACGTCGGAGCGAAAAATATGGAGCGCCGTAATTGATGGTTGGAAGTTGTCAAAATACGAGATGGTGCATGCATTCTTGCCAAGCATACGGAAGCATTTCATCGAACAGTTTTTGTGCACATGTTTGAGGTTGTTTTCTCGTCGATTCGATCGCCGCACAGAAAAACTTCAAACATGAAAGTTGGAGTTTGTCATATACTCTACAAATTTCGTTTAGAAATTATTTCGTTTCGAACGTCGGAGCGAGAAACACGAAGCGTCGTAATTGGTAGTTCGAAGTTGGAAAATTGTTACAAGTCATGCTTGGAATCTGCCCAGCCCAGCCAGGACTTTCGTCGAACAGTCATGTGGCAAATTTCAAACACTTTTTTCTCCATGATTTAAGCTCCATTTGAATTTGCAGAGAACTACAAAGTTGTTATATTACACATACTCTTTCGATTGGCACTGAGTTTACGTTATTTGATCGAGTATCGAAGAAGTTATAGGTCTGTAAAGTAGTACACTTGGGATGGACAAATAGTTGGCAATGTTCTAGAAAATTCTCAAGTACTCAAACTAGCTTGTGATGCCGCAATTTCGAGGCTATTTTCGGGCAAGCTATGTGTCTCGATTTGAGAAGTTTCTAACATGAAAGTTGCTCAGAGAAATGGGCTCTCTAATTTTGGTCTTGGAATCGTGGTTCAAAAGCTTATAATTCGAGTTCTTGAGTTATCAATGATCATATGAACATGAGTTAGTGTTCGGTGAAGAGATTCACGTTAAGCTTTTTGTGTTTTGTTCCAGCAGGCATCAGTAGATAAGCATGCATCATGGAGGGTCATTGGCAGAAAAAAAAGAGAATATGAGAAACTAAGAAATTACAAAGAAATTCCATTTTTCATTTACTGACTGTAACAGAAACGGTTACTGAGCTCACTTTCTGATACTCTCCCTCACTCTCTCGCCTAACCATCACCTCTCCTTCTCTGTATCACTCTTCCGCTCCCTCTTTTGCTCCTTCCTCAATTCTCACCACCATCTTCGATCAATCCAACCTTTCATTCACCTTCCATCTATAACGGATAAAGAAAAGAACAACAACATGACTCTCATTGCTTTCTTCCTCTAACAAACTCAGAAAACAATTAGAAACACCATAATAAACTTTGATAACCATCATCATCTCCGACTCTAACAACAATCAAGAACCACCGTTACAATTCTCACTGTATCTTGACCGTAAATTCTTCACAACCACCCTCGCTGCGTTTTTTCTTTCAACGACCATCGCTCTTCATTTATCCTTTCTTCTTCATCACCACCTCCACCCACAGCCATAACAACACACTCCGGCCACTGTAACAAACTCCATCACCATCCTTTCTTACACCACTCAAAAACTCTAACAAAATATCTTCTCACCACTGTGATAATCATAATCATCATCACTTTCTTCTCATCATTATCACCACCATACTCTCTTCTGTCTTCGCTCGTCAAGAACCATTCATGCTAACCACTATAACAGACTGTAACAACCTTCAACAATCTTCTTCACTCACTTTTCTTCTTCCTCAGAACCTCCATTACGGCTCGGATTCCTCTCCGCCATAACAGAAAAGAATAGCTAGAAATCAAACCAGACTCCCTTTCTACTCGTTGTGAAGAAGATAATCGAAATTGTAACATACTCCGGAGAATGGTTACGACGTCGACGAAAACTCTCTTCTCCCAGATTTTACAACTGTGTTATTGTCTATGTCCTCTCCGGGATTCGGATGCTTCATTGATTTTAATTCTCGGTATCAAGAAGCGTTACAGGTTCGTCTTCACCTTCGTTAAGATTTGAGGGGCAGCAACTGAGCTTTTCTTCTTGAAATTCTGGCGTCGAGAACGGATTGCTTTCATGGATTAAGAACAGTGGTAGTTTCGCCTGGGATGGCCACCGTCGACGGCGGAGCTTCGCCGGAGAAGGAGAAGAAGGTATAATCCGGCAAGCTGTTTTCCTCGTCACCGGCAGCCCTAAGCGTGGCCTTTCTCGGTTAGTCATGTGATTTTCCTCATTAACCAATCAAATACTGACATGTGTTCCTCTTTTTTATTTATAAAAAATCTGAATCATTTAATTACACCATGACCAATTGATAATGTTGTACATACGTAATAATTAAACGTGACATTTGCTAAATAATAAAAAAAATCTGAAAATTGATTGTTTGTTTGGGAAATGTGGACTTAGTGTAATAATTGGACTGGGCTTAGCGTTCTGCTATCTCACACCCCCTACTTAAGCCCAGTTTCGCGTTTTTAACTAGATTTAGTTCATTTGAAGAATCAGTTTTACACCCACTGTTTTCCTTGCTTCACAATACTAACACCTAATCAAAATTGCTCCCGATTTGATTCGATCGACTTATAAGAAATATATAAAAATAGTTTCTGACATTTTAGGATCTTAGAATATTTTTGTAATATTTTGCAATTAATTTCTTTTAATTTTAATTCATTTTCAATAGTATGTTTAGAAGCATGTTTTTTTTCTTTGTAGTTTGAGTTGACTAATCTTAGAGTGTAATGAATTGTGTTTCTTAGAAACTTTAGGATGTTTTTATACCATTTAATTGTAGTTAAATTTAAACCTTACCTTAGGATTGTAAATAAAATTTCAAAGCTAACTTTTAATGGTTTGATTCTTAGGAACTAGTTTGATAATTGTATAGTTTTTCTAGCTTCCTTTTGCATGTTTAATTTGTAGTTTTTCATCTATTTATTTAGATGTTTAGGAAAGCTTTAGAGAATGTAGTTGCTTCCATCTATTAGGAAGTTACCTCTCATGCTTTGTTTTCTTTGTAAATAATGCATTTTAAGTCATTTTAGTGTAGATTTTTGATTTCTAACTACTCTAGGTCTCTAACTATGTTTAACATTGTATTTGAGGACTATTATGATGGACTTAGCTCGATTTTGATATCATTCATGAGTTATTTTGCATTATGTGTGTGTTGCTGCCCGGTTTTCCATTCTTATGTTGCTATACACATTTACATTCCATTTCTTCACCTTTGGATCATATTTTGACATGTGATGTGACTATGCAATTATATTGTTGCCTCCTTGTTATTTTTAACATGTTTGTTGACTTGTGCAAGGTACATTGAGGATGTTTTGGTTAGGTTCCTAATTTTGGTACACTAACATGCCACTTTTCCCGTGGTTCTGATTGCGTTTAAACGCATTGTGCTTTGTGTTTTCTCATATTTACGAGAAACACATATTCTGTTGTTTTGTCTGGATATGTACCTTTGTGCAGGTGTTCTGATTGTTATGAGAACTTGTTTGCTACACGCGCATGTTACACGATATCACTTTGCAGATTATATTGATCGAGCTGTTTCTTATTATTGCTTTGTTGATGGCAGTTTACTTGAAGTTTTCCGGAGTATTTTTTAGCTCGCAGTGCTCTTCTCCGTTTGGTATTTATTTTACTTTGTTTACCACATTTCTTTACCGCTTTTTCTAGAGAGCATGAGAAGTAGGGTTTTACCGCTTTCCTTGCCATGAGAAGTAGGAATAGAGATGTATGAAGGGGCTTCCGAGTTGGAGCATGTTCAGAACCCTCCGTTTATTTAAAGACCTTTAGGATGCTTCGCTTTGCTTATTGTGTTTGGTTTGTTTAAAACCTCCATCCTGCATAGGGAGGTAATTCTCGAAGTGTTTATATTTGTGCTTGCATAGGTCGAGTGGTTAGGACACCCGACGTGGCACCACCATGCGAAGTCCCGCTTTTATATTTCCCGCATCGAGTCATGATGATAAGGATGGGCAAGCGGTCCGTGATCGACCCCTCGCACAATTCTAGTCCGTGTCACCAAGACACGCCGAATCGTGTTGCCCTTTATCGAATAATATAAAGTGGCAAGAGTTCCCTATTCTGACTCTCCACGCTTTTCTGGGGTTCGCATTTATTGTAGAGCTTGCATCATTTGCTCTTCACACTTGACAATTCATGTCATGCGGTGATACTTTTCACAGGAATTAGATGTGTCGGCCTGTTGACTCACGATGTTCACATCGCTCGAGGCTATGGGACTTCCTCCTTTTCCTGCGCTTGTGTGCCATTTGTTTGTTTGCATTGCATTGTTTGTGTGCTTTTGTCAAAGCACTTGTTTGCATCATCCCTTTTGTTGTCTTCGACTCTACTTTAGTTAGTGATTCGAGATGGACATGGACTTAGGTTTTAAACCTTTTCCATCCTTTTTTTTCATCTTCGACTCTACTTTAGTTAGAGATTCGAGATAGACATAGATTTAGGTTGTAAACCTTTGCCATGTTCCCTTAGGATTCTCTTGAATCTACCTTAGGTAGTGATTCGAGTTAGACCTTAGGTTGTAATCCATGCATGATGACATTAGGGATATCATTAGATAGTTTCCCTTGTTTGTTTTCTAGTTTCTTTTGCATCCATGCATGCAATAAAACTAAAAATTGTTTTCTTTTTTCCTTTACAAATCAAAACACTTAATAATGGTTCAAACTCCTTTTTTCAAAGGTAAAAACAACCAACCAATGCAAACTCTTTTTTTGCCTACAGGTTTTCTTTTGTGTTTAAAATTATTTTGTATAAGTAAAAAACACATAACCCATCAAAACATGTGAGCCAAACTACGGTGCTCTGACTTTCCCATTGCACGCGGGAATACGTAGGCATCTTGTCACGGGACTCGATCGAGCAAACTTTGTAAATACTTCCTTTTTTTCCCCGTGTTTTCTTTATTTTCTTTTCTTTCACATGCATTCTCTTTTAGCATACATATATAACAACAAGCTGTAAATAGATATAAACACACCCATTAGGTAGAAAGTAGAAGGATACCGAGAGTACTACGGATTGGGTGCTAATACCTTCCTTCATAATAGATTCCCTTACCCTATCTCTCGTCCGCAAGACCGTGTCTTATCCCTTTTAGGTTTTCGCGATGCGCTCACCTTTCTCCTTTTGCGAGATTAAAAACGTTCGATGGCGACTTCATTGATATAGTTATCGGATGATGTTCAGCCGGTTGTTTCAAAGGCCCATCCTCTAAACGAACAAGGTTATATAATGGCATGCAATTCACTTGCAGGCACGTGTTGGATGCCCCACGCATTTGACATTCCTAGAAGCCCCTAGAAAATTCAATGTAGTCTTCAAGATTGAAGGCCAAGAGATACCGAATGACAACCATTTCATCTTGTGTCCGCTTGGTGTGCACCGTGATGATCCATTATGCATACTGACACTTCTACGTATGCCTCACTTTCTCCCAGACATTTAAGTAGTACTCCTTCTGATATACAAGTTATGGAGTTACTATTGAAGAACAAGAAGTTCAGAAAATGATCAAATAGAAACTTCTAAAACAACAAGCTCTATGATTAAGGTGATCACATACAAGTCAAAATACATCAGCTCAGTATTTATATGTTTTCTGACAAAATACTTATAAATACTTTTACTAGTTAAAAGTCATCTTAATAGTAAATGTTCAAATCAAGAAGGATGTATATTTTCGTTTAAAATATCAATCTTGGAGCAAGTAAATAACTTGATAATTTATGAAAAGTATTTCTTGTGTCACTTTGATCTCTTATGACTAATTGGATAGGATAAGATATATGTTTGTCAATTCTAAAAGATCTTTCTTTGCTCGACCTACCCTATTGAGTGTCATGATTAATTTTGCTCAATCGTTCCATATTATTTTCCTTGGAAGTTCCAAAATTGTCTGTTTCCCCCTCTCTCTCTCTCCCAAATATAACATTAAATTTTGCTTGTCTCGAGTTTATTTTCCTAGAAGAAATCTAATTTTCCCATCTGTTACTTTTTCTCTTGTCTCTTTATATCATCCATCATTATATTCAGTCTCCTATCAAGTCTCATTTGATATCTTCCAATCCATTCTAAAAATATTGTGTCAAATATTCATCAATAAGTTTCATGGATAAGAAGACCTTCTTGAAGTAATTCATGAGAAACATCCTAATAGCATGTCCGATAATGAGTTTATCAACACATGTTTTGTAAGCCGTGGATGGTCGTTACGTTATATGTTACGAGGTCCTATACCCCAATATCACGAAAAACTTCTGCTCTATGCATGTGTTAGAAATGATGGCGCTACATTGAATCAATCACCTATGGTATCCTCATATCATCACTGCCCATCATTGCCGATGCAATTAGGTACCCTAAGGCTAACTCTATGGATCATGCCAACTTTGAGTTCATGGATGTTGATATATTCCCAACCATTCATGACATTTCTTGTGGGTATGAACCCATAAGTGCGCATAACTTGAAACCTCTCCGCTAAAATCGGTTTTGATTCATACTAACAAATCTTCACCCTAGAGGAGAAGACTTGGATGTTGCATTTGCCGATGCGTTTAATTTTCTGCTTTCTCAACAACATTCCTGTAGATTTGTCTACAAGCATCTTCAACCATCTAAAAGAATCAATCTTGGACTCCATATTTCTTCAAAAGTCCTCCATACCCTTTGGGCGTGTCCTATCTGAACTTTTTGAAAAATCCAAAGTAATCAAATTTGTTCGAAAGGCTTTGTTCGATGACAATTGCGATGTGTTTGAAGTCTAAGGCTAGTGTCTTAGAAATGTCTTCTTCTTCTTCTTTATGTCTTATCATATGTTTCATCTATATATTCCTTTACCTATCTTATTACTAGCTATGTATGTCAAAGAAGAAGTATCAACATGAAATATTTTTGATGCATTTCAACTTTTCTCAAATAAATCATTTCTTACATATAATCGCTTATCATATTAACTTCATTTATTTTTTTCTCCATCACCTTTTTGATTTCTGACAAAGGGAGAAAATAAATGATTTTGTAATGCTTGAGTTAAAACATAGGTTAAAAACATATTACCTTCGTTTTATAAGAGACAATTATTTTTAAATTCATTGAATAATCAATGTATTTGGTCAGTTTATAGACTAGGTACATTGATTATTCAATGAATCTAAAAATTGAATTGTCTCTTATATATAGGAACGGAGGTAGTAAAACACAAACCTGTAAAATATTGTTTCTACTAACTGTTTGTTTTATGTTTTCACTATGGGAACTGTTGTGAATCAGATGCCTTGGAATAAAATATAAACTTGTTGCTTAATGATCAAGAAACAATTAGGGTAGAAAAAAAGAATGAAGAACACGATGAACATAATGATTGGTTATTAACTGCTATTCTTCCCTTACTCTTAAAATAAGATTACAAGTATACAAAATAACAAATAACCTCTCACTCTAAAATAGGATTTGCAGATGCAATGATGAGAGACTAGTATGCTATTTATAATAAACCTAACATACTAAACTAATGGGCTTTATCACAAATATCCATTACAAACTAACTTAGGGTAAGTTAATCTTAACAAATTGGACATAACAAACATGCCCAATTAGATGCTACCAATCCTAGCATCCTTCGACACTACAAGCTAGAACATACTTCAACTATAGCTTGTAACACATCGACAACATCATGTGAGCAAACTTCGACTGCATGATAAACTTTGTTGAACCGTCGAACCAAGATATTACCTTCGACCCAATAGAGTTCGATCCAATATCTCACAAATCTCCACCTTGGAACAAAATCTATTATCAACTAAAGAACTAGTTTTCTTCATGCAGCTTTATCAACTGCATACAGTAGAAAAACTTGCAACTAGGCAATGTCTTGGTGATTATATCAGCAACATTATGACCTGTCAAAACCTTCAGCACTTGGACTTTTCCATGCTTGATTACCCCTCTGACGAAATGTAGCCTCACATTAATGTGCTTAGTTCGCTCATGATAGGATGAATTTTGCGACAGGTGTATTGCACTTTGACTATCACATTTAACAGTGAAAACTTCGCCTTGAATTTTCAGCTCCTTAGCAAAACCTTCAAGCCACAATGCTTCTTTCACAACTTCAGTTAAAGCAATATATTCCGCTTCAGTGGTTGATAATGAAGCAACCTTATGAAGTGTTACTATCCAACTAATTGGTGTACCAAACAAAGTGAAAACATATCCAGAAATAGATTGTCTAGAATCTATACAACATGCATAATCAGAGTCGACATATCCTTCGATTATTGCGTTACTATCTTCACCCAAGGCTCCACCATAAATTAAGACTCTGTTCAGAGACCCATTTATGTACCTTAGAATCCACTTCAATGCTTGCCAGTAAGCCTTTCTAGGATTCGCCATATACCTTCTTACAAGACTTACTGCATATGTTATGTCGGGTCTAGTACAAATGATGTGCGATAAACCTAATGTGTCTAACGGTATCTTAACTGAAGCGCATTAAACCTATCATGTAGTAATAAAAGATTGTCGAATCCATGTGACTTTGTAATCACTCTAGGCTGGAAAGTAATGTTTGTTTAGCTAAGGTGGAAATTGTCACGCTTGGTTTTAGGAAGGTTAAGGAAGGTAAATTAATTGGTTTTAAAATAATTATAAAATGAAATGGTCAGGTATGCAATAGAGTCACTTAAAGGATCTAACTGCTTAGGCATATAAGGATGGTCAACTTGTTTGTCCAGAGAATTAATCGCTTTAAAACCCTCAACTCACACTTTCATGGTCTTATCTCGATTATACGCCTAAAGCCCTATACCGCTTCGCTTAGCCTATAAGTGTTTAGAAATACTTTTTGAAACTTAATTAATTTAACTGCTTTTAAAGCGCCATCAGATTTAAATCAAATGCCTAACTTTAGCTATCCGGTTAAAAACCTCACATTTCGTGGTCTCGATCTAACTTATTTATCTTCTTACTAGAACGGCGGTTTTGTTTTAAGCATAAAAGTTATAACCAGAGTTAAGTTGATTAAAGTTTTAGCCTAAGTTGTTGATCGATGCCTAATGTCTTACTATCCCACACCACACTAAAGGTTTAGCTAGCCATGGAAATTAAAACGAACGACAGGAAGTAAAAAAACAAATATAAATTGGACATTATAAATAATAATAATTTAAACTTGCATTAATTAATTAAAGAATATTGTAATACAATTGCAAAATAAGAAACCTAAAATAAAGTAGCCCAATACTTCAATCCTTCTTCCACAATCGAAACTCCTGATTCTGTATCGGTAAAGTAATGAATTCCAAGCTTAAATAAAAATCCTCAACTATAATAATAATCGATGTTGGAAATTATTATTGGGCAATGGAAATGAAAAGGAATAATAACGAATGCAGAGGAAAATTAGAAACCGAAAATAATATTGTCTGAATCGCGTAGCTTCCGCACAAGTTAACACTAAAAATGCTCGCCTGTTTGATGTTGGGCGTCGAGGTATTTAGAGAACTAGGATCGCAGTTGAGTTTTGAAACTTTGTCAAGCTTGCCTTGAGAATCTCCGGAATATAGGGACGTGTTAGTCCTTTAGAACGTGGCTTCGTGGTTGAGAGAAAACAGAGTGTTAGAAACTCCTTCACCAAAGCCTCACGATTTGTTCTTCTAATTTAACTCAGAATGCTACGGTCGTGGCCTTTGTGTTACGAGCAGGTTTGTTTTCTCCGTGTTAATGTCATGGGGTGTTACTACCGTAACACTCTTCAAGATGGCTTACGGTCGTGGTCAAGGCTACGATTGGCCATGCCCATAAAATCAGAATTCGACGCTTAATCTTTTCTTCTGTCTTTGGTGTTTTCTTGCATTGTTTCATATTTTCTTCTGCTTTGAGCTAAGTTGTGAATACCGCAGTAATGACAATCTCGAAATATTCGAGAGTTAATCGGTCAAAATAATACAAAACGGGTTAATTTCATGTAAAATAAACGATATGATTTCGTGTTATCAAATTCTCTATACTTAAACCTTTGCTTGTCCTCGCAAAATAATCAATTTAGAAATATCGACAAGTTTTATAAACGCATATAACTAGTATACCTTTCGCTTTCAAATTGTTACAAGAGATCCCGTTAGTTCGCCAAGAAAATCGAATGAAACAACAACGATACGCTTAATGACACAAGCAACAAGCTAGTCGACGCATCATCCGCTTTTAAACAAAAACGCCTAAGTATACCGTTATAATTCAACTCAAGGTTTCTGCCCTATTTCACCCGGTTTCGCTTTTGCGCAATCACATTAAGCCCATTATCTTTACACGCACGTAGTGGAATAACCGCTAGTGGTTCCGATCAAAACACAACGATTTCCGCACAATTATGTGGCAACCTCTTTATCCGACAGATGCGGGGATCAACGTAATCCGCCCTACCGAGTTCGGAAGCACGATGCTCTTGAACCATCTAAACAATGGATTCTTATGTTACTTAGTAAAAGCTTTCGATCCATTGGATTAAACGATCGGGTGAGGATCGCCCAATTTAATTGGTGCCTTGGCTATTTCCTCAAATCATGTAACATTTTTCTAATAATTATCGAGATCATCCACTTATATTCACTGGCCCACGTGGTTTGTGCTAAGACCGGTGCCGATCGCTAATATAAACTATTAGGGGCTAAATTAGACTTAAACCGAAAGTATCGTATAACGGAATAGAGATTATCTAAGTAAGTAGGAAAGGTGTCATAATCGATAGTTCTCGTTGGATCGCCTCTCGCCTTCTAACTAAGATTTTGGTAAAAGTAGGTAACTAACGATTATGTAATATAAAAGGCGAAAAAATTTGGTATGGCTAAATAAAACGGGGAGAAAATGAAATAACGAAATATAATCAAATAGAAATGAAATTACTGCTCTGAAATTGTAAGTGATT